>CM040404.1:88527019-88857019 GCA_022702515.1 Ilyophis sp. 1 JC-2022 | reverse complement strand
ACTGGAAAACCAGAATGATTTGTGTATAAATATCACTAGTATGTTTTAAAGTATCAGGGAAACAGTATCTCACACTGGAAAACCAGAATGATTTGTGTATAAATATCACTAGTATGTTTTAAAGTATCAGGAAAACAGTATCTCACCCTGGAAAACCAGAATGATTTGTGTATAAATATCACTAGTATGTTTTAAAGGATCAGGGAAACAGTATCTCACGCTGGAAAACCAGAATGATTTGTGTATAAATATCACTAGTATGTTTTAAAGTATCAGGGAAACAGTATCTCACACTGGAAAACCAGAATGATTTGTGTATAAATATCACTAGTATGTTTTAAAGTATCAGGGAAACAGTATCTCACACTGGAAAACCAGAATGATTTGTGTATAAATATCACTAGTATGTTTTAAAGGATCAGGGAAACAGTATCTCACACTGGAAAACCAGAATGATTTGTGTATAAATATCACTAGTATGTTTTAAAGGATCAGGGAAACAGTATCTCACACTGGAAAACCAGAATGATTTGTGTATAAATATCACTAGTATGTTTTAAAGTATCAGGGAAACAGTATCTCACACTGGAAAACCAGAATGATTTGTGTATAAATATCACTAGTATGTTTTAAAGTATCAGGGAAACAGTATCTCACACTGGAAAACCAGAATGATTTGTGTATAAATATCACTAGTATGTTTTAAAGTATCAGGGAAACAGTATCTCACTGGAAAACCAGAATGATATGAAGCCATATAGGGTTCATGTTTTGATATGAGGGTGGAATTATGCAAGCATGCAAAACAAATGCAATAATACATTTTGATATAATTATATTTCAGAAATGTTTTTATGTTGCTGTGTTTTTTGTTGTGTTTTATTATAATAAATTATTAATATCAAAATATCAATGAAACAAATGTTTTTTTAATGGAACTTAAAACTTGCATTGGCATTCACTAATTCAGAGAAAAGTTGTTCATTTTGAAAAATAAATGGAATTGAACAAAGGAATGCAGAGATATTATCAATGCATAAATATACCATAAACAAGATTTCAAATTTGCAGAGTTTATATCCTGAAGCGTCTTCATACTTAGGCTGCTGTTTGTGAATTTAGTGGTAATCTGCAACAGGTAAGAGAAAAAAGACCTAAATTTGCAACAATGTAGGAATGGCTCTAACCACATGAAGGAGAGGAAACATGTTATTGTTCTTATAATTCTGAGAAGAAGGGCCCTCCCACTTCAATCAAATCATTGTTAAACATAAAAGTCAAAAATAAAATAAAAGTATGGTGCATTTTATTTTTTTATTTTTCTGTTTTGAATGGCTGCTTGTGTAACTGTTTGGCTGCCTTTTATATAGCAAAGTAGCAGGAGCACCACAATCGCCAGATTGGAAATATTATGTGGTGTGGAAATCTGAGCCAGTACATATGGTGGTGTACATACCCCCGTTGTCTGAAGTACATTGAAACCAGGCACCACTAAGAGCCCCGTTATGCAGTGCAGAACACACAGACACTGTGCAATTGTCGTGTTTTTCCTCCTTTCTCTCCTCAGTGACTGGAAGTCAGTGGGCGCACACGGATGGAACACACGATGCCCTGCCTATGGTCACTTCTTATGCTTTAGAATGGACCGTTTCATCACAGCGGCCGTATTCTATACCTCTACACGTTATGAAACATCAGCACATTGCTCCGACAGTGTTCGAGGGGCTCGCCAAAGCTAAATGAAGCACTGATCCTCTTATTACGTTTACAAACCCATTCAATCTAATCCAAGGAGATGAAGAGGTGCACCATGGGCAGGGTCAAAAACACATGCTGGAGGGTTAATTTAGTCATGTTTAGTTTCAGGACAGCACATGGTACATCATCTCAAACACACTCAATGAATTTCAGTTCCATAGTGCATAGCGTTTATAGTCATTGTGTAAGTTTCTAGTTTTTTGAATGTGCAAATACATAATGTACAGTTGGTAAAAACTGCAGCAGGGTATACACTCTGCGGGGTTGAGGGGGAAATAAACAGCAACAATGGGACATGAAGTGATTGGAAGGATGGCCACATGGCATTGTTCTTGTTCATTCAAAATCCCAGTACATCACAACATTTATTAGTTAGTCCATAATCATATGCAACAATGAGCCAAATGTCCATTAATTAAAATTTTGTGTCAAAAACCAATTGGAGACAGATTGGAGTCACAGCATATTCTTGAAACCGATCACACTGTAGC
Organism: Ilyophis sp. 1 JC-2022; assembly: GCA_022702515.1. Classification (NCBI taxonomy): domain Eukaryota; kingdom Metazoa; phylum Chordata; class Actinopteri; order Anguilliformes; family Synaphobranchidae; genus Ilyophis; species Ilyophis sp. 1 JC-2022. The sequence continues at coordinate 88,854,770 of CM040404.1, read as the reverse complement.
ATAGTAGCAATCATTCATAAGCACAGAGGGGACAAATATAGTCCAAAAAGGCTAACTCTAGTTATGGGACACTTTACACTCATGGGTAATGTAACAGTTTGGGAGCGAATGCACCTTTGCGCTTGTGATGGATTGTTTGTCAAACGTGACGCACCTCAAGCCGTTAACAGAATCAATAGAGCTATAATTGAGGCGAAGAGAGAAAGAACTCAGATAATTCAGAGTTTCTCATTGTGCCCATTTTTCTCAAATCAATAACAAGTAACACATACCTGGTTTAGTTGATATAATGGTGGTTATACACATTTTTAAAAAAAACTGGATCACACCCTAAGGGTTTCAGGAACAAAAGAGCGTCACGTATCAATATTTGTCATGAGCACCTCCTCCCCCTGCAGTGGTAGAGTATTATATTTTTGGTCTTTGTGAATCAGGGGAATTTCCAGACTGAAACCATGAGATGGTTGGGAATAGAACCTCTACCTCTGGGCAGAGTTTCTGTGAAGTGTGGGAATTAGGCCCCATTATTGCTTTACTATACTTGGGTAAAGGGCACCCAAAGATAATGTACTATGTGGGAAGATGGCTCCATTATTATTATACTGTGTAGGATTGGAGCTCCAGCGCCATGGCATAAAACCATCAGGTTTTAAAACCATCTAGCCCTCTAAATCCATATTTGACAAGAGTGTATTCATTTATAAATAAATAAAAATCTCTGTAGTCTTTCTGGTGTTGGAACGGAGATTCATGCAGTGCTATTTCAAACTGACATTTATCTCGGAAAATCTACAGTCAATAGAATTTAAGTTATATTTATTCATTCCTATTTGCTGTTCACCGGTTCAATCCGAGGCGAAAAGCAAAGAACACAAAACCAAAATCATTGCTCTGGATTTCAAATATGATAAAGATTTTAAACTGAATGTTTCTTTAAACATTTATCTTTAAAAAGTATTTCTGACATTCCAGTCCACATGACACATCTCTTATATGATTTGTCTGGAGACCAGCACAAGTTTATCACTGGTTTACATGCAACATGCAACAGTACAGTTTAAATTTGTGAATCTGTGATCTGTCAATGAACTAAATAATCATTGTATCTCTGTCATAAAATTGTATACAGACCATTGACAAAAACTGTGAAGGGAAAATCAAGCGGAAAAAACTAATGTACGCACCGCTGTGGGTTTACTTATCACCGGTGGAAACCAGTGGCCAATAGATAGGGAGAGAATTCACCTATAAACTTATTTTTGTGTTGCCCATTTCAGCTAGCGCAGCTGTTGAATTTGCATGGCTTTGTTCAATTGTGCAAAAACAATTGTGGGAAAACAGGTACTAGTTTCAGCATATGAAGCTAAATACTATGCCTCCTCTATTTGTAGCTTTGAAGCCTCTATGAAATACATACGCTGCTGCTGCACTGAGAGACCAAACAACTAGCGGATTATTATAACCAAACCAAAGTGATCTCACAAAGATGGCGGAAACAATACCTCTATAGCCCTGGAATAGGCAACCCTGGTCCTGGGGTGCTAACATTAGAGATGTTTCTGGTTTTTGTTCCATTCAAGCCTGATTCTGATTGATTGTTGAAAGTCTGAGCCTGAATACTGAGTCTGCCTGAATGATGAAACTCAGGCCTGTATTCAATCAGCATTTGTCCTTAACTTTGACTTGCACCTTTTCTTCACAGTGCGGTCAGTTAGATTCAGCATTCGCTCAACTCGCCAAACTGCTTGCAAAGAAACCGCAATTCTACTAGTTAGCCAAGGTTTTGTTCATAAAGCCTAATAATTAATAAACTTAAGCAGTTACGGAGCAAAATACACAAACAAATCTGGCTCTCTAGGACCAGTGTTGCCTGGGTCTGCCTACAGTATGGCTGATGTACTGTCGATATGAGAAGTGATACACATCTATATGTATAACCTTAACCTCCTGCCAATAATCATATGATCTTACCTCCTCATCACATACAAATGCATTGCTCAATGAAACTATGCAGCAGTTCGTAGTGACGTCAGTCTGACTGTTGGGACCTTCACATTCTAAATAAAGGCCTAACACATTCCTTTATCCACTCTAAGACTGTTGACCACTCTAAGACTGTAGACATCAGCCACTACTTGAATCACTTCCTACACTAGAGATGTTATGTTCATTTGTTTTAACATAGTGAACATCCATAGTGAACACTCTAGAGCGGCACTCAACATGCAGGCCTGTTGCCCTTTTCTGGTCCCCACCACACCCACCAACTAACCGATCAGCAGCCATTTTGCCTCCAGCAATAAAAGACCACTGTTTTACAGTTACAGAAAAAATAAGTCCGCTCTGGTATACTACGTATAAGAAATGCGATTAGCCATTACAAACATTACAATATTTACATAGAGGTTGGATAACAGATGCTACCAGACTATAAACAATTAACAACACTGATAAAATGGTTAAATGGTGCGATTAATAATTTAGGCTAACCATATGGCTGGTAAATTAATGATGAACTGTAATTTCATCATTAATGTATCAACCATGATGTTTTAAAGTGTTAAGAAAACAGTGTTATCCACCAGAGTACTTTAATAATTAAAAAAAGTTACAAAAATGTTTCTTCACAGGAACAGCAAAACCGACAGCCTTGCTAGAAAATGGTGGTTGCTAGGGTTTGTGGTATGTGTTTGTCTCACGGTCATCATAATTGTCGCATTGCATCATTGTGAGAGTGCTGGGTTTTGTCTGTAGATATGACAACCAAACATACCAGTGACTGGGAGTGTGAATTTGCTTTTTCTAAAATTAAGCCCCTGTGTCTTCTGTCGGAAAAACCATCGGCCAAGCTTAAGAGGACATGTTTGATTAGTAATAACACAAGGGAGAAAATATGCAGACATCTTCATGGACTCGAGATGTTTTTTTCGGTCTTGTGTGAAAATGAGCAATACTGTCACTGAAGTGCCATTCAAAATAGTGTGAAACTCAGCAAATAGCAAAGAACCCTTCACAGGGTTTGGCAGAGGCAAAGCTGATGCTACAATGTTTTTGTGGGTGGAGGGAATCCCTTTTTAAAGTTTAAAATAAGGCTGACATTGTCAAACAGATCTTACAATGCATCTTATCTAAAATTCAAGTTTCTGATACCACCTTCACAAGATGAGAACAATGTATTTAGGAAAGCATATTTTCAAAATGAATTAATCTTTCTCGGACAGAATATTTTAGTCTGGCCATCGAGGAGCCAATTCAGATATAACACAGCAGATTGTCAACAGCAATTGTCAACAAAGAAAACAATTGACCTACACAGCACTTGCACTTACTCAATGTAAAACTACAAGGCAAAGTAGTTTTATGGGTGATTTTCCTTAACTAGTCTAAACTTTAAAAGATAATTTAGATGGAAATAACCCAGAGCACTCAGGTGAACCATTGATGCCCCTGCTTCAGGGGATGTAGAAACCCTTTCTCCCTTTCTCCATGTCACAAGCTGTTTTAAAAGATGAACTGATTGAGCTGCAGTACAGCAATACTTTTTAGGTTAACTGCCACGGTGCCATCGGTACGGTTTCCTGCTTGAAAGTTTGAATATTTTCATTTTCTTCACGTAATACAAGTGTCTTGGATGACAAAAATATGTTGCAGTGAAAATATTTTCAAAAATATTATTTATTTTATTTTTATTGAATGTCCCTTGTAGTGTAGGTTTCAGCATGTATGGTTATATATGGTTATATTATATGGCTCTTGTGTAGTCAGATTGATTGACTACCGACCAAACTTTATGAAATTGAAGCCTTCCTGGGAACGCCCCACCCACCAAAAAACCACCTCCTTTTATTTGTCTTCTATTTATCTACATTTAAAAGCAGTCCTTCCTTATTCCATTTATGGACTAAGATTATATACTCATCCAATCATTTCAGTCCGGCTTTCCTGTGTTATATGCTTTGATTATATGTCACACCACACATTCCAGTGACAGCCCTCCCTGTGGCAGTGCGCTTTCTCACAGGACTCTAAACCCTATTTTCTTTGAATGAGGTTGCTCCTTTGTTGTGTGAATTGCCCATCCATGCCCTAGCAACTTCCCCAAGTCGGAATGCCGCCGGAATTCCAAGCCCCGCTGCCAGCTTCTGGCTACCTGGTAAAAGGGATTAGAGTGGCTTTGTCCTCTTGGCCTGGGAATGCGGAATGACTGAACTTCTGACCAAGTCAGATAAGAGTGACATTTAACGTGCCTGATCCAGGGTCATGTTCTGCCTCATGGTTCTCTGTGCATACAGTTTGAGTAACTGAGGTACAGTCACTTTCACTTCTGTGCAGTTATGATTAACACTTTAATTCTGCAAAAAGCCTGAGCTGCAATGTCCTATGCAATGCAGCACACTGTATATCCATACTTGACCTACAACTGTGATGGGATGACTGTCATAGTTCTGTACTCGACCCTGACGCGGAAACATAAGACAACGCACTGCGACGTGTGTTTATCGGTTCTCTATGACCTGTCACGGCCAAAGTTCTGCCTTAAACTTCCTTTGGGCCTTCAGACTACCACTTCAGTGGGGAATCATGCCCAGTGAAGACATTTCTGACTCTTACGCTGTGACCAACGAGGGAGGCTCCTAGAAACACAGGTGACTCGTCAAAGCCCACATGCTTCTCACAAATGTCAAAGATCCCTCCTATTATCACAGTGGCGTATGGAAATTTGAATGAGGGAAAATAAAAATGTTTCTAACAAATTAGAAATATTACTCTGTTAGCAGGTGAGTGCTTTATAACGTAAAAAAAGGCATGAAGATGTAGAGGCATCAGATATGATATGAGAAATGTGTGATCTGAGCAGCGCCGCAGAACAATGCAGCTTTCGTTGGCATCGACTTCTGAAGAAGAAAAAAAAACACCCAAAATAAGGGTCAGCATGAGGGAGTCATGGGAACTGGCACATATTTGTGTGTGTGCCGGAGCGGGAGCGTGAGCGTGAGGGGGCTGTTGTGTGTGTGCCGGAGCGGGAGCGTGAGCGTGAGGAGGCTGTGGTGTGTGTGCCGGAGCGGGAGCGTGAGCGTGAGGAGGCTGTGGTGTGTGTGCCGGAGCGGGAGCGTGAGCGTGAGGAGGCTGTGGTGTGTGTGCCGGAGCGTGAGCGTGAGGGGGCTGTTGTGTGTGTGCTGGAGCGGGAGCGTGAGGGGGCTGTTGTGTGTGTGCCGGAGCGGGAGCGTGAGCGTGATGGGGCTGTTGTGTGTGTGCCGGAGCGGGAGCGTGAGCGTGAGCGTGATGGGGCTGTTGTGTGTGTGCCGGAGCGTGAGCGTGAGGGGGCTGTTGTGTGTGTGCCGGAGCGGGAGCGTGAGCGTGAGGGGGCTGTTGTGTGTGTGCCGGAGCGGGAGCGTGAGCGTGAGGGGGCTGTTGTGTGTGTGCCGGAGCGTGAGCGTGAGGGGGCTGTTGTGTGTGTGCCGGAGCGGGAGCGTGAGCGTGAGGGGGCTGTTGTGTGTGTGCCGGAGCGGGAGCGTGAGCGTGAGGGGGCTGTTGTGTGTGTGCCGGAGCGGGAGCGTGAGGGGGCTGTTGTGTGTGTGCTGGAGCGGGAGCGTGAGCGTGAGGGGGCTGTTGTGTGTGTGCCGGAGCGGGAGCGTGAGCGTGAGGGGGCTGTTGTGTGTGTGCCGGAGCGGGAGCGTGAGCGTGATGGGGCTGTTGTGTGTGTGCCGGAGCGTGAGCGTGAGGGGGCTGTTGTGTGTGTGCCGGAGCGGGAGCGTGAGCGTGAGGGGGCTGTGGTGTGTGTGCCGGAGCGGGAGCGTGAGCATGAGCGTGAGGGGGCTGTTGTGTGTGTGCCGGAGTGGGAGCGTCAGGGGGCTGTTGTGTGTGTGATTGAGCGGGAGCGTGAGCGTGAGGGGGCTGTTGTGTGTGTGCTGGAGCGGGAGCGTGAGGGGGCTGTTGTGTGTGTGCTGGAGCGGGAGCGTGAGCGTGAGGGGGCTGTTGTGTGTGTGCCGGAGTGGGAGCGTCAGGGGGCTGTTGTGTGTGTGCTGGAGCGGGAGCGTGAGCGTGAGGGGGCTGTTGTGTGTGTGCTGGAGCGGGAGCGTGAGGGGGCTGTTGTGTGTGTGCCGGAGCGGGAGCGTGAGCGTGAGGGGGCTGTTGTGTGTGTGCCGGAGCGGGAGCGTGAGCGTGAGGGGGCTGTGGTGTGTGTGCAGGAGCAGGTGCGTGAGCGTGAGGGGGCTGTGGTGTGTGTGCCGGAGCGGGAGCGTGAGCGTGAGGGGGCTGTGGTGTGTGTGCCGGAGCGGGAGCGTGAGCGTGAGGGGGCTGTGGTGTGTGTGCAGGAGCGGGTGCGTGAGCGTGAGGGGGCTGTGGTGTGTGTGCCGGAGCGGGAGCGTGAGCGTGAGGGGGCTGTGGTGTGTGTGCAGGAGCAGGTGCGTGAGCGTGAGGGGGCTGTGGTGTGTGTGCAGGAGCGGGTGCGTGAGCGTGAGGGGGCTGTTGTGTGTGTGCAGGAGCGGGTGCGTGAGCGTGAGGGGGCTGTGGTGTGTGTGCAGGAGCGGGTGCGTGAGCGTGAGGGGGCTGTGGTGTGTGTGCTGGAGCGGGAGCGTGAGCATGAGCGTGAGGGGGCTGTTGTGTGTGTGCTGGAGCGGGAGCGTGAGCGTGAGGGGGCTGTTGTGTGTGTGCCGGAGCGGGAGCGTGAGCGTGAGGGGGCTGTGCCGCGGCCTGCTCAGACAGCCGACTGTGGCACCGGGGCCTGGGCGTGTCATCCAGCCAGACACGGGGGGGTGGGGGATTCTATTGTGACCCAAGAGGATCTGGAAATGGGGACGACGCCCCACCAAAGACTTCATTAGGCCTGATAAAGGACTGAAATATGATGCCATCTTACAGGGGTAATCTGGGAAGGGAGGATTGGGAGCATGGTATACTGTAGGCCTATGCTGGGCACCTGTGTGTGTATGTGCTTGTGCGTGTGTGTGTGTGTGCGCGCGTGAGAGCACGTGCATTCATGCACGTGCATGTGGGAGTGCACGCATGTGTACGTGCGTGAACATGCAAGCGCATGTATGTGCGGGCGCATGTGCATGTGTGAGTTTGCGCATGTGTATAGGTCAGACACTGTCCACAACAACAGAAACGTGATCTGCAAAAAGGGCACCGACGTTGAGCTGTTGACCCTTAAACAGAAGGTTGTTGGTTTGAACCCCAGGGACGTCCCCTGCAGCCGGCCCTGCCATACACTCCAGAACCAAAATGAGGGGGCCCAGAGCCTGTGTGCCCTTTTGAGCAGAAAGGCAGCAGGCATGTGGGGCAGGGTGTCACATGGGCTGTCTCAGGGCGGAGCAAAACTAAGGGGAACCACAGAGGGTGAGTTTAGATTTGCAAATCAGTTGGTTGTGTAACAGACGCATACTTTAGGTAACACCCAGTACCCATTTTTTAAATATTTTGAATTTTTTTTTTTTTACATTCAATGAAGCATATTTTCTTTTGTGGTTGTGGCCACAGGAAAGCAAAATAAAAAGCTAAAGTGAGCCGTGATGGGCGTGTATAAAACACAGCGCTTTTATTCTGAAACTGAATCTGGCAGAAGAGGTTGTGCCACCCTTCCTGCGGGCGCTGGCCCTTCACCACAACTCAGCTGCCGAGAAAAGTAAACACAAGAGGACAGGGAAACGTCAAAAAGGAGAAGGAATAGTACATCATACCTGTCGCAAGGTGAGAGGGGACAGCACGTTCCTGTGGACCTGATGCACGGTGCATCTACAAACTGTAGAATGCAATAATCCATAACCATTCATCTATAATATGCAACTACAATCATCAATGCCTGGCACTAAGTTGCTGGGTTTCAGAAAATAATTGGTACAGTCTTCCTCTGTCCGGCTCTTAAATTCCGAGGGCCGGATTTACTAAAAGATTGCGACTGCTTTTCCGATGCAAAAACAGTCGCTTAAAGGTCGCAACATCTACATCGGATTTACTAAACAGTCGCAATGGGTAAAAATCACTTTTAGGATGTAATTTGCGGGGGTAACGTCACTCTTCGACTTTCTTTTTGATGCATAGTTAAATGTGTTCATGCACTTGGAGTGACAGTGCTAAAACGGGGTGGAGATTGTGTAAATTAGGCTAATACCTCAGACCATTTTACCAAGCATGTATTCCATACTGTTCCAGCATAATTTACAGTTAAATCTACCCACCCCCCAATTCTCATAGAGATCCATTCAAATGCAGAGACATTATAGTATCGCTTGTAAGAATACCAGAAAATAAGATATAAAGAGTATTTTGATGTTGTTGGGTCACAGACATCAGGAAGTCATGGCATGCAAAGGATAAACGACCAAATATTTTAAATGATTACTTTATTTTCTATATAAATGCAGGGGTGCCAATAATTGTGGCTCACATGGTTTTGTTAAAAATAATTATTTATTGAGGGATTTTTTTTCTCATAATAAATTACTTCAATTAAAGGTTGGATTTTTCCCATTTTTTCAGGTGACATTAAGCTCATTCACGAAACTGAGAATTTTTTATAATCCTTTTCACTCATCTTTACCAGGGGTGCCAATAATAGTGGAGGGCACTGTAGGTTATAGTTTTGCGCTGCCACTGTGTCCTTAGTAAATCCAGCCCTCAGTGTCTCAATGTATTTCTTTATTTGATAGCCTTGCTTAGATGGGACTTAAAACAGGGCAGCATTAAATCAATCTTGACATTAAAATGAGCTACACAAACAAACATAAAAAAATGAGAGAGGAATGAAAACATGGGCATTTTTCTCACAGCGCTCCCAAGCTCAGTTGCGTCCACAGAAATGTGTCTATTGAGCAGTGCAAGGGAAGAGTGGACAAGGAGGTCAGCAGGAGGGAGGAGAAGCACCTGTGTGGGGGCGATATTCTCAGCCCTGTCTGCGTCTGCAGCCCAGCTGATACTTCTCACAAGGCAACTAACTCAAGGCTGAAAATGGCAAGGCTGGCCAAAGTGCAAGCCAATTCAACCTCTTGTCCCTGTACGCACTCTTCTCTCTGTCACATACACACACATTCCCAGATTCGCCAGATTCATCTCCTCTCCTCACATAAAAAAATAGCAGACACACACACACACAGACACAAACACACAAGTGCAGACACACACACTCTTGAACTTCAAAACCATCTCCCTTCCTTGTGCAGAGCCCCTCCTGTGTCCCACACTATCTCTTCCCCACCCTGGCTACGGCTAGTGCTTTTCCATTAAAGGATTGTTCAGTCATGTCTGCTTTATTTGTGGGAATCTGTATCTGTATCTGTTCACATGTATTGAGTTCTCTCCTTAATCCTTAAAAAAAAAGCTTTAAAAGTATGTCACTTAACTGTGTAATAAATGTACTATGATGTAATATAATTTGATGTCATTCAAGATGCTATTTGAATGTAACATTTAAACATTTAAAAATAAAGAGAGTGAAAAAAGCCTATAGCTCCAGATACAGTATGTGGAGGGTCAGTGGCATCAGACACACTTAGCCCATACAAATTTAAGCCATCTTTCCCAAGACCCAACCTCTCCCTCATTCCTACATCAGATGGACCATGTTTTGTAAAGAGCTCCTCCAATCCCATCTGCCTTCCTCGTACTGGAGCAGTCTCGCCACTAAAGAGGCCCGTTCCTAGAAAACACAGTGGTCGCCAGCAGCATGGAAGCTGTAACACAGATCAGATGTACTCGCCCTGGCCAGGCGGCCTCTAAGGGATTCCTTGGGACTTGGGACTGAGAGAGAGAGAAACAGTGAGGGAGGGAGGGAGAGAGAGAGAGCGAGAGAGAAAGACGGAGGGAGAGAGAGAGACCAGTCGGGGAGTCAGAGTTCCCGGATTCCAGACCCTGCTCCAGCCTCTCCAGGGAGGATGTTTTATTAACTTAACAGAAGAGGCTCCCACCGCCCCTCTGCCGGCATCCCAGAGAGAGGGAGGGAGGAAGGGAGGGAGTTACAGAGAGCAAGAGAGAGAGAGAGCGCTTCAGGCTCTCCAGTATCTTTTCTTCGGCACTTCCTGTATATCCAGGAAAAGCAGAACGCCATCTGTTCCCCCATCTCGTTCACCTGCGATGCATTACCGCACACTCTCACGCATTCCACACCAAAAAAAATCATACGTCCAGTTGCATTGCTGTATAACATCTTCTACATTGCCCACGATGTGTGACTTCCGCCCCTTCCTGCACGGTCGCTCAGCTTAATGCAACTTCCGTCATGGTGCTTGTCGATTTGTGCACCAACGGTAGCCTTGCGGGGCCAACCCACGGATCCACGTCCCAGAATCCTGTGCACTGCACACTTCCAGCGTGAGAACAACGCTGGATGGCTGGGCACCGTAAATGAACTGTCAACACGCACATTGGTTTGGAAGCTGTCCCAAAAAGGGTAAATGAGAGGGGTGCAGAAGGGAAGGAATTAGTGAAGCACAACCTGCGAAATAATGGTATTTCTACATGCAACAGTTACTGCAGCATGCGTGACCAGAGCGTTGACATGGGAGCCATGGAGAGAAACAACAAGATGAACAAGGGAAAGAAAGACACAATGACAGAGTGAAAGAGAGAGAGAGCGGGAAAGCAACAGCAAGAAAGAGAATTGGGTGTCCCTCAAGAGGGGTTTGAGGGTGGTAGGATGTCCAGAGATTGTGTTAGGGGGGTAGAAAGTGATGATGCAGACCCCTCCAGATGGACACAGGTTTGACTGGGACAGAGCAGGGTCAAAGCAGAAACCAGAGTATCAAAGGAGGGAGCACCAGTTCCCGAAACTTGGCACTTTCAAGTAGCACTTACGCAGAGTATCATATAAACTTAACCCTGCTGTCAGAATGGCTGCTCCCGAGGATACGAGGTGAAGGTCGCGACCTGGAAAGCACAGGTCAAACGTCACAGGCCGCCACTCAAAGGCAGTCACAAGGTAGGGCGAGCTGAATCCACAATAAGCTACCAGATGGCTGTAAAATCCGAGTCGCCGTCTGATGGAGGAGCAGGCAGATCTCAGAAGACTGCTGTCTAGGCCTTATAAACGAGATGGATATATAAGTTACTGGGCAACTGTCACACTGGGACCACACACTGCCAAGGTCCCCAAGGCCCAGCTTTCCCCTGTTTATCTTTCCCCTAAATCCAAGATCTCATAAATGTCAAATAAATAAATAAATAAGAATCGAAAAGAAAGAAAAAAAACTTGGTTAATGAAGGCGAAGAACCAGATGTTTCTGTTTCAGCTAATAATGATGGAGAGTGGCTTTGCTGCATTAATTTTTTGATCTTAAATGGACTTTGTTCTAAAAGTCTAATTTAACGGTCATTGAGATCTTAGATTTTTGGGGTTACTCAAAGTAAAATCAGTATCAGAAAAGAAGAGCTACAGTAAAGTCCTAACATGACCACTATTGTTTGAGACTTTTCAGGTAACTGTTTGTCCTTATCAGTCCGTGGCTACCAAGACATTTCTATCTGGGCACAGTGGGCATTACACCACTGGCCTGAGACTAAATAGAGAAACAAGAGCAAGGAACCCTCGCACACTATGTCAGCAGTGGAACTGCAAACCAATGACTTATTTAAATCAAACAGAAATGCAATGTTTCAGACAATTAAAATACTTGCAGTGCATTCTGAGAACAGTATTACTGGACATGGACTCCTACACGCTCACAGATGAATAATCTACATTTGGTCAGTCTTGGGAAAAGAAGGTGGAGGGGAAACTAGTAAAGAAATGCACGAGGTACAGTTGCCATGGCAGATTCACTACAACATATTCGATCCCTATGGGGAACTCCATCCACACAGTGAATTCATAGCACATCTTTAGTTTAGGCATGCATTATAATAAATATGTAATATGAGTGTAATAATAACTACTAAATTATATGAATGAGAAAAAAAAAATGTTTTAAATGTTTTTTAACCCTGGAGTGATTCATTAAAGATGACATTAACATACATAAGTAAGATGTCAGAATGAATATAATAAACTGTAGGTTAAAACAATTTTGAAATTGTTTTGTTACTTTACTGAACCGGACATGTTTGAAAAATGACTTAAAAACCTCAAATAGTCCTTCATCAACGAAACTATACATTTATTTGTTGTTTGGGATCATATTTTATAATACACCACATATCACTGTAACACCTATTTTAATAGACAAAAATGCTACATTCAAATGCAGCTTTTCAAGGAAAAAGAAAGAATCAACATATGAGGTCATAGGAAGTTGAACGGAAAAACTTTAATCTATATAAAATCTACAGTAACCATGAGTTACACACAGACACAAGAAAGCAAGCTAAGTGGTGTTCCTTAATTGTACTGCTAAGAAAATCACTTTAGATACAGCCATACTCATCACCACAGTATTAGCCTTTAGTTCCTTCCTTATTTAGGCTATCATTATACTTAACTTTCTGAACATGAGTGGGAAACTAGCAGAAGTAAATAAAGCACAGTGAGTCAACAAGCTATGTCACTTGCGGTAGGCATTTACAGAAGGCAGACTATAGATTCCAGAGTTACAGAAAGTCTTACATTTTAAATGAAGCATCACATGTTTGCATTGTGAGGTCCCATGGGTGGTGAACTACAGGGGTCAACACACATTTAAAAGTAATCACAGTTGTATTTTTAGGAGCAGCACAAGACTTTGAAGTGAAATATTACTTGTGGAGACAACTGAGTGTGAAGCGCTTTGTGACAGAGCTACTGACACACTTGTAAAATAACTCTCGGTCCAGTGCAGTCCAGACCGTGATTAGAGCACTGTGATTCCCCATTTCTCACCATCAATTTCCATCACAGTACAACTCATTACGCTGCATAGAGAAGCATAATCATTAGATCATACTGTAAACATGTGGATCTAATTGGAGCACAAAGTGAAGCAAAATTATTTTTTAAAAATAATAATTTGTTTTTCAAGATGAACCCCAGTGGGAGCAATTAGCTGGACAGTCCAAGCACACAACAAGCCAGTACCCTGACACTGATGAATAAATTATGGCAACATCCAGGGAAGCACACTCCCAGGTTTATTTTTTTAAATATATATTTCCGATAGAACAACCATGGGAGCCTTTAAACCACTGCCAAAAAAAGATGAGAAACTTCTTTTTAATGCCGTTGTGTCACACTGATATTATTATTATGAAGGAAAGAGGATTAAATGATTTATCCATTTTTGAAAAAAACATACTTACGTGAGGAGAGCAATCTGTTCTAATGCAGTTGGAATGTTGCCACACGCCAGCAGAACTAAGTGTGAAATGCCTCTAATTACTGTTTTCATTTGGAAGAGTGAGAAGGTCCAGGCTCCCAATTAGGCCCTGGCAGTTGACAGCGTCTGTTTGGGGATATGTACAATTCTATGTTGTGGACGCATCTTGACTGTTTGAAGATTAGGAGATGTAACAGAAAAAGGAAAGTCCCTTTTCTATCTAATCCCAGCTAAAGCCTCCTGTTTTATGCAGATCAAAAGTCAAAGCTGTTTATCACTACACTATAGAAATACTTTTTTTTTGTCTCGAATTGTTGACGGAGATGCTTTCCACCCACTCGAGCGACTGTATCATTAGCATCCCGTTTCTTTCCCCTTGTTGATGAAGAGTGGAGAGAGGAGAGCGACTAGGTGGTCTTGTGGGCATGGCATTCCTTGTCCTAAGCCAGCTGGTTACCCACAATTCCGCATTTGCCACATTTTCATGTCCCATGCTCTTACATCCTCTACTAGATTCATCCTGCAGTGGCCCTCTAATTATTCTGGTTATTCAAAACAACAACTTTCAAAAATAAAGAGGTGTCTGCATCCTTCGTGAATCCTGGCTTTCTTTGGAATCTGAAAGGAACAATAATACCAGTATTTCTCATGGTATTACTTGTAACACTATATAATAATAATACAAACCCCAATTACAAAAAAGTTGGGACAGTATGTAAAATGCACATGAAAGAAGAAAGCAGTGATTTGTAAATTCTCTTTAACATATATTTCATTGAAAACAGATATTTAACAGATGTTTTACCGTCTCAACTTTATAGATTTTTGTAAATATACGCTAATTCCGAATTTGTTGTCTGCAACACGTTCCCAAAAAGTTGGGACAGGGGGGAAAAATGACTGGGAAGTCACCTGTTTGGAACATTCCACAGGTAAACAGGTGATCGTGTCAAAATGCTATATGCTATAAAAAGATATCAAAAGACTCTGATATCTTATTTTCAGATACTCTTACAAGCGATACTTTAAGGGTTGTTTCTCCTGACTCATTTTCCTATTGAATCTATGGAAAAATAAGTTCAAACCATTCAAGTGATCCATCCATATTTACAGCATATCTGGCAGCAGAGTGATGGTTTGAGGCTCGTTTGATACCTCAGACCTTTGATGACTTACAGCCATTTAGCCAACCATGGGTTCCAAACTATTCCCATGTAATTTACAGCTTAATCTAGTCCCACCCCACAATTCCCATAGAGATCGATAGAGAGAGGTTATAGTATCAGTTGTAAGAGTACCTGAAAATAATAAAACAAGAGTCTTTTGACATCCTTTATACCCAGTCATGCTAGCATCACCTGTTTACCTGTGGAATGGTCCAAACAGGTGTTTTTTTTTGTCCCTGTCTTTTTTGGAACGTGTTCGAAATTCGAAATTAGCATATATTTTTTAAAAATCTATAAAGTTGATAAGATAAAACATTAAATATCTTCTCTTTGTACCGTTTTCAATTAAATATGTGTAAAGGAGAATTTACAAATCACAGCTTTCTGCTTGTATGTGCATTTTACATACTGTCCCAGCTTTTTTGTAATTGGGGTTTGTAATAATAATAATAATAATAAATAATTTTAAATGCCATCTGTCTACAGAACATAGATGCTGGATAATCCCAATAATACAATGCTTTTTTCAATATTGTTTTCTTTTGACCAATCACTTTTCACAGCTGCCAAAAAAGTCATTGTAATGCAGAAGCAGACTGAGAAGGATTCAACTGACATTGTTATTTGATTTGTTTCAGAACTGAAGAAGTTATATAAATAAAAGCAGAAGCTTACCCAAGAGGAAATGTTCTGTTAAAAGGTCAGTAAGATCCTCTGAAATGGCGATAGTGAGAATTGTATTTTATTGTTTAAGAAGCCAGTTGTGTCTGCAGAGCCACGTCACAGAAGTCAAGTTTTTTTTTTTTTTACTCATCCTAACAAAATAATGAATATTAATCACAATTTTACTCTCTTGCATTACAGGTAAGTTTGAGCTGCATGGTTATATAATGTACTCATATCAAAGTGATGTTAATCAGGAAATGTGGATCACATGATATTTATCATATTGGTTTTTACCGACACACATATATGAACAGTAAGAAATTGTGCTTAGACTGGTACTGTTTCAGAGGTAACAAGCTACTGCTATTGTGACAACAACAGTTGCATGGTTACGTGATCACAGTACAACAGCTCACGATATAGATAGCCCCACAGAAGCCTGGCTGATTAGTGTGCTTTTGAACGTGTCCGTCTATTAATGAAAATCAGCCTGACGTGACCACGCGCCGTAGTTCCCCCTTCTGTCTATAAATGGGGCACCTGACCTGCTGGGAGCTCATCTCTAAACATGGTGACCATCGTGGCGATGAAGAAGGCTCCGCTCATCGCAAATTTAGTTCAGCTGGACCTTCTGCCAACAGGAAATGGCATATTTTTCACCTTCATTGTCCACTCCAATACACACATATCAGGGTGTATTTCTGAAAACGATGCAGTCAAATTGCTTTAAAGCTTTTATATTGCAGTGAGGACAGTACTGGCTTAAAGTACAGCATTGCCATAAAAATGCAATGTAAATCCTTTCACAGCTGAGGATATTATTTCAGATGTTGACATTTAACATTGGAAAAAGGTAAAGCCAAGTGAAGAAGAACATGGTGCTATGAAAGCCTCTTTTTTTCCACTTTTCTAAACAAATATGGCTTATATATAATCAGCTATTTAAATGTATGATAATTTGTATTATTGCTTATTGCTAATGTATTGGAATTAATTCATTATATTATTGCTCCAGTGGAAATCTTACAAATGTGAACCTGACAGTTAGACTGACCTGTCAACCAAAAGCAGTATAAAATGGCATACACAATTACATGTTACCAATATCAAGCTTATCATTAATGCAAAAGGACAAGCTTTAAACTGAATTTGCACTTTCCTTTGATTACAAAAACCTGCGATTCTATGAAAATTAGAAAACAATTAGGGACAAGTCACAGAACTATTGTTCAAGCATATAATGTGGGAAAATCTCATTATATGTGTAAAATTATATAGTAAAATGATATGAAGAAGAGCCAAAAAACTAATGGAGCCTGAGAGTATGTCCCTGAAAAGAATATGAAACTTTCAAAAAACTTCATGATTTAAAAAAAAGCATAATAGATTGTCATGTATGTAAAATGTTATCCAGTAAAAATATCAACTCAAGAATTGATCACACCTGTTGATATTATTCTCTGGTGCCTGAATACAACATGATGGACTTGCAATTAATGTACATGCAAATGTCAGAAATGCTTCAGAGTGCAAACAGGTACTTTCTTTAAAGGACATCTTTGACATTGATAATTAGTTTGGATGTGAGGAGAGGTCTTGCAGCAAAGGATGGGCTGGTTACACAAGCAAGGGTATAAATGTCAGACGAGTTGCCTAAAGTTTAATCTAAAATGACCACAAAGTAACTAATGAGGACATCACAATCTCCAAAAGCGTGCCTGTGTCATAAACAGGAACTATAATAAAAATTTCACAGTTTCAAAACCATTTCCTGAATAACGTCTTCTTTGTCTTCTTGTTTTTGCATGGTAAACATGGTAATTGTGCAAGTACTGTACCATCCACAAAGTTTATTAGATAGTTTATTTAATATTTTATTTAATAGCAGAGTCTATTTAATATATTTTTTTAATTATTTGCAACCATGGTACGATGTGTGTGTGTGTAATAACTATTTTAAAAATGTACATTAAAGCTACTACTAATCCAAGAAGGCTAAAACAATATATTTAGTAATGCAAAACGAATTTCAAGAATAAAAAAAATTATAAAGTTCTATCATCCATTTGAAGGCAGTATTATTTACAAATGTTTTTAAATATAATACTTGAGCTGCTAACATTATTTAATTACATTAGCCAGATAGCTTGCAGCAATGCACAGATATACTGTACAAACACACAATTATTCTAATCAGAAACATGTAAATCAAAATGAGAGCAAAAATGACAGAATTTAAAAGTAAAATCACATTGAATGCAATGGTTTGCATATGGATCCCTTTCTTCACATGTGGAATACACTGAAAGTATTGTGCCACAAGCGGACATTACGCCACAGTTTAATCAGCCTGTGTTTTGTTTTTCAAGTGTTTCTGTAGAAATGTTCTCATCACAGGCACCTCCAATGTGCCTTCTATCCCAAGAGTATATGACTGGCACCAGCTATCCAACAGGAAATACCACATACCAGACAAATCTACTCTATAACATGGATCTCACACCCGCTATTTTCATCTGATTAATTGCTTCAGATTTCAATCGCCTACACTTCTGGCAACCAACATATTCTATTACAACCGGTCTGACACACGTACATACACGCACAGAAAAACCATCAGAAATACAGGAAGAAAAAGAAAGACAGAGCCTTAACCATTGGCATTAGTAAGGAATCCAAGGATCATATGGGGACATGAAGAAGCTAAAAAAAGAAGCAAATGTATCAGGGAGGGTGAAAGAGACGTGTTGGTTCACCACCTATACCAAAGAAGAAGAAGCAAATAAGCTAAGAGAAGCTAGATAAACATCAAACATCAATTGCCTCACTTTCTGAGAAATGTACTAAAAAAAAAGACATTTAAATACCAAGAATCAGAAATGTGTGTGTGTTGTGTGTGTTTGTACTGGTTTGGCCTTTTAGGAAAACAGGTCTGCTTACTGTCACCATGTTGATGCTGTAAGGGAGGAGCCGAGAGGCGCTGTGCTGTTGTAGCTTTTGTACTTCCACCTGCACCTCTTTGGGCCTCACTCTGCTGCTCTCAAATGTTTATTTTTTAGACACAGGTAGTGTGGGATGCAAGGTCCATACTGATACTGTAGGCTGAGGCTCAAGCCTCATTCTGCCACTTCACACCTCAGAAGGCAACCAGATATGTCCAATCTGCTTGTTACTGGCACTGGCATTCATTTTTTATACTGCATGTTCAACTGAAAATGCTATATATATCTCATAAATGTAGTCTTTCAGCTGAAGAGGCCTCATCAAGCAGTCTTTTTGCGTGTCCCCTGAAAACTCACTTGAAGACAAAGCGAGCAATACATCTCAAGGTTTGTCACCCCTTTAGTGACGTTACCAAAACATGTCCAAACGCCAATAGTTTGTTTCATGTGAATTATTGGTTTCAGTAAGGGTAAAACTCTTGAAATGTTATGAGCAGGTTTGCCTGTTACACCTAGTCGAGGTACACTTGTGAAACATGTCACAGAGTGTGTGACTAATAGTCTGGTTTAGGTTAGTGACACATGTCACAGAGTGTGTGACTAATAGTCTGGTTTAGTTTAGTGACACATGTCAGAGTGTGTGACTAATAGTCTGGTTTAGGTTAGTGACACATGTCACAGAATGTGTGACTAATGTCTGGTTTAGTTAGCACTAACACTCAAACTGAACACTCAAACCAAAAGGTGTTGAGCAAGGAGACTGTGTGTCTTGTCTCATCAGTTGACGTCACATTGCAGTTTAACACTCTACTTGTTAATTCTTCTTACTAAGATCAAGAAGGGTGGACTTTTAAAAGAAGTCTAGGACAGCATGAGGTTGCTGTCATTCAAATAAAAGTAGGTTAGATTGACCTGATATTGAATTGAGCTAACGTTATACCACCATTGTTATTTTTAAACTGTAGGGGTGAAGTAATAGTCATACACTGAAGCGACAACTCCAAAGAGATGAATGTCAGCCTGCTGACTTTGGCAGTTCAAATGAGGTTAGCACTTGACCAAACTCATTCTCATGAATTACGCGGTCGATGAAAGGAAACTGTTGCTCTTTGCGCTTAGACCTGCTGAAGGGGCTTACGCACGCATCAAGGCAAAGCATCATGACCATTTCCAATGAAAGCTGGAGTGGTGACAGCCGCATGGACACACATTTTGAAGTTAGCGGATATAATACAGTAAAGACTGAAGATTTAGTCACCTTTGACTCCATTTACTAAAGGTTTGCGTGTACAAAAACACGTGCAAAACTGTTACCACCTGCAAAAAAATCGTCTGAGGTGATCAACTAACAAGGTGTGCTAAAATGGAAAGATACGTACGTTCATTTTTCATTGTTGCGGGTTAGCCTGAATGAATAGGCAAAAATGGGCGTCCCTATGTTATTTCACAAAATAGTGGGAGGAGGTCATGCAAATAGATTACTTTAGCATGTGTAAAGTGATTTACTAAGCCCAAAGTTTGGGAAAGGTATTTGTGGGTGCATTTTAGTACAAATGGAAAGCAGGTATTAAAAGACACAGAATCGATAAGATGATGGCTAGCATTGCAGCAAGACACGTACAGGTGTGTTTGGAATATCCATAACTGAACGTTCTGAATGATTGTGTAACAATGGGGGCTAATTAACTGGTCCATTCTAGCTTCTAAGCTCAAAATAAACAATTATGGAATTTGTGGATACCTACATGAACAGTAAGAATAAATAAATGTTTAATCATGAAGCAAACAGAGTAACTACTATTTGAATAAAACAAGCAATACAACGTATATTATAACAAACTGTGAATAACAAAGCAAATCAAAACTTTAAAAAAAATACAACTCATGATCAAATGGAAATGTGATTTTAAATGACACTTATGGCGTTAGGCTTAGTGCTAGTAAGCATGGTTATGATCATTTCAGTCCTGACTAAAATCTGTAGCTGCTGGCAGAATCAAACATATAGTGACAGTTTGTAATAAACCGCCAGCTCATTCAGTGTAACAGTAGCCTATACCCTACACTAATAAGTACCATAAAAACTGCAACATTGCTGCATGTCTTTTCACCTTTTTCTAACAATATAACCATTCCAAACACGCAAAATAACTCATTTAAATATGGCTGTTTGCGGCTGGTGTAATTTACATAATGAGTATATATTATGTAATATAATTAGTTGATCACCCGCAAAGTGTGAAATGATACTGCTTGGGCCAATACTTTGGCTGCGCCCCCAAAATAACACCCCTTATTTGGGATCTTAGTAAATCGACCCCAAATGTATAAATAAAGGTTAAATGTAAAAATGAATTATTAATAATAATAATAATGTTGATGAAGATGAAACTAATGGTTGTCACAGGTCCTTGCTGGCAGTTTTGCATTTTTAGTTTTCACAATATGCAGGGTAGTTCTTCAAAGTTTTGAAATTCAGGGAAACTGCCTCCAATTTTTGAATGAAATGCTTCCCTTACTCAATAATGATATTTGGAACAATTTGTTCCAAATATCTTTATTGAGTAAGAGCAGATTTTTCTCCTCTATCCCCTGATCACAGTTGAACACAGCTTGTCCTCTCTTGGCAAACATGTCTGCCTGTGACGGCTGGTCTCTATGGCCAGGCTGTGCTCACTCAGGTCTAATTTGGTCTAATTGTATTAACGTTTCATGAGGCTGATCACTTAGTACAGTTAGTATCTGTTGAGCCTCAATGAGCTGGCTAAGGGGACTTGTATTATGCTATATAAACTAACCAGATGGTCAAGTACTGCTCTTCTTCCATACTCTGTACTTCTTAACAGAGGTTTCTGCTTGGTCACAGTAGCTTCTGATGCGATGTTACAGTAGAGAAGATTCAATGCCACAATAAACGTGCATACTGATACTCATTCACAAATATTCATTAGATACATCAAGGTTGGTTGTTCGACTTCAGCAGTAGGGAGGCAAAATGGTCATTGTTAAGAAAAAGGAGTAGATTGTATATTTACACAATCTGTGACTGCTGCGTATGAGAGACTCAATGAACAACTGCGGCAGTACGGAACAGCACAGAGCTGCCGTTGCCTTGCACCCTTCTGCAAGGTAAAGCAATGTTATTCCCTCTGGAGAGCAGTGTCTGTTGAAGAAATAAATAACGCAGAGCAATAATCCCTCTAAAAATAACCAGACAGAGCCAGAGCGAGAGAGAGCGAGAGAGAGAGAAAGAGAGAGAGAGCAAGAGGGGTGTGATAGGAAGCTGCCCGCCGCTGGGTGGGTGGTGAAGGATGAGATGAGATCAAAGCAAGTGATTGGGTTTGCTGATGAGCGCGAGACAGCTGTCCTAGGCAAAGTGAGCCGGGGGACGGGGGCGTGGCGCGCAGGGCGCTGCTTCGACGGTTGGGCCCAGATGGCAGAGGCACCTGCGAGGCCCAGCCCAGAGACGACAACTCCATCAACATCCAAATCTCCCTCGCTAGCAAAATTCACACGATGGTGCGTTGTCTAGCTAGCACAATGCCTCCCAACTGCTGAGGCAGCTTTGGACTGACCCGAGCAATCATATTCCAGCCACGCACACAATGAAAAGGCCCGCTTAAGTGACTTAATTGGAGAAACTGGAACATACAGCAGACCGCTTATTTTGTCTCTGTCGTGATTATAATAGGGAATTAATTTTAATGCTTAGCAGCTGCGGATGCAAATGTGCCATAAGATAAAATAATCACTCAAATTATTTTTTTTGCTAATTAATTCCTCACACCTTTTCATTACCTTATGAAGAGTCACAATCTTACACTTTTGCAAATCGTTCCATTGAGTAACCATGTTTCATAATTAGGCTCATTGAAGAAGCGAAACAAACTCGGGGCAAATCGTTTCCAAACGGTTTGCTCTTCTCTTTCTTTCTCTCTTTCTGTCTCCCCCTCTCTCTCTCTCTGTTTTTAAATTACACAAGCAGCAAGAAAGCCAAAATTGCAACAGAAATTCAACACCATCAAGTTCTGTTTCTGTTTACACTGACTTCACCATGGTCACCAGAGAGCGGAATTCTCGCTCGCCGAGTGAGAGAAGAACCATTTCCTCAGCGACTGACACGTGTCATCTTCAGCTTACCGCGGCGATAACATTGCCCTCCGAAAGAGGCATGACAGATATGCCCTTATAGGGTGGCATGGCTCCCATCTCTTCGCCTGCGCCACCTGTGGGCTGTGCGGATGGCCATGGTTCGGGAGCTTGCGAGTCACAGAGGGAAGCTGTGTGCTGCAGACACATCTCATGCCCCGCCTCCTTTCTGCAGCTGCCCCTGATGGGGGGGGGGAGCACCCTCTGGCTCCCTGTTTGTACCACATTTGCAGATGTGCAGTGAGACACTGCACCTCTGTTCAACCCCCCTCCCCCCCCCCCCACACACACACACACACACAACCCAACTCTCTAGGAGAAAGCAATATAGAGGCTCACAGGCCTCTAACGCTCATCACTCACATCTGAGGACGACTGTTTATTAGAGGGAGGGGCTAATCCAACTCCATCCCCATTTATCACCCTAAACTAACCGCAGACGCATTACATTTTTGACCAAACAAAGCTAGCCCCATAAATGTATTATTTACAATCCCAATGCTAAACAGACTCCCCATAGATATTTGACATTGATTTCCCATCACTGTGGTATCTCTGTGAGTTCATTAGCTCCCAAAACACATTTTGCATTGCTTTTCTGCACACTTAGAGCCTGAATTATAAGGCCTTTAGCATGTGGAAAACCTTTTAGCAATGATTGGTCATGCTGTTTGTTTTGCACCAATCATTGGTTGTGTTTTGCATGTGCTAAAAGGTTTGTGCACGCTAAAGGTGTTAGTGCACTCGTTTAGATGCACTCCTTGTGGATATTTGTATTGCTTGCATTTGGCTGACAACATCCTGTGACAAATTGTTACAGTTACGTAGTAACTTTATTGCTGAATTTCAAATTAACTCTTTCTCTGTATCTACGTCTTGCTGATGTCATCCCTTAGATGTCAGATGGAAGCGTCTTCCTGATGTTAAAAATATTTCTTGGGCAATTATACTAAATTGTGGATGTCTGGATGTCATAGCCATATATCATACTGAAGTACACATACAGCCTAACAACACTGCCTTGGAGAAACATTATTATTATTATTAAAATGTATTTATTATTATCATTATACACGGATACCATGATGTAAGGACTACACAGCCACAGAGGGCAGAGTTGCTCTCAGACAATGTGCATGCCATGTTTACTGTACAGTAAAATGAATGTTGCAGTGCCATCTAAGGGTCACAGTGAGGTAGTTCACCTTACTTCCATCGCAGCTCACTTGCAGCAGTAAGACCCTCTCACTTTCAGCGACTACAAAGCTGTACTCCTTTGTTTCTTATCGTATTTGACCAAGAGGAACATTATAATGAATGTACTGTATCTGACACTGAGGGAGAGTGCGTAGGTCTTAAAGAAACCCCCCACCCCCGCACCGTTGTTCACTGGCCGTCTTTGAGACACTGTCCTTAGTGGAATGCGAACGGACTGCATAATATTACCCAGAGGTTAATTCTGTCTCCTATATGAATCGACTTTGCGTTGCTGTGTTGTACATGGAATTTTCAAAATGCCCATCCAAAACAAAGCCTCAATTTTCATTGGTCCAAATGTCACATGCATAGTACCAGTTGGAGCAGCTTCACAAGCCACTTGGCGTTTGATCAAAATTAATTTCCCATGAAGTTCACTGGTGGAAATGACTGAAGCAGATTGCAGAGGGATTGTGACACACTGCATCCCTTTTTTCCTTCTTTTTTTATTTTACAAAGACTCAAGAGGTCAGCAGTCCTGTAATTCTGTAATACTGTAATGCAATAAAGATTTCTCATTAAATCATGCTGACCTTAACTGATCTTCATGGCATTTAAAAGAAAAGGTTTGATGTTGGATTCAATGCGCAAGGCTGGCAATCGCTCCATTTAGGTTCAAAGGGTCAGGTCCCAGAGAGAGGAGATAACTTTCTCGTTACTATTTTCATTTAACACCTCTGAATGACCATGGAGCATGGCCTTCAGGGAGACCGTTCCATCTACTGGACAAATAGATGGTAGAACATCAGCAAGACAGAACCAAATCAGGCCTATCAGCAGTATCTTAAGCTGGGAGGATAATTGATAAGAACCGTAATCAAACCACAGCAGAACACGGCGCTGCATACAAACGTGTGTATACTCGTCGAGGCTTCGAACTGTTCGTTTAGTGACACTCCACACCAGTGGGGGGGGGGGGGGGGGCGCAGATTCAGATTCTGCTGTTGTGATAACCACGGGAAACACGGAAATGACAGCGTTTGCTGCACAAAACACAGGAAACAACAATGGCTGTGGTGAAGGAGCAGAAACTGAGACAGATGGACGGTGATGATTTCAAAGTCACTTTAGTTTATTTAGTGCTGCAATAAAAGAAAATAAGAAAGAAAACATGGTATGTTTGTCCACTCAATCAGACGAGGAGACGGTCTGTAGTCAACGCAGCCACCCATGTGATATTTTAGACCAATTGCAGGCAATCTCCGCATTTATGTCAGTATGGGAAGATCTCCGCTAGTTCGACCAGCATGGATGTGCACACCGCGGTGGCCGAAAGTAAAAGCAAAGTTTTGTTTTCTCCACAAATGCATCATTTACTTTGTATAACTAGTTGAAGTTTGGCTCTGCAGCAAGTATGCTCCCACCTTTATGTGCACACACACGCACACACAAACACACGCGCACACACACACACACACACACACACACACACACACACACACACACACACACACACACACACACATTATATCAGGCACAGGGTACACAGACAGCTTTGAACATTCCTCTATTCAGGGTGTTCCTCATGGTTTTGCATTTTTTCCTTCAGTTATGGGTTTGTTCCAGTTTCATTTTCTGTTCCAAGTAAGAACACACTACCCTCCCACCCCGCACCCCCTCTCCTCCCGTTAAATATAAACAGGCCTCATTCGATCTGTTTTTAAAGGAGACATACTTTTAGTCTTAGAAAAGACCGATTTACGCCCTACACCACACAAGGCAATGGATGCAGAACTTGCAAAGATTACAGGCTGATTTGTGGAGGGCCAAATGAAAAGTTCTCCCAGTGCCTCAATCTGACACATGTCCCTCTATGACATCACAAAAAAGGAAGCGGCATATTGTCCTCTCACCTCGTCATACTACAATGGAATCGAAATGCAGTTTAGTGTTACTTGCCATTGTAACAGCCGTCTACCCCGTCTCCGAAACCAAAGCTTTCCATTGTCAGTCACGAGTGTCTCCTTGTTTTTCATTCCCTGAAACATATGGCTTGTGCTATTGTGGGCCAGATCTGCGGTCTGCAGGGCTCCCGATGGATTCCTGCTCTCATAGCGTAGGAATCGCCAAGCGACACCACTGAAATCAAACCAAGCTGGTCCATCGAAGCATGTAATAACTGCACGGTAACGGGGCAGCATGGTGTAGAAGACTATAATGGAACGTGAGCCCATTTCCTTTTTTAAAACACAATGGAAAATAATCATTTGGGTGGAAGACATTTTAGATGACCATACCCCATTCTCATTTGCTCCAAGGAAAATGGTGTAAAAAAGTCATACCTAAACCTCTGGCCCCAGAATCCACAAGGCAGCACATGGCATCCAGAATCTAGCAGCTGGCATCTGAAAGTGTCTTCAAACATATTTGGCAACATCTCACCTGAAACAAATCGCCTGCTTATTGCCATCATGCAAAGAAGAGCTATATAAAATAATGACATAAGTTACATGCGGAGTCTGCGGACTGACCAGTACACAGTACATCACTTCCATTCTTTTCCACAGCAGTAGCTTGAAGGTGAGACGGAAACCCAACCATAATTCTGTCTGTGTGTGTTTGTGTGTGTGTGTGTGGGGTCAGGTTTGGTGTTTGGATGAGTGGATGAGTGTCCAAAGAATTCATGCTCACTTTATTGCTGTAGACCTGAAGCATTCTGGGACAGTTTGCTGTGAAATCCTCAGGCATTTCTTCCAGTTGAAATTGGCAGGGGCAGTGTGAGGGGCTTGGGTGAGGAGGGGGGGAGCGAGCGGTACAGTATATCTCCCCATTCCAGCAGCTGACAACTTTACAGTTCACTATGCGCAGTATGCATGCGCAGTATGCAAAGCAGCCTTGCGCGAGGGTTAATGGAGCATACCTCGGGCCGCGCTCTGCACGGGCAGCCCGGCGCCCGGCCTCCTCCAGGACACTAGCGCGTTTCAAGAGGGACATTCAGCCCTCACAAAAAAGCCTGTCTTTCTTTTTCCACCATTGGAAGAGCATTAGAAGTTCAACTGCTCCGAGATGTCAGAACTACAAAGCTCCCTTGAATTCAGGGGGTATGGAGGCCCTGGAATGAACCCCATGCTGGAACAGCTGTCCTAGAGATGGGGCCTCCTGATCCCCGGCTCCAGAGGAAGGGACAAGACAGCTACGCCTGGGAAGTGGTTCAGGGGGCTGGTGCTGGGGGCTCAGAGTTGGGGAAAGGAGGCGGGGAGGAAGGCAGCGGTGGAAAAGAGAGGAAGAGGGGGGTGGTTTCTGTGTGAAAGCACCATCTCTGCCTTCTGGTTTTTGCATGATGACGACTGTACTTTGCACAGGATCCCAAACAGCATGCTGGGCCTGACCATGAACAGGAAATGAAAATAAGTGTCTACAGTGTCACGTCCTGGCAATACTCCTATCAGTTTCAATAGAGAATGAATTTCAGGACGTGGCAGTTCAGGATGTGCAGTGTACTGTACGTGCAGCGATCACACAGAATCACTGTTAACCTGTCGGACTGCCATTCTCCAAACCAGGGGTCCTCAAACCTCAGGCCCTGGTCCTGAAGGATCTGCTGTTGTTTTGGTTTCACCTTAAAATCGGCCACCTGTTCCGGCCCAAGAATCCAGGTGAGGTGAGTTAACCGAGTTAACTGCTGCAATAAATTGCTGATCAACAAAGAAAACCAGCAGACCCTGTGGACCAAGACCAGGGTTCTAAAAGCCCCAAAAAATCTGAAAACAGGGGCCTCCAAGGCCAATGTATTAGTGTCTGTAACGTCATCACTCTAAAATGTACTGTGTTCATTTAACTTAAGAGACTTTGCTGATTCCAAGTGCCAACAAAAATATTTAACAAATTATCAACAAAATTGGAAAAAATAAACAAATGTGTTGATTTAACAGTGACTATTTTACTGTGATCCGAGAAAGCAGGGTTTCAGTCAGCAGGATTTCCCCTGCCTCGCTGTGTGTTAGCGACTCCTGATCAGGCTGTCGGCGCTGTGAAATAAGGCCCAAATGCTCAGAGAGCAGAAGTGTCATGTGACTGCTCACACTTCGACTAACAGGTGACGCTAGTCTACGCTCTCCCAACAGAAGATATTTCAGGGATGGAGGAGCTCTATACACAGTCCCAAATAAATACAATAAATAAAATCACCAGCATTCAAATGAGAAAGGTAAGAACTCGTCTTGATCTCAGGTGTAACCATTCAAATGCTCTGTAATCATTCAGGAGAGTTAAGCTACACAGCTGTTTTTTTTTGTTTTTTTTAAAGATTGTGATACACCCTTTGAGAAGGTTGCAGATGTTTGATAATATTAACCATCCCCAAAACTTAAAAAATGGACAAATCCCCTTTTCAGCTGTGACAGTGCTGGATGAGGCCCGGATATGAGGTCAGAGCTCTTCCCTCAGCTCAGCAGTCACAGGCGAAGTCATGACATCACGGTTGACGCATCCCAACAGCTGCCTGGCCTGCCCAGTACACGCATTTATTCGCTTACTGTTAAAGCATCCAAATGTTTGGAGTGTTCCTCTCTCTTCTTTGTTCCTGTCCAAACGCACCAACCTGAGGTGCCACCAGTCCACAGTGCAGTCACGTCAGTGTCCCACCTGCGGCAACACATTTCATGCACTCGTGAGGCGCTGCGCATTTTGGGATAGCGCTCATAAGGTGGCCCAAAATGGCGAAATGGGGAGAAACTCACTCACAACAGACTGGTTTTTTCCTTTCGCATGGGTATCAGCATGAAAGGCGCACACGTAAGATGACACGTGAACTCACCTCAATATCTGTAATTAATTCAAGCTGCATGTACAATTGGAAATGCCCAAAGAGTATTCCTAAAACTAAAGCAAGTCGGAATAAACAGGCACAAAGACCTCTGGCGATCTCCAGAGAATAAGGTAATAAGAGGAAAGTGGTTCATGTCTGTCAGAATTCTCCATCCAGCCGTAGCAGCAGGAACAGTCGAGAGGCGCTTCCTCCTCCCGCTGTCACCATATGTGCATATGTTCAATTCATTTTCATTCCATTCCTTCTTATAAACCCTAATGAACCCAAAGGGCTTTATTTCTGTGCCTTCCTTTTCTACAGATTGCGTATGGTAGTAAAACATAAAGCCCCAAGTGTTGTATCTCATTTAAATCAGAGCTTGATTAGTCGTCTAAGAGGAAGAGCATCCAGGACTTTTTGTTTATATGAATAGAGAAGTCAGCGGGTCAACATTTTTGTAGTAATCAACCGAATCAAGCGAAAGAGAAACAGCCATTCATCTGTGTGGCAGGAAAAGACTGCGGATGTAATTTGGCTGAGAAATGTTTTTGATTGACAGAGTTGAGGGGAACCAGCCCAATCATCTAATCAGCTGACAATCCGAAAGTAGGCAGGGTCTCTGAAATCCAAGACCAAAATAATTTGCCTTCTGATATTTAATTTTAACATTGAGAGAGTTCCCATTTCCTGGGTTTATTATTGCACGTTACATTCTACAAAGAGAGCAATCCTCCCTGGCTTATTTCTCCGAGAGAGAAGAAAGACATGTGGAGTGAAAGGGACAGATGAATCTACACAAGAGTAAGGGCTGCTAATGGAGCCCATTTCTCTAACGGCTCCTGTCACAAAGCATTAACTCAGAGCGCACAACAAAACCACCCATCTCTTCATCATATTCAAGGCTTTCCTTGTGAGAGGCCAATGGAACTTACACGTGGATGTGGAATTGACAAGAGGGGAAGAGTCTAATTATTGTCATGAATCCGTCACGATTATTTGCGTGAGAAATGTCAGTCAGGCCTTCGGAAAGTGTGTGTCAATCAAAAACGCATTGGGAGCGTGTGCCTATAGCGTAGTCATTCTGTTGCTTATGTCTTCCCTGTAAGAACTAAATTGACAGAGGAAATGGCACCCACCACAAGTTGCGGGGTGGGTGCAATCTTCTGAAATGACCCTCAAAATGGCAGCTCGCATCACCTGTAGACATTCAGTTGCCACATGCACCACCTGTAGAGTGTCAGCTCAGTGTCAACGGTATCGTTAGGATTTTATCGATACCAGTACTGCTTATCGATACCAATACTTATCGATACTATTCTCCATAATTTTGTTTTAAAAAAGAGATGTTGTGAAAATAATTAAGTTATGTTATTATTACTTTTAGCTTAAATAACAACTGTTATTTAGGCTACATTACGAACAGGTAACAGAGAATGCTTTGGAGCAACAAAAAATGTATACTGTCGTTCCAGGTAATTTAACATTCAATACATCGTGCTATTACTACGTGTCTGGCCATCTAGTAAATGCCGCTATTTCCCGAAGTTAATAACTATGGACTGAAACTATGGTTTCATCTTATAACGAATGTTACCTTGACTTGATGACTTGATCACGTTATTTTGGGGAATCGCATCAGCTTCAGAGCCGGATCGAGGGCTGCACTGAGGGGAATAGTGCAGCGGCCGCTTTCAGTCAAATACACTGCACTGCTTCAGATTTATGGCATGTTGTATTTGTAAGTGTTTCATTAGATTGCTAGTATTACTCCCCTTACATGCAAATTGCATTTTTCTGTGTTTACGTTCGCTTTGGTAAAGTGGCCCCACACTTTTGAACGTTTTAACCAGTCTGCCATCAGTGCCATGTGGAGTGTACTGCACAGAACATAAACAGACACGTGAAACTCGTCATCATTAGAAAAAATAACTTGTCATCTTTAGGACCGGAGTAGAAACATATATTTTACAGTAGGTAATTGCCTGCCAGCTATGTTAGAATGAATTAAAGTGAATTACGTTTAAATATCGATAGCAGCACCCTTTGTCCAGGAGCTTATCGGTATTTCGGTCCTGACCAACCAGGAGCCGGTACTGTTTAATACCGGTTCTCGATACCCGTGCCTAGTCAACGCACAATTCCTCTGGAGACCCTCAAAATCTCAACATGTAGCACCTGACCGCCATGCAGTCACAGGACGGACAAAAGACGAGGGTTTTTGGGACACGTCTTCTTCCTCCTCCGAGCTTGTGATTGAATGTGTGGATGGAAAAGGCGTACAAGGACTTTTAAAAGGCTTTCAATTACAATTTTTAACATTTTAAAGGAAGTTATTCATCAATGGTCTGATTATGGATTTGCGTTAAAGGTTTTTAAATGTTATTTTACTGAATATTCCAGCCTCTAATTGCAGCTAATCAGGTTTTGCTTTGGAAAACTAAACAGTGGTGTTACTGAATTGGCAGTTTGGATTTTTGACACAAAAAATATGCGACTATGGAAATCATATTTTTTGATTCTAGCAAAAAAAAAAAAAAAGAAGCATCTCACAACCTAGCATTTACCACATTCTAAATAAAGCACTTACAGGGTTTTTTGTGGGAACTCAAGGTCAGAGGATTTACATTAAGAAACTCCAGGATATGTTAGTTATATACTTTCCACACCCATGAAATATCTTGTCCAGAGGATTTTATTTGAAAGTACAAAATCACTTTTAGTGGCTTGCTCAGGAAATTAGGAACAAGAAGAAAAACTGCATCTTAAAATTGAAGGAAGACCTTTTTAATGGGGAATATCACGTATCATCCAAGAAACATATACCTTTGCCTAGTGACTGGTGCAAAACACAAACAAAGCCCAAGCAACATTTGGTAACTTCAGATCCAGTCCAAGGAAAACAGGAGCTCCGTTAAAGCCCTTGCCTCGCTGTGACGCCTGTTTAACATTATCCTCTAAAGGGGTTCCTGGACACTCTTTCAACTGATTCAAAGTGGCCCAATCAATCCACGTGAATGCTCTCTTTGGTCGAGTGTCAGAAGATTATTATTCTTTGGAAGACAGATGACAGGCTGGTAGTCCTAACAAAAGTTTTCAAAGACGCGAGGCGTATGAAATATGCATGAGCAGCAGTCCTTCCACAGGTGTGCTGTACTTCCCAATGTGCCCCTGAGCTATTCCATACTCGTGCGTGTGTGTTTGTGTCTTTTGGCAGGTGCTCATTTTGAGTTTAACCCATGACACATGCTGGCCACTTCAGGTCAGGTGACTCATGTGAAATGACATCTGGTTAGTGTTCTCTGCTTTGTTGCACCAGAACAGCAGTGAGTAATCAGTGAGTATAATGGAAGAAAAGGGTTGAAAAGAAGAAAAGTGATAATAATAGTTTTAGTTGGGAAGGGGTCCTTGTGGAGGTGTAACGGGGACAATACGATCCCTGGCTAAGACATTAAATTCTCACTGAAGGACCATTGGCTTGGAGTCATGCAGGGCTAGTGGGAGGGTTTCAGCCGGCAATCATCCATTAACAAATCCTGCCTGTTGCCTGTGATTTGCTGTGTGTTGCCATATTGTGTGTGTATATATATATATATATATATATATATATATAGCACAAAGAAAGCACATTG
The DNA here is from genome assembly GCA_022702515.1 of Ilyophis sp. 1 JC-2022. Taxonomy (NCBI): domain Eukaryota; kingdom Metazoa; phylum Chordata; class Actinopteri; order Anguilliformes; family Synaphobranchidae; genus Ilyophis; species Ilyophis sp. 1 JC-2022. Next base: position 88,822,997 of record CM040404.1, on the reverse strand, counting down.
ATATAAAAATATGTGTCCTGTAATCCTGTGGGTACATTTAGTGTTGAGTTTTATGCATGGATCTTAGGCTCACCAATAACTCCTTTCTTTCTTTCTCTTGCAGTGTCGTTGTCTGAATGCGGAGGTTCACTCTGTGAGGTTTTTTTTAGTATGCAAAGCAGAGGACAGCTGCTGTTCATAGCGAGATGTGGAAAGAGGACACAGGGAGGCCCACTGTACCCCCACCCCCTGCCTCCAGCCAGCCTACCAGCATCAGAGGCAGCTGTGACCCAGGAAACCAACCAACCTGAGCCCACCACACATATACAGGCATACACACACCCCATTCCTCAGACACCCCTCTGGCCACCCACAGCACACAACAGTACTGCATGGGGATTAGAGAGAGTGCCACAGGGCCCTACTGTTGTGTGTGTGTGTGTGTGTGTGTGTGTGTGTGTGTGTGTGTGTGTGTGTGTGTGTGTGTGTGTGTGTGTGTGTGTGTGTGTGTGTGTGTGTGTGTGTGTGTGTGTGTGTGTGTATTTTTTAATAGATGTGTGTGTTTTACAAAATGTTAATCATTAATATATTTGATGCCAGTGATGAGATCTGAATGATTTGGAGAATAGATTTGGTTCCACCAGAATGACACATATAATGGGTGGAGCTGCCATGTGCTTTTACCATCCATTCAAAAGACTTCACTTACTTTAAACAGAACAGCACTATGTGTTTAAATAACCAAGTCCCTGACCACAAATACTAGCTCCTTGTAGTTTGGAGTTCAGAAAGACATGCATTAATTACTCAGCAGTTGTTTTTCTCAGAGAAATGAATGACCAAGTGATGTTATAGGTGAAGTAAATATATGATGTCCACTGCATTCAATTGTTATGTGCCACTGCTCAGCTCTTTTCTGTGGAGATGGACAGTGCATGGATGTGGGTGGAGCTGTCTCATTTTGGATGAGTGGCACGTGCCTGCTGATGATGGTGGAAATTAATCCTATTTCGATCCCGGTTTTATAGCGCTTCGTATTTTGATTGACTTCCCGATATAATATATGTTTTTGCCGTTTTGGCTCTGTACTCCAGCACATTAGATTTGAAATGAAACAATGAATATGAGGTTAAAAACCTCCCCAAAATGGGGAGACTATGTATAAGAAGGGCTGATATACCCACAATTTAAAGCTGACAGTCTGCACTTTAACCTCCTATTCATTGTTTCATTATTTATGGATTGCACTGTATATATACTAGACGGAATAGTTAGAGGATCCAGTTAGCTTGGAAGACTTTGTTTTCCTAATTTGTTGGTGGTCGATAGTCAAGTTAAATTTGTTTAATTCATATTGGGATTGTTGTGTGTATATTTAGAGTTTGGTACAACTATAACACCACTGCCTAATTTGGCAATGAGCAGAAATAAACCGGGGCAATTTTTGTGACAATTTGGCGACTATGTACATGTGTGGTAGAGCTGAGGTGAGCTAAGCCGCAACCTAATGTTCTCTTCTGCCCAGCAACAAGATAATCCATCCTTATCACCTGCCCTGCTGTGATAATAAAAGTGAAAGTGATAAAATGGTCGTTCCCCTAAGCAGCTCATTTCCAGTAAGTCATGCACTACCCAGAGAATGCAAGTGATGCAGTCATCAGGGCTGCGGGCCTTTGCTCAGCATGGTCAAAATTTCCTGTACATATCTCATAAATTATATCCAATCATGAATTATTTCCCAGAACTCTTTAAGAACCCCCATTTTAACCCCTTCCTGCAGATCCCTGAGTGACCATGGCGCCGGCGCCAAGAGTTCAACTCATTCATTGCTTCTGCAACCAAACTATGAGTGGGAACAACAAACTCTCTGTTTTAGCTTTAGTAGTATATGATTTGTGAGTAGTATTGTACTTCGTAACAAGAAACCCCCGACCCAGTCTAACCTGCAACTATACCTACCCATGCATGACACAGTGGACAATATCGTGAATATCTGTGAGTTCATAAAAATATATTTTCACCACCAAAAATTTGTATTCTGTCATAGCAACAAGTAAAGCCAACAATAACCCGAAAGTATGCCAAAACAGCGGCAATGCAAAATAAACAAGTAAAATTATTGTGCAATTATACCATGTCATTCTACTGTAAATATCTACCACTAAATGCTAAATAAATATACAGTCCTACCATGGTTTTATGCATAGAAATTCAAGATTCACTGGTCATTTATTGTTTTGGACAATCCATTTGAGAAATACACACCCCTTAATCATGCTATTACAGTATCTGAAACATCTGCACCTATAACCCCCCCCCCCCCCCCCAGCTGTTAAAGTATTTGTGTGCATTCCAGTTCATTCTGGTTTGATTGACAACTCTTTAATCCAATAGAGTACATTATACACATAACGGTGTTTGAAGTTTCTTATTGGATGCTTTGAACAATAAATTATTTGGGTGAAACAGCAATTCTAGTTTTATTAGTTTAGTTTGATGCAAACAACTTAGGGGTTGATTTACTAAAGGTTTACAAAAGCATGTGCAAAACTGTTACCAACTGCAACAAATCGTCCGAGGTGATCAACGAACGAGGCTCTAAAGAGGATTGCGTGCACTAAAATTGAGTTATGTTGATTTCTCATTTTTGCTGTTTAGCTTGAATTAATATGCAAAGTTGGGCATCCCTATGTTATTTCGCAAAATAGCGGGAGGTCATGCAAATAGATTAATTTAGCACATGTAAAGTAATTTACTAAGCCCGAAAGGAAGTTTGCGTAAGGTATTTGCCGGTGCATTTTAGTTCAAATGGAAGGCAGGTTTTAAAAGACACGGAATCAATAAGATGACGGCTTGTAACAAGACACATACAGATGTGTTTGGAATATCCAGAGGGCTAATTACCTGGGCCATTCTAGCTAATGCTCAAAATACATAGAATTCGTGGATACATATGCTACATCACGAACAGTAAGAATACATTTTGTAATCATGAAGCAAAACCCTTCTTGCAGTTTCCTTTAGCTAGAAGCTAAATCAAGCATATTTTTGCCATTCAAGATGGGTAGTACACGTCTAACATAGGACAGAGGTATACAGCACAGCAGAGAAACTGTACTGGTACAGTTGTTCAGTTCATTAACACTGTGAACAAGCAATATGTCATAACACTCATTTTTATTCACTGCACAAACATAACTACAGTGAATCCAGAGCAAACCGTAAACGTCTTGCCATAACTTGATCTGTCCTCGTAAAAGTCCTACCAGCAGATCAGCTTCTGCACAGCATGAGTCTTTTCTCGTGCTCTCTTGTGCTCTTCCTGAAACCCTGGGAAGGCATTTTAATTTAATAAAAAACACCAGTTTGAGTTAAGATTAGCTAAGTCACATCACATGAAAAACCTAAGCTGAAAACATTCACTTTAAATTCTACTGATCTTCACTGCTCACAGTCATTTGAATAGAAAACTGTTTATGTAATGCCATAGCTGTGCTTTTCCCATTTTCATTTCCAGTATCTTTAAATAGTGAACTTCTGTAGTAGACATGGCATGCCTACACCGTGCTATTGACAACCAGTTCAGTTGTAGAGTACCATTTACACATTAAAACAAGATCATTATGTTTTAATCCAACCAAATTCAAATATGAATGCACTTTGTCTGTGTTATGTCATATATATATATATATATATATATGACATAACACAGACAAAGGCTGTTATATTCCATTTCTTCTAGCATGCATCTGCAGAGGATTGAAAGATATTGATTACAGAGAGAAGCGGTCTGGTGGCTTAAACTGACAGAGGGGGCAGAGAGCGGGAAGCTGGATAAAATTACTTTAAAGTAAAGACTTGAAGTTTGATAGCAGTTCAAGTCATCATTTCCTTCTTGTGCCAATACAGTACAACTGCACTGTTCTGGTATTCTGGGGTTTGCAACTGGAATTACATAAAACTCATTTTCCATTATATTATACATCTTTTCCCAGAGTACTGTGCCATTCATGCTCGGGTTTTACCGTCCGTTCACAGAAGCACAGGCAGAAAATTCCATTCCCGAGTTTCAATTGTGATATTTTTGCATTGTGTTGTTCCACTCAATTTTCTCAGTTTTGTTTTTCCTCTCAACCCAATAAAGTTGATGTTTTTTGGTCTCTTTTTGATTTTTTGTGATGGCTTTCTTATAAAAGCTTATAAGGCCTTCCAAAAGCTATTTATATCACCAGGATCACTCAGGGTATCAGCAAGATGCTAAGGTCAAAGGATTGCAGACAGATTGCTAAAAAATTAAATAAAAATCAGTTCAATTCAGTTGTGCAGTTCGCAGTCTGCTAACGATACACACAAAGTGTTTGAGGTTTTGCTGAGCAAATTAACATTATAATAATTTTACTATAATATTACCCCTTTATCCTTAGTTGTGAAAGCACAACCGGGTTTCTGACCTGTGTCAGGCACTCTCACATGGACAGGAGGGTTTCTGACCTGTGTCAGGCACTCTCACATGGACAGGAGGGTTTCTGACCTGTGTCAGGCACTCTCACGTGGACAGGAGGGTTTCCGACCTGTGTCAGGCACTCTCACATGGACAGGAGGGTTTCTGACCTGTGTCAGGCACTCTCACATGGACAGGAGGGTTTCTGACCTGTGTCAGGCACTCTCACGTGGACAGAAGGGTTTCTGACCTGTGTCAGGCACTCTCACGTGGACAGGAGGGTTTCTGACCTGTGTCAGGCACTCTCACGTTGACAGGAGGGTTTCTGACCTGTGTCAGGCACTCTCACATGGACAGGAGGGTTTCTGACCTGTGTCAGGCACTCTCACGTGGATAGGAGGTTTTCTGACCTGTGTCAGGCACTCTCACCTGGACAGAAGGCTTTCTGACCTGTGTCAGGCACTCTCACGTGGACAGGAGGGTTTCTGACCTGTGTCAGGCACTCTCACCTGGACAAGAGGGTTTCTGACCTGTGTCAGGCACTCTCACGTGGACAGGAGGGTTTCTGACCTGTGTCAGGCACTCTCACATAGACAGGAGGGTTTCTGACCTGTGTCAGGCACTCTCACATGGACAGGAGGGTTTCTGACCTGTGTCAGGCACTCTCACGTGGACAGGAGGGTTTCTGACCTGTGTCAGGCACTCTCACGTGGACAGAAGGATTTCTGACCTGTGTCAGGCACTCTCACGTGGACAGGAGGGTTTCTGACCTGTGTCAGGCACTCTCACGTGGACAGGAGGGTTTCTGACCTGTGTCAGGCACTCTCACGTGGACAGGAGGGTTTCTGACCTGTGTCAGGCACTCTCACATAGACAGGAGGGTTTCTGACCTGTGTCAGGCACTCTCACGTGGATAGGAGGGTTTCTGACCTGTGTCAGGCACTCTCACATGGACAAAAGGCTTTCTGACCTGTGTCAGGCACTCTCACATAGACAGGAGGGTTTCTGACCTGTGTCAGGCACTCTCACGTGGACAGGGGGGTTTCTGACCTGTGTCAGGCACTCTCACCTGGACAGGAGGGTTTCTGACCTGTGTCAGGCACTCTCACGTTGACAGGAGGGTTTCTGACCTGTGTCAGGCACTCTCACATAGACAGGAGGGTTTCTGACCTGTGTCAGGCACTCTCACGTGGACAGGAGGGTTTCTGACCTGTGTCAGGCACTCTCACATGGACAGGAGGGTTTCTGACCTGTGTCAGGCACTCTCACATGGACAGAAGGCTTTCTGACCTGTGTCAGGCACTCTCACATAGACAGGAGGGTTTCTGACCTGTGTCAGGCACTCTCACGTGGACAGAAGGATTTCTGACCTGTGTCAGGCACTCTCACATGGACAGGAGGGTTTCTGACCTGTGTCAGGCAAATCGTTGGGCTTGAGCTTAAAGTACACATTTCACATAGCTTTATTTTTTCCCCAGAGGTTTCTAAAAAAGTTAACAATTTTACTATTGGTGTCTCGTGGCGTAGCCTGCAAGAGAACCATCCACACGCTCATTGCAAGCCGTGACATCGGCGATTTGAGTCCAGCCACGCGACCTTTGTGGCATGTCTATCTCTCCGATTCTTCCCGTCTCTCTACACTGTGCTGTCCAACAAAGCTTAAAAAAGCCATAAAATTAAGGATGCACCAAATCCATATTTTTAGGGTTCGGCCGAATAAAATTATGAAATTCCTAGTTCAAATACATAGGCTATTTTCTACTTTCAACAGAACATTTCAGCATATGTGAAATGAAAAGATAAACATGCATATTAAATTCAATTAATATTTTTATATTATTTTCTTTGTCTTTGTTAATAATTCACACGATGGCACAAATAGTTTTTTCAACGCCCAGTAGCGTGATAATTGTGTAATTTCCCTCAATTGTAGCTTAATACAATATAGCCCACTGTATTGGTATTGTAGGAGGACTGCAGCAAATAGCATGGCTTTATCAAATTAAAACCGAAGCAGGCCTAATAGATGGTAGTTGAAAAGGGACGTGAGAGTACGCAACAGCCAGAGCCGTCTCATTAATAAACTGCATAATTTTGCAACAAAATTTTAATGAAAACATATGGAATCTTATGCTGAGATTTGCCGTATGGTTTGTTAAATGACACCATGTATAGGAAAACAGACTATACATTTGCTTTCATAAACCAACCAAAACTGCGAGAGAATGTCACCAGTGGTGCTTAACAGTCTCTTAAGTTGGCACAGAGGTTGGCTCACCGTAAAAATAGCTTCTGCAATTAGAATCCAGAATCCCAGAAGTAAAAAGTTTAATAAATAAAACCAAAAAATGTAAATACAAGTAGCCTAGGCCAGCGGTCCCCAACCACTGGTCCGTGGACCGGTACCGGTTCGTGGGTCATTTGGTACCGGGCCGCACAGAAAGACTGATAATCAATAAAATATTTTTGATATTGACCGGAACCATCCATCTATGCGTCTGTGTCTCTTGAGATGGTGAGTTGTATGCACTTTATATTTGTTGTTATGCCAGTCGTATCATTTTATTTCGTCATATTTATCCCCCCACACCTTGAAGGCCGGTCCGTGAAAATATTGTCTTATGTGAAACTGGTCCATGGCCCAAAAAAGGTTGGGGACCGCTGGCCTAGGCTATAAGGCACGTTGTTAACTTATCGGAAAGTGAAATTAAGCACTAGCACTAGTCCCCACCGCCGGGCTTTGCCTGATCTGATCACCACCATCCTGATTTTCTAACGCTTGTGGCTCTGATGTGTTTGAGGATTACATTGTTTATTCATCCCATTCAATAATACAATTCAGCATCACACAAATTTAAGGGCAGCTGAGCTGACTTGGCCCTCCCCCCTGAGTTGGTGCCCTAAGCACAGTGCGAGATCTGCGTATATGGAGGGGCGCGTCTGTTTAATACCGTTAATTGAATCCACGTGGGATTCGGATTAGGTTCAATTTTTGTGAAGGATTCGGCGAAAAAGGACCAAATTCAGCCACATCCGAAACCGAATCCTGGATTTGGAGCATCCTAATAAAAATATAACACTTTTACTATCGAAATTTCTAATTATATTTTAAATGTATTTTTTTTTAAAGCTTCAGTAGCAAATGCAGTAAGAGACTGAACCCGAGTCTGAGGCCGAAACCAGTGTGTGGTCATCGTGGACTTGCTAGAGCTTGGGTGTTTTTTGGGCACCCTCCTCCTGGATGTAAACAGAAGCCCTGTACCAGCACAGCTCTGTGTGGTCAGCAGGCTTCAGGAATTTATGGGTCAGGAGCCTTTAGCACCACTAGTCTCCACACTCTGCTCCAGCACTTGGACGAGCTCTGGACCTATAACAAATTCCTAGCTTTTGGCAGAATCTCTCTCTCTCTCTCTCTCTCTCTCTCTCTCTCTCTCTCTCTCTCTCTCTCTCTCTCTCTCTCTCTCTCTCTCTCAGTACACACACACACTCTCTCAGCCTCTCTGCCTCTCTTTTCATCAGACCTGGCAGCTGAACTGTAGTCTGCATTCTGCACTAATTAACGACCTTCAGAAGACGACCACCAAACTGGTGAACTGGCACACTCTGAGCACACTTTAAGCCCCCCATCCATAAAAAGCCGGTATCAGAGGACCGCAAGACACAGCCCCTCCCATTTAATTTCTCTCCTCTTACTGAAAGGCTCTGTTAACTCTTTAACTCTGACACACACAAAATGCCCAAGACATCAGGAAACAAGCCAGACTTCCATCAGGAGAATGTGTCTTCCATTCCTTTCAGTGAGTAAGATATCTGAGGGCTTGTATTCTCCTCTATAATGGGTTTATTGATGGTTTCGGAGATTCAAACAAGTCAGCTCACAAATAATTAGGGGGTGAAAATAATAAAGGAAGAAAGAAAAGACAGGAAACTAATTTCTTAAAGCTAACCGCCAAAACGAAAATCAACCCACAAAACGGGCGAACTACTAAAACTAGTAGAATACCAACTAAATCTCCCGAGCTCACGTAATAGTGATGTGCAGTTCGCGAACGAATCGGTATTTTTGAATGACTCTTTATGCTGAGTCGTCTGAGTCGACCCGACAGTTCGAGGGAATCGCGCTTACCACGGCTCTGGCTCTTGGCTCTGGCTCTTAGCTCTGGCTCTGGCTCTTAGCTCTGGCTCTGACTCTGCCTGCTTTCTACGACAGCCGGGAGCCGTGTCACGAGTTGTAACCTAGGTTGAGCAGCAGTAGTGATGCGCCGAACAAAATAGATCGCATGAATCTGTTTTATAATCATTTAGGAATAAATTTTAATTTGATCTAACAATATTGCACACATTTTTTTGAATTAGATAATCGTCCCAGCTCGTTCCAAAATGATTATTACTAGGCTACTGCTAATGGTTAAAAGATGTACCTACAGTCGCCTCCTACCCAACTCAGCGTCGGATCAACCAGAAACCTTGACAAAAGTGATAGTATGAGGGATCTCTGTCAGAAACAGAGATGGGATATAATAGAAGAGAGTGGCAGCAAGTTGGGCAAAAGTTATTTGTCGTGTAAAGACAGAAACTAACAAGTAAAATAATCCGTAGTGTGAGAAAAACTAAAAAAAAAAAAAAAACAATAAACCTCAATATAAAACGAGGAGCTCGCTAAATGAGCAAAACAAAAGAATAAGCAATAACGCTTATCTAACTCCCGTATGTGACAAAAAAAACAAAAAAAAAAAAAAACAAAAAAAAACACCAAAAAAACTGGACAGGACACTCGTAGGAAGAAAAGAAGAAAAAAAAAAACGAAAACTCTGAAATAAGAAATAGCGTACATATAATTAGAACTTTCTTTTTTCTATTAAAAACAACAAGAGTCGTTGCTACTAAATCAAAGCGGCAATACAATATACTACCTCTTTTTTTTTTTTACCCTGCTCGAGAAAATGTGAAATAACATGGAAAGCAACGAGAGAGGGGAGAAGCGGGGGAAAATACGAAGGCGTGAATACTACCAAATAGGAACCTCAGGTGAAAAAACTGAAAACAAAAAAAAGCAAAAAAAACAAAATAAAACGAAAATTAAATAAAAAACGAAAAAAGAATAAAAACAAATAAAGATATAAAAAGAAGAAGGTCAGAGATAGTGATAGTCTGAGACGCCTACTTTTTATTACAAAATTATTATATGTGGCTGTTTACAACCGAATTGCAGCATAAAACAGAATTAATATGCGATTGTGTTCAGCAAATAGGCTACTTCTTATTTAAAGTGGTGGCATTTTTATTTTAGAACACGTGACCAACACAATAGTGAACATATAAATATACTTTTGTACAATAGAATAGGCTAAATAAATAGCCTAATGGTTCAAATAAACATACTTTATGGTGTCCAAATAAATATTTACCAAATCTACTATTTAAAACTAATAAACGAAACGGGCTCCTGTACACATACACACGCATCAAGAGCTGGCTTGTTTGTCGGATTTGGCTGGCTATCTCTCCTACACAGCCATCCATCCATCACATTTTCAGTAGGCTACTGGATTCTAGGATCTGATAAAAAATAAGATTTATATTTGCATAGACTAATAAAATAGCTATAGCCTATGCAAATGTAGTCTAACCATTCGATGTCTATTCTTACATGTAATATCTATCATTACAATCAATGACCGACAGCAATATTTTACACTTCTGTAAAAAGTCACGCGGGAAAGTCGTAAATAAATGTAAACTGGATGCGATTGCAAACTAGCTTGAAAAGTAAAAAGAGTGAACAGAAAACATTGAGCATAGGCTATTAAAAATGTGCATCAATCAGGTGATTTAGGTCTGAATAAAATATTGAAGCTAGTTTACTAACTTAACAACTCCGACTCCGACTCCGACCCTACTCTTCAAACCGAATGGTACGGAAAGAGCCAACTCAAAAAAAAGAGCCGAACTGCCCATCACTATCACATAATGAGCTAAAAACAGGAAACTCAGTAAAACAAAAGAACACTCTTGGCTACCTTAGCTCAAAGCCGGTAGAGTGTAAAACCAAAACAAAAGTACAAAGAAAAACTGTCTCCAAGAGAACAGCAAAGTACAAAATAGACAGCACAAAACACTACCAGGCGGAAAACAATCCTATACCCGATTAAGTAGCTATAGCAAGTCCCCCCTGAACATAAACAGAGTTTAATATCAGGTCACTAGTACCTGACTATACCTGGCTCAAATGCAATGTCGTGAGACAAACAAGTACCGGAGAAGTGGAAGTGAGGAACTTAAATACCCTGCAGGCAGAAGCGTAGGTGAAAGCAATAATAAAGGCTGCAAACCACGAAACGGAACATGGAACAGATCCGATTGATTCCCAATCGTGAAGGCAGGACGAGAGCCGCAAATGAAAAGAAAACAAACAGCCACGAACCACTACAATGTCCACCTTTTTTTCCCCTTTAATTCATTCTATTTTTTACCAAGAAGGGAAGGGGTGCTGTGCCAGAAGGATTCAGTGTAGCCAGATTAAGGCAAATATGCAGAGATTATTAAAACCAGACAGGATGAAATTAAGGGGACACCTAAATTGGTGACAGAAGCAGGTTATAAGGTAGGGGGTGCACAACTCCATTCCTGGAGGGCAAGTGTGCATGTTGGTTTTAGTTCAAAGCAATTATTCTCGCTTCATTTTCGAAACAACTGTACACCACTTCCTGGTTTACTCCTATATTGGACCACATACTAAATAACACTAACTAAATAAGTGAGTCCAGAAGTTGGCATGAAATCCCAAAATGAATCGATCCTCATTTTGCACCCGGTTATAAGAACTGCTATTAATGGAGTTTCAGCTTTACTGGATTTTATTGATTTTATCATATCCCTTTTGTCATAACTTAGAGTATTGAGGTTTACCTGATCCGCATCAGGGCCCATTTCCCAAGTTGTACTCTCTCACATCCCCACATACAGACAGACAACCAGCATCTCAGGACAACAGCCATTTTAAAAAGGTCAGTTTTCGATTCCCAGAGAGAGCCTCTGGCCATTACCCATAGAGAGAAATGTTCACATCCACCCCCTTTGCAGTTACAGGTCTTTTCATAAAATTCAATATGCATGTCTTTTTACATTTCTCCTATGCAGGAAATTGTGTTTGCCTTCCCTGAGAAGAGCTGTCCGTCTCTGCGCACCATCCATCATCAGCCTACAGACATTCAGACAACAGGACGCAGGGGTAGGGGGCTCCGGTCTCCTTGGTGATGCATTTGTGGACATACACGTATTCTTTCAGATGATTATCTTAGTGATCACAGTCAGCGGCCATGATACATTGACAAGATGGAAGACATTGACAATTGGCCATGAGACACTGAACAGGAAGGAAGCAGTTTGCCTTTCCCATTGCTTATTGTTTTTATGGATCTGTCACACACACAGACACACACACCCGCACACACGCACATGCACGCGCACACACACACACACACACGCACACACACACACACACACACACACACACACAAGCTGATATTGCTATACTAGTTCTTCCAACCAGTCAAGCCTCCATGGCTCAAACTGAACTTCACCTAGGCAGAAATGTCAAAATCTAAGGAATGTCCTGTTCATCCAAGAGGGGCGTTTCCATCAAAGTCACAACAACCCCTCTCCAGTGTCCAACCTGAAAGACATTCCACACGGAGAAAGTATATCATCTGCAGTCTGTGACTTCTTTGTGAAGTCGCTGCCTCACACGTTTCATCAGCTTCCCAATATGTACACATAGAGCGATTCACGTCGTGTGCTGCCGTTTGCTCAAGATCTGTCAACTTTAGAGGCTTATTAAGAGAGCCGAGAGGAGAAAACCAGTACTATTTTGCCTTGCATTTACTTTACATGACCCTGTGATTACAGACATCACTCATAGGCCTCTGAGGTAGTGCCAGTCAGGTAGTGTACCTCTATGTGCGTTTTAAAGGCAAGTTCTTCAATTGCCCCACATGCAACTAACAGAAACCACGTTGCCTTGGCCAATGCTGTTAAAAGTCACTATTCACTCTGCTGAGGCGCACAGTCTTCACGGAACGGTTATGTAATTAGTATAATCTTGGTTATTTTTAATATGCTACAAGCCAACATGAGACTCTTTCCCACGGCAACCTACACTGATGTCACAAAGATGACTTTCCAAATTACATCATCTGTCAGAACATCTGTCACCTTTCATATCACAGGTGCGAAAAACTGTACCCATCGATAGTGATTAGAAATGAGCGCCAATTGTCTAATGGTCTCATAGCTCTTTCTGTGAAGCAATGCATTAAAAAGTTTTAAGTATAAGATTTTACGAGCACTTTATATCTTGAAACTGAATACAATCTATTTCATCACACACATCAAAAACAGACATCACAATGTAAGCGGTAAACATCAAACAAATCGAAGCCAATCAATGGCATCTCCTTTTTGTATGAATCCACCGTGAGACTCCATATGAACACCAATTAAGCAAAGCTGAAGTGCACGTCGGACATTCGATTGATTGATTGATTTGTTTATTTGGAAGGGACAATGCACATTAATGAACATACATACAGTATGTAAACATGCCGGATTATAGCAGGGATGCTAATTTCCATCCATTCCACTTTAAAAGGCCCGCTCTAAACGCCGTTTGATTAGTGATCACTTGTTCAGAGTACAGATTTAGTAAATTCGCTCTGAATAGGCTACACGACAAAAAAAATATATAATAAAGTTGGAGCTGTATGTTTGGTGAACCGAAGAGAGCGCTGGGGTAGCACATTGTTCCCATGTTCTGAAGGGGAGACCGGGCTCAAGAACAGCCAAGCGTCGGCCACGTGTTCCCTCTCTGAGGCCAGAATGAATTATTACATTTGGTTATATTATCAACAGCATGCTTCATTAGGGTGGGACAAACAGGGCCGCATGCTGACAGCCAACGCGTCCCCCAGATGCAGAGAGCAGGTCTTTGGGTTCTTGGGGGGGGGGGGGGCGTATTGCACAAAACCACATTGTGTGTGGATTTAAAAGGGCTTACGGTCGCTATGAAAAAAAGGTTTTTTGTTTTTTTTTAAAGAAGGGAGCTGCCTGCTGATGCATGCTGAATGGGATGAAGATGAACACTGTACGCTTCCACACACAAAAAGAGCCCCAGAGAGGGAAGAGGGATGAAATCTGAAGCAAACGACACTTGAGAGTTTGAAACAACTGACAGCAGCACAATAGGATGGCATGTGAGGCCAGCGGATCCATAATCAGATAGGCTGAAAGGACAATCGGTTCAAAACGGATTGACAGGCCGACGACAAAAGGCCGGCATACAGACATGAACAGATGAATGGATTAAAGTATAAACAGACAGATGTGAAACGGATATTAAGAATGGGGTTTAATACAGGGAGATGACGAGAGAGAAAAGAGGGTTTGATATGCAGGCCAATTGGTGATCAATTGTGAGATGACGGGACTTAAATTTTAACACTTCTATTACCTATAATCTCAAAAATGATGGGGTGCTCACCCGAACTGACAAGGCAAGTATTACTGGACGCGTGACAGGCGGAGGATTTGGCTTTGTGACCCGGGCCTGGGGGGTCTTGAGAGGGAAGCGGGGGCCTCTCGCAGCCCTAAATGTGGACGGCTCGGTCCGGCGCGTAAGGACGCAGACCGCCAGCGCCGCCCCCTCCGCGCACCCCCACGGCTAGCGTCGTGCGCGTGCCGCTCCTGCCGTATTTTCTTTGGCCTGCAGGGGGAGCTGCCCCCTGACTGAATGGCTTTCTTGTGCTCTGCGGTGGGGAGGGACTGGGATATCGGGGCTCCTTGTCCCGGTGCCCCGCAGCAGAGCGCAGACATTTTCCATTCTGTCAGTACAAGCACACAGGCTCCTTCCAAACTCAGCGCCACTTCATTAAATGACTTCAGACTCTTGGCAGGGGCAGTGGGAAAAGTCTATATTAACTGTGTGCGAGATTCACTGGCCAACAAAGGCCAAGGTTGTTCCTGCGTGCTGCCTGTCGAGGGGGGCGGCTGGGGGTTCAGAATCTGTAAGGGTGCGCATAGGCTCTGCTCCGTGGGCAAGAGTGTTCCCCCACCCCGCCCCCATCCCACACACATGCACACACACACCTACGTAAGGCTCCTGCCTGTGACCCTCTGGCTCCTCTCTGGAACACAGGTCCAGATACAAAGCTGTGTGACGTGAAACGCCAGCATTCGCCTCTCATCAGAGGCGCTGACATCATTCTCCGGGCCGCCACTCGTTTATTTACATGTAATATCCATGCAGGGAACCTGGCAATCAAGTGAACCATTTACTCAGCTTGTTTAGGGTATTAGGTCACCAGTGACCATAGTTTAAAAAAAAAAAAATAAATAATAAATTGTGTTCATAAATCATAATCCTACTGGATGCTGCTGTTTTTTGTTTGTGTATTTTTCATGGAGAATTTCTCTTCACAACCGTGTCAACACATCTCCAAGTCTCTTCCTCTGACTAAACAATGTGATGCTGACCTGGTCTACTGCGTAAATGCATAATATGCACTGCTTATTTGCGGACAGAAAACAAAAACAAATGGAATCACGACATTGTTCCAATCCTGAAGGGTTCTTGTGGTTCTGTAATGGTCTGGGGCACATTTTCCTGGCCTGGTTTGAGTGTACTCATACACTTAGAAAGCAAGGTCAATGTCAATCACGACTTGGTGGTACCGAGCGATTATCTTCACCGCATGTTAAATCATGTCTTTCCCGCTGTGAAAGAATCTACCCTGACCTGATTCTTAAAATAGGAATCAATATACGTGGGGAAGTAAAACAAGTCTTACGTTGACAGATTGAAAGAGTTTTATGACTTAAGGTATAAGGTCTGTTGGTTGTGCTTCCTGTCTCTGAGTTGGTCGTTTAACTTTTACTGAACGCGTTACACAAAGTCTCTTATTATATACCTGCTACACTGCGCAGTGGGGATCTTTTTATGCTGTGCGTTTGAACCACAGGGGGAGTCAGAGATGTGAGGATTTACTGCTGGTTTGGGAGGGTAAAAGTGAAACCAGGAGTGCAGTGTAGTCTGGGGTGGAGCAGCCTGACGGGCAGGCAGGGACAGGAGTGAGTGAGAGAGAGGGAAGGATTTCCTGGGTCAGGAATCCATCACTGTCACACGGTCCTCTGCCTCATTGTGCTCACACACAAACATGCACATGCACAAATGCAAATATATGCACACACCACAAGATGGAAATGCTACCCTTGATAAAAGTGGCACTGGTTCCTAATGCTTCGCGTAGCTCCACATACTTATTGATTTTTTCTTTAATCCAGTGAAAATGTGTGCGTCGTGGAGAGTTCTGGGTGACGACCGCCCTCGGCCGTGACCTTTCCCAATCGACTCCATTTATTTATTCTAATTAACCGAAGTTAAGCTGGAATGCTTTCTCTAATTAAGCGATTCATCTTCCCGTGTCAGGACAAAGAGGGGCAAGGCCAATTACCCACAGGAAGGTAGTGATTCCCTCAGCGCGGAAACGTGAGGGGGTCTGTCGGAGAGGGTTAACACAAAGCGCCTCCGCACACAGAGAGCCACTGTGCGCGATCACAGGGAGAAACAATTTGAGTTCCCTGCAGTGTTTACCCAGCGTGGTAGAGGAACCCTTTGAATGGGCCGGTTCAGCCCAGGGGAGCTCACGCCGGCTCCAGCCTCTGTTTATGTAGACATTGTGGACTAATTTCAAGCCCTGAGCCATGCAGGATTTTTGGTAATTTTTCTCCCCATGAATGTATACATTTTCAGCTCTACTCATGAGCCATTTCAGAAGAGCATAGCATTGGGATCTCTCTCTCTCTCACTCTCTCTATCTCTATCCCTCACTCACTCACACATAGTTCACTGCACACTGTTCCTACGAGAGTGGTATTACATACCAAGGGCACAGGAGTGAACTATCCAATCAGAAACATTCAGACTGTGACTGTAGCTCGGTCAACCTCCCTTTCTTCTCCCCAACTCCCAGCAGCCTTCTCTTACTGAGCCTCACTGGGGCTGGTGTCAACTGTGCACTCAACTGAGATATACAAATGCACAGAACATGGGGAGGCATGACATTAATTTCTTCCTTTCATAAACATGTCTTCTGTGCTACAACTTTTTTTTTTTTTTTGATTTGGCACACGACGTGGAGCTGAGCATGTCCAATTTCCACCCCAATTTGCAATGGTCAATCGTCTGCAACCGCAACCGCAACCGCAACCGCATTTATGTGTGAACAACACTGCCTATGCGGGAGAGTGCACCCACCGCAGACTACTGCTAAACTCGCATAGAGTGGCGTTAGAGGAAGACCTTTCATAACGCAGCTTTAGCCTTCATTCCACGGCGCCAGATCATCCAGCAGATGTCGCTAGATATAAATGAACACAGGGCCCTCCCATATCCTGGGCAATGCAATTGCACGTCGCCCTCTGGATCTACAGGCCACAGTCACCACTGGCATGCTCCGGGTTCAATCCAAGGCCATTAGCCTAATCCATGCCATTCACTAACTTTAAATGCCCAGCCATTGCACATGCAGTATATCATCTCAATTTAGAGTGCAGCTGTCACCAGATGTGTTGTCTGAACCAATTTGCATCTAGTAATGGGAGCTGTTGCTTTGCACACAGCTCTCCACATTCCCAGGCAATCCGCATTCCTTGTAACCCCAGAAAGAGAAACTGGATTTTTCTCTGAGCTAAGAGGGCCATCAGCCTAAGAGTGAGGTGGACCCCCCCCCACCATGAGGTTGACCTCAATATCCCAAGGGGGGTCGACTTTATAGTCCCATAAGTTTAGAGAGTAGGTGGACTCAACTATTAGAAGGAAATTAGAAGGAAGTCATGTGACTTCAAACTAAAATCAAAGAGTCCGTGCTGTGTGCAATGCAAAAGGCCAAGAGTAAACAAAGACCACTTCTCTCTGCATTGCATCTATGCACAAATACATCGGGGTGGGAGGGGACTACTGTTATTAACTGCAAAAAGAAAGAAGGCAGTGTTATAATTGAAATTACTATTTATGTAGTCCTTGAATGTGTGTATGTGTGTGTGTGTGGGTTTATACTTTTAAGTATAAACCCACACACTTTTTTTTTTGTACTTTTAAGTCTTCAGGGAAATGTACAGACTGGTAAAAAAAGTTTTTAAAAAACACAAATTTAAAATGAAAGGGCTGACATCAGAGATATATAGTGCATTTGCTCATAGGATTATTCCCCCTGCAGTGCTAAATAATAATTACGACATCTATTGTATCAGTCATTCAAATAAAACTACAAAGTGATGAGCATCAGAAACTGATCATTTCTTTCCCAGCAGAGAGGTCGTTGTTTTCATTGTACGACGGAATTATTCACTGGGTTTCTGTTGGGTTTTCCCCACCTGCACAATATCTGAACAATTCTTCCCAAACAACCCTCCCCCCTCCTCTGCCTTTTTCTATATTTATCACATTTAAAAAAAATATTTCCTATGGTTTGTGCTCAAAACATACATATTCTCTCTATGGACATTTTGAACATTTTTGGACTTGGCGTTCACGAAAGCCATGAGTGTTAAGTGGTGCATCTTTGCTGCCACCCAGTGGAGACACACACATGTCAAACATTACACAGTAGATAGTACATTGTTTACTAGGAAATTATGTTCACAATAAATTACATTTAAATCAAGGAAAGTGTATAGTTTGTTACCCTATAACTGTCTTTTCAACATCGTTGAGAGGCTCCTTGTGGGATTCTATGTTTAATATCTATTGCATTTCAACATACAAGATAATTATTTAATAAACCTTACAAAGTAATTTAATAAACATTAGAAAGTATAATTTTACAGTACAACGATTCAATTATCCTGAGTATTTTCATAGTTTAATAGTTTCATAAATGTATTGATGGATATAAATTCAACAATTATCAGAACAGGTTCCATATCTGAGTGCTCCAAAGCCTCATTTTATTTGGTTCATTTTTGTTGCTGATCACTGCCACTTTTTACAGGGTCACTAAACGCATGAGCTTTGGAAAATACACATAAAATAGAATAATCTAACAGAAAAATTAAAGCAATCTGAGAAAAATTTCTAGAAATTATTTATAGATCACGAATTATATGTACATTTGCACCAAACAGATATATGTCAGGGTGAAATATATTCATTTCAGTGTGAATCTCCATAAAGTTAATTATTATTATTATTATTATTATTATTATTATAGTCATTGACATCTATGAAATTTGTAATATCAAGAGCACTGAATGAGGTGCACCCCATTCAAATTTAATTAATGAATAAACAACTATATTATTACATTGTGAACAAGTATAAACCCACACACTTAATAATTTGAGAACAAGTGTTCTCAAAAGTTAAACTTAATGATTTACATAAAATTATTATTATTATTATTAGCAGTAGTAGTAGAAGTATTGCTGTTGTTGTTGTTGTTGTTTTTCTTATATTTAAACAGGAGATGTTCCCTTGTTTTAATATACACAAACAAGTATTTTCACCTGTTAAAAATAAAAACTATTTACAATTACAAATAAATTATGCATTATTTTAAATTAATTAATGTAATTTTTAGCATTTTAAATGTCATTTTTAGCAAGTTAAACTAATCCAATGAACATCTTGGCAACACAAATAGTCATCTTTATAAAAAAGGCAACACAATGACTACAGCTAAACTTAGTCAGGTTCACTCGCTTAAATTGCTTTCATAAAAAACATCTATGATATTCCACAAATTAACACTAACAAAATATAACCATGTGTGTTGCACATATAGTAATAGCAAAAATAGATTAATAAACAATGAATACATATGGCCCCAACAACTCATATTAAACCTTTGAAATTATTGAAGACATACTGATAGGCACTGGCTTAAAATTCCTCCCTAATAAACATCTGTAGTAATGTTTTTTTAATAAATTATGTATAGCGTTATGTATAAAGATATCCAATAGAATAACACCTTTTCAATTATGAAGGCAATATGCCAAAATATATTAATATTCAGCATCTTTATGAAATAAATGTCAATACCTCTCTGAAATCTCCTTTATCTAAGAACAATTTTGAAAGGTAACTAATAAGACTGTGGCTTGTGGCATGGCTAAACTTGTTTGCATTGTATGTCCAATATTTTATGTGAGTATGTGAGCAGTGACATTGAGATTTTCCATAAATAGTTAATTAATCCATAGTTAAAAGTTTTACCTTGGAAATATATTTAATCTTAAAGTGAATGCAGGAAGTCAATGTAATATTTTAAATAAAAGCCATTGTTATTAATGTAAGTTTTCTTTATTTGCTTATAAATTTTTTTTGAAGGCTGGGTTATTTTCATTCTATGTTCTTCTGAAACAAAATAAGTCAATATTCCTAAAATGTCTTTACATAAACGCAAAAAGTTGGTCACTAGATTTTAAGGTTAATTTGAATATTTCTCTCTATTCTGTTGGGGGTGGGGCTTTTCAAAAGAAATAGAAAAATTATTTTAAGTAGCTCTCCCTGAAAGTATTAAATAGTAAATTAAAGTAATTACAGACGTGCTCAAAATTGTTGGTACCTCTGGTAAAGATGAGTAAAAAGGGTTATAAAAAATTCACTGTTTTTAATGTAAGCTTAATCTCACACTGAAATAATGAGAAAAATCCGACCTTTAATTGACGTTCATTTATTATGAGAGAAAAAAATCCCTCATAAAAAAATTATTACATATAATAATAACCACGTTGGCCACAATTATTGGCACCCCTGCATTTATATAAAGAATAAAGTATTAATTTTTTATATTTGGTCTCATATTCTTTGCATGCCATGACTTCCTGATGTCTGTGACCCAACAACATCAAAAAACTCTTGATATCTTATTTTCTGGTACACTTACAAGCGATACTAGATGTCTCTGCATTTGAATGAATCTCTATGGGAATTGGGGGGTGGGACTAGATTTAGCTGTAAATTACACTGGAACAGTATGGAACACATGGTTGCCTAAATGGCTCTAAGTCATCAAGGGTCTGACATATCAAACAAGCATCAAAAAATCACACTCTGCTGCAGCATATATGCAGGATATGGGATCACTTTAAAGGTTTCTCCTGACAAATGTTCCTATTGAACTCTATGGAAAAATAAGTCAGGAGAAGAAACCATTGAAGTTATCCATCCATATCTACTGTATTTCTGGCAGCAGAGTGATGGTTTGAGGCTTGTTTGATACCGCAGAACCTTGATGACCTACAGCCATTTAGCCAACCATGGGTTCCATACTATTCCCATGTAATTTACAGCTTAATCTAGTCGCAACCCCCAATTCCCAGAGATCCATTCAAATGCAGATATACTATTGTTTGTAAGAGTCCATATTTTTCTGATAAATGGTTAGATATTTGCAGTTTTACACTATTTTTATGCTATTTTTCTTAGGGATTTAAGTATACAATTTAGATGTTTTCATGCAAAACATTCCACCAATTTAAACAAAAATATAGATTTTTTCAAAATTGGCTGAGTGAGTTTTAGGAAAAACATATATCAACATACTTCTGAGCCTGATTGACCACACTGCCATATCTTTGTTAATTACTTCTGATAGACATGATCAAATTTGTTACTGAAGCTTGTAACATAATATTCCCACCAGATGACGCTATTATGCAAAACATAATTTCGTGCACTAAGATATTTTTATGTTTTGACTGGCTTGGCACCCAGTATCAAGAATCAAAACTGTAAGACTGTATTCCAAGTGAAACATGGATATTTGCATGATAGTCACTTTAACTTTAGAAATACAGTTGGTGGTTTAATAAAAATGGTTCTTACCCCTCTGTAGTTAATTCTGATCCATACCAGCCCAAGATTAAGAACAGCGAATACATGCTGTACCCTTTCCAATCATTCCATTCTACTCATTTGAAACATTTGCCTTTCATGAATGTTTTTATTTTTATAATGTGGTGTTCTCCACAGTTACTGGCTCACGAGAAGGACTTAACTCAACCACAATTGAACATGAACAGGTTGATTAACACCTTTAACTAATTCCATCAGAAAGATAATTACAGGTGATGAGAGGGCATTAGCCACAAGAAACCTTTCATCCAATCATTTTTTACATTCCTGCTGAGATTCCACTTGAGATTCCACTTGCAGGAGCGTCTCCAATTTAACATTTACCTCCATCATGCAGGAATCCCTGTCAGATGGATTTATTAGGATTATTAAATCATTTCTAAAAAGTTTCTGTGGCAGCAGTAGTAGTACTCAAAATCAATTCAAAAAATTGTGTTTAGATTTTCTTTGGGTTCTTGTTCACAAAACATCACTCTTTATGAATTATTGAACTAGTTATGGCCCTATGGTTTTTAAATATGTGAAAATTCATCAAATAATAGTCTTTTGAAGATTATCTCAAAGTACTTTCTTCTTAGTCATTGGGATTATAAAATATCCCTCTATCAGCAGATAAAATAACATTACAGGCTTAATCCTTGTTGAGGAGAGGGATACAGGCCTTTATGAATCCTCAAAGCCCCTGTTTAACACACTAGGGGCCACATGTATAAAACTTTGAGTAAAAGAATGCGTAAAAGAATGCTCAGGGAGAAAGTCGAAAAATCTGCTTACGCAAAGTTTTGCATTTTCGCCATCTGCCTTTCTATCACACTGTCTCCATATCTCACTGACTCCAAACATTACGTACGCATGGTGTCCATTGCATGCAGAGGTACGCAGAGTCTCACAGCACGTGTTATTTCATACATCTGAATTTCTGCATGGAAGCTTCCTTGTGCAGCTTTCTGAGGGCATTTCTGAGGTCCCTGTGTGCATGTGGCCCCAGGCCGGCCTGAAACATTCTCTCTCACCAGAGCATAAAATCTACTTTTTCAACCACTGGCCAGAGTGGCTTGAGGATTCAAAAAATCACCAGCCATTTTCAACATTTTACCAGCCATATTACCTTTTACAATATAACACATCCTGGTTGCTTACCTGCCAAAATGGCTGTTAGAGCCGAAAATCTTACCAGCCACAATCAAAATTTTATTTATTATTTATTCGGCTGGTGACGGGTGTTAATTTCACACACTGTGAACATAAGAATAAGGCTGGGTTTTGAGAATGCCTGTCTCTTATTCACTCAATTCAAAACACACTTATAAAAAGTAAGAAAACATCCCCCACCCCAAAGATGGAGATGGTGGGGTTTCCACTGGGGTTTAACATAAACCTGTTCTCCCCCAGTACAGAATCCAACCGAATTTACCAGCAGACCAGAGAAGGCAAAACTGCCAGTTCATTCTGTGCTCTCTGCAGCTGTTTTTTTTGTTGTGGTGGAGTTACACAGAAGAAGAGGGAGAAGGATAGACCCAGAATCCTACACACCTTTAAAGGACCTTATATAACCTCAACCATATATTACATTACATTACATTACAGGCATTTAGCAGACGCTCTTATCCAGAGCGACTTACACAAATTATTATTATTTTTCTTTTTACATATTATCCATTTATACAGATGGATATATACTGAAGCTATTCTGGTTAAGTACCTTGCTCATGGGTACAACGGTAGTGTCCTACTTGGAAATTGAACCGGCAACCTTTCAGTTACAAGTCCAGTTCCTTAACCATTATACTACACTGCCGCCCTTATGAGGTTATATAACCTCATTATATATAAACTCACTTTCACACTCAAAAGAAAACATAAATATAGATATATGTGTGACATTTAAAATGGAATTCAAATGTTATCATTGATCAAGGTGGTGTATGTTTAGAATGCAATGTGTGCCATCATCAGACATTTAAAGGATGCAAACATGTACGCAATGGCATTTGAAGGCCTCAGCTGCTTCCTACAAAAGCAGAGATCATTGTGCGTCACTGCCAGCCTCATCAACAGTTGTTTGTTTTCTGTAGCGACAGTGCTCTGTGTCTTACTGGTTTGCATATGAGATGCCACAGGAAGTTGTGACGTCAACTTGTTTCTGCTGAGGCTTGACGCTGCAGAACAGCTGCTTGTGAAAATGCGTCACTTTCTGTTCAGGAGAGCAGCATCCCACGAGGGAAATTCTCACAGTCATAATAGTGCTTTCCAGCTGACAGGTGACAAAGTTTCCAATAGTTAAATGACAGACCAATAAGCCTGTAGAGCAGGGCTGCCCAACCCTGTTCCTGGAGATCTACCTTCCTGTAGGTTTCTATTCAACCCTAATTTGGCACACCTGATTCTGCTAATTAGCAGCTCAAGGAGATCTCTCGCCATTAAATGAGGTACGCTTTGTTAGGGTTGGAGTGAAAACCAACAGGATGATAGATCTCTAGGAACAGGGTTCCTAGGGTAGACTTTTCAGCAGTTGGATCTGATTTCAAACATGAAGACAGCAGAGGTGTAAAATCCAGGTTCAGAAGGTAAAAGTCCTCCCCAGGATTTTGTTTCAGTCACCTGGATTTGCTAATTAGCACAAGTCTTCAGTGAAATCAGCTGACTGAGTTGATGGGAGGAAGAAACACATTTTACTTTACTTTACATAAGGACTTTTACTTTCTGACCCCTGGACTTTACACCTCTGGAAGACAGCATACAGTTTTCGAATCATTTGTGCAATATAAAGACGATTACTAATAGATAACTTACACTAGGCTACCTACACTTCACAACTCTATTGCTAAAAGTTAAAGCATTATAACATAAAACTTTTTCCATGACTATTCAATTCCTTATAGATTCTGCTTATTTTCAAAGGTTTTATAGGCCACAAACAACTTTTAAGCAGAAATACTACTCGGAAAATCCAACAGTACATCAGCAGGATTTCTGAGGTTTCCGCAGGCGAGCCGAAACAATGATTTCACAGAAGCAAACAATCACTTCTGATAAAACCACTTCACAAAGAAAGGCTCACTTGGGGAATGGCATTGAGAGTCTCCCCACAGAGAAGTATTAAGAACGTAAACCACTGCTTTACAATTCAAGTCACAGCTGACCAGCAGCCTCAGTGCAAATAAAGTAAAGCATACAAGTTTAATTTATTACAGAAGCCCTGACACTGACCCATCCAAGCATTTTAGATAGATTACAAACACTGACTTCAAAACACTGACTATTTATCCATCCATCAATTTATTCACATACACCCCTCCGCCCCCAACTCACCACCTCTACCCACCCCCACTCGTACCACAATCAATCCCCAGAAGTTATCAAATGGCATATTGTGTTCAGATGGTGTTTCTGTGTGGTTATTAAGAGCCGTGTATCAGAGCAGTGTTTTTTAGTCTCCCCAGGGTGCTCTCCCCCTTCCCCAGCTCTGCTTCTTCCTGTCTGCGCGTACTGAGAGTTTCTGTTAAGCGCACAGCTGTCCGCTCCATTTCTCACAAGCACAGCGTGTTCTGAGGCACGGCAGGTGGTGGCAGGGCTCAAAACGGCCTAAACGAATTATAATCATCGCTGAATCCCCATCGCAGCACATACTGAGAGAGGGTAATAAAGCAATGGTGTCCAATTCAGATTCCTCAAGACATAAAATAAATTAATTAATAATGGCTATTATGTTGGGTGTACAGCTGTTTTGAGGCTGACCAAGGTGTTGCTGTGGATGTATGGGGCAGAGGTGGAACATCTTAATTGGATTTCGATAGATTTTGTTTCTCATGACAGAGAGCACTTTCTTTGGCGGACTTAGCGCTACTGCTGTGAGTTTCCATCTTCCTCCTCCATGTCCCCTCTCAGTCAGCACTGTACATTCTACATACTGTAGCATCACTTCTTATTGGTGGCACACCACAGGGTTTTTTTTCACACTGTTAAGTCACCCTGTTCTAACAAAGATGTTGCTGAACTGGCAGCTCTCCCATGGGCACATCAGAACATGCTGTTCCAGAACCAACCGCCCCCACCCCCACACACACACATACACACATACACACATACAAACACACGCACACACATACACACATACAAACACACGCACACACATACACAAACATACATACATGCACATGCACACACACATACATACAAACACACACACATACATGCACATACACACACGCACACACAAACACACACATACACATACACACATACATGCACAGACACACACACAAACACACACATACACACACCCACACACACACACAAGCATGCACGCACACACACACACATACACACACACACGCATGCACGAACACACACATACACATACATTCAGCAGTGAAAAACTTCTAACATCTAACACAGGCTGTGCCCACATCCTGTGGTACAGCACTTCAGCAGTAAGCATCTGCCTCACGATGCCCGGTGCTCTGTGTGGCTGGGGGAGGAAAGACCGTGTTCGTTTTGTTTTCTTACCAAAACCATGCCGTAAACAGACAAAACCTTGAAGCGGGAAATTAAGAAGTCTCCTGATCTAGAGTTCCCAGGCAGCTTAATCGGCCAAAGCACTTGTTTTTAGCTCAGTGATGATGGCTTCCACGGACTAGGTTTAAACCTAACTGCCAGTGCTGACTGTGGAGAAAACTTTTATCTATCAGGATAAAATGGAAAACAGAGATTAAATAATTGTGTTGCTGTGGTTAGAAAACTGCATTTCACCCTGGCACACAAAGCCAACAGTCAACAGCCAACATACCAATGAGAAATCATCTTCGCAAGTTCCCTTTACTGTGAGCCAGGGTAAATTTTGCACTGACATCAATAAACACTGACAATTTCATACGATTTCATCCAGCTCTTTTGTTATACTTCTGACTCCAGCCCAGGAGTACTCAAGCAGAGGTCAAAGGGGAAGGTCACCATGGGGCAGGGTCAACCTGGAGGTGGTTAACAAGGAACTTCATTCAGGATTCAAAACAATCGTTACTTTATGATAAGGACTGACACATTCATACAACCGTGTTCAAGACTTTTCCATACAGTTAATACAGTTATAAGTACCGCAACAGGTGCCTTGAATTTTATCTGTTTAAGTCACACAGTAAATTGTCATGGTCCGTGGCTATTTTTTCCTTTTTCACTACGGTTCTCATCCTCTCTCTCTGGTTAGCAGTCTATGTGATTTTTTTTCCACGTTCCGGTTCGGGGTTTTGCTTCTCCCCGCTTATCATTCGTTTCCCTTATCCTATTACCTGCTAGGTATTTAAGCCTTCACTTCCGCTTCCTGGCGCTTTTTTGTCATTTCGTGCCTTCGCGTAATCAGGGTTGCTTAGGAAAATATAGCTACTCTATATTTTCACTACTAGATTGGCTTTAGCTGTCCTTGAAGCTCTTTAGGGATTAGTTAATTTCACTATTTTTGTTTCTTTACTTCTCTTCTACTCTCTTTTATTTTTTCTAGGTTTATTTTTATTTCATTTATTTTCTCACCTCTTATCGGGCGTTATAGTCTACGTTCCGAAGGTGATTCTTTGTTTTCTCCCTTTCGAGCTTATGCTTGTGTATTTCTGTTTGGGAGTCTCTGATATTGCACCTTTCTGCTCGTGTCTACAAGCCACACCCGTTTTAGTGGGTTGTTTATTATTAGGCTACGGCCGGGGAGTTTTTCATCCCTTCTTTTTTCGTTTCTACTGTTATCAGTCTTCCTAGACTCCTTTAGTGGTCCTCACGTCCGTGAGTGACTTGTTCTGTAGATCGTGTTTTTTTTTTTGTCGCGTTTGATTCATCGTTTCAAACCAAACACTTACATAAATAAGTCAAGTGCCTGTTTACCTGACGTCTTGTGTTTTGTGAGGTCTTCTTGGAGTATGCAAAGTCACAAGAGGAATACCATTGTTTTTAATTTTATTCACAATTAACTCAACTTAACCGCAATATGCTCAAAAATGCACTAACATCAAAGTAGTAGCCTATGTAAAAAAGGCAACAAGGGTAATGCTATGTTAATTCCAGGACCTCCCTGGAACCCATGTAAATCCATCCCACTCTACTGTGAAAACATTACTGTACAACTTATTCACACCTTCACTAAACTGGAGGTGGACATGGGACACAATGTTTCAAATGCAACCTAAATAGAGGATAGATTCAAATACATGGGTTTCTGTATTACATGACTAGAAATCTGATAGATAGTAGCCACACAATCTTGGCTGGCAAACAGAAATCAGCACAAATAGAACAATCCATAGAAAAATGGCAAAAAATTAGATTTCACAAAAACTTTCAAAAGCCACTAAAGATAAAATGCACTGACGCAAATAAACTGGGTGTGGCTGTTGCGATTGGAATGAAGCTAGGAAAGTTTAGAATCACCAAACAAGGACTAAATATAATCGTGTCAATGAAATAGCTGCTGTAATGTGTGTATGGATACTTGACGGACTAACTTCCACAAACAAATATGCTGCTACAGGAGGACCAAGGTGGTCAGTTAAATTCAACATGGTGGTCTTCTCACAGGAGTACACAAAAGCAAACATTCCGGAAGACACTCTTCCAGATCAGATGCGGACGTCTGTGCTTATTCAGCTATCCAGAGCAGAGTATTACGCCAAGCTATTCGTCATCTTTGAATACCTCAGCTCTAGCCATCATTTTACAGCATGTCCTTTTCTGCCAATAACATATACCGTAAATACATTGATTAATATAAATCAATTGATGTTAAAATACATTTACACAAGAGAATTACATAAGGGAATTGTCTACACAGGTCTTACAGGTTATACAACCATCTAATTTCCAAACCTGGTCAGACGACTGAAAAAAACAATAGTTGAGCTTTGGCTCAGAAGTGACCACCTTTCCACCATCCAATTGTTGGGTTTGAGCAGAGAACCTGCACATACACTTTCTATGTGTGCATCCACACCTTTTTGATATTTGGTATTCCGGGACGGAAACAATGTTTAACGTTTATTTCTGGTGCACGAGTCCTTGTTGAAACGACACCAATTTGCTCCATTGAATAATGTGCATCCTTCAGAAGGAGCATATGTGAGGGTGTCCTATGAATCAATGAATACTGTCGCTAATCAAATTATTATTCTTCCGTATGCTAAAATACACCTGAGGTGTAAGGTGTTCTAAGCACAAGTACTAACGTAGCCATAAATTCCCTGTCTAGTCATATAGTCCATTTGTCTGGTAGCTACTGCTTGCAATAGCCGCTATTGCTACAGGTACTACCTCTAGTTTGCTTATGCGGCGCACTTTGCAAGGCATCCTCTTAAAGATGCAAAGGTAATAAAAAGGTTTTTATTATGTTAGTGTTATTTTACAAGAATTCCTGGAAAAAAATTCAAAGCTCACAAGGGCAAGGACATTCTAAATCAAAAGGCAAGAAGACTAGGTACTATGAAAACTAATTGACTATATATATATATATATATATATATATATACAATATTTATTTGAACTTTTATTTGTATTACTATTTGAAAATGTATGCTTTTACTCATGTTTTATATATTTAATCATCATTTTTACATTTGTTTTGGAACTATTCAACATACTACAGTATATGTACGCACATATTAATATTGGCAAGGACTAGCCAATATGTAGTTGATGCACTGAAATTTTATTCAAGACCAAAACACAGGACATTTACCAAATATTCACACCACACCCACAAGATGAGTAGCCTAATTGTGTCACAGAATAAACCAGAAACCCTCCCACAATCCTAAAGCGAATCAACAATCTTTTAAAATGCTCACTAATCATTCAATTCTACAGTACAAAAAGTGATCACAGCATCCTTAAGCAAATCTGTTGTGCGCAAAGATATGCTGCTGATCTACGAGGCGCTTTCCATAGTTAGCTAGCGCAATGCTTTCGATACTCTTCGTAAAAGTTAAATGGACTGCTCGAGAGCCTGACAGTTGCGCAACAATAGCAAGTTGTAGCTGTGAGATTAGTTACGATCACCATTGTTCGAAAAGAAATACTAAGGAACACAAATGATCACTGACCTTTGTTAATGAAATGGATATAACAAGGTATCAGAAAGTCCACCGCCTTATTAATTCATAAAAAAAACTTACTACACGTCTTTACTACCTGCGCTACACTATTTTTCAGCATGGAACGTTCCGGATGTCTGCCAACAGCTTACTTGCGCTCAAGCTCGGGTTAACGGTGGAAAAACAGCCAGATACTGTTATGATCTTTTCGCTTCTTATGCAAGATCATAATGTACAGCAAAGATGTAAAATTATAGAAGTAGCGTGCTGTCTTACCCCAATTTCGATCTGATGTCCAATCGACCATTCTCATTTGATATGTAATGATGTTTTAAAAGCAACGTGCAACTCTGTTGTTTACAAAGTTTCTGTCAGAACTCCGATTGGTCACTGAAATGTAAAGACGACGCCCCAAACCTCAGTCTCTTTTGGTGAACTTTTACACACCGTGTTGCTGAAATTGTGCACTAGGTGGCGATCGTTATCCAGTTCAAGAAGGGCAATGAACATTTTATACAGGCGTCTTTGTCATCGTAATCAATTGTGTCTTAGATGTATCCAGCATTATCGCTTATTGTGCTTACTTTTTGGCTGCTAGTCAGTATGTGTAAAAGCCTACGTCTTACATATTTGAAATACATTATATTGAGCACACTCTTATTCAAAAAAGCTTACACAACTTACATTCTTACATGTATTTATGCAGCTGGATATTGGCTGAAGCAATAGGTTTAAGTTAATTACTTTGCTCAAGAGAAAACAGCAGTGCCACACCTTGGGATTGAACCTGCAACCTCTCAGTTACAAGTGCTGTGAGCATACTAACCGGTGTACTAACACCCTTCATGCGCTTACTTTCAAACTAAACTCTGACACACTCAGAAGATTCTGCAGGGTTTGGTGGTCCTGATTTACTGAAGGTACATCAGTACAACAATGTCAACAAGACTTTATATAATCCGACAAGACAAGACGATATATAATCCGAATAGCAGATACAGATTACGTGTTCCACATTTTAATAAGCAATTGCTTAAGTGCATGCGTAAGTACAGTAATAAACATTCTTCAATCACTAATGTGTAATGGTGGAGAAGAAATTAATTTTTTGTTCATGATTCCATATTATATCCACTTTTTAAAATGTATTTCTGGTCCCTAACACTGAGCTGCAACTAATCTTTTACTATCATATGCTGAACAATAGGAATGACCATTTTTTTGTGCTCATGTGCACTTTGGTTTGTTGTCGTCATTGACGCCTGCAGTACTATCAATGTAATGATACTAAGTAGAACAAATGCTGCATCGTATATTATCAGATCAGAGTCCTATTTAAACCTAACATATCGTAGACTGTTTGTTCTGTACATGTCTGTCTCTATTAAGTCTTTGAGGACTCAGAAACAGACATGGATTGAGCAGTCTAAATTGTCTCTGCCACTGTAACTAATCTGCAGAATAACTTAGAACACACAATAAAGGTTAAATCTGTATAAAATTAGGTAATTAGATAGAGCATAATATCCACCAGAGGCAATCTCAATAATGGTTCTGTTTCTTGAAGATCCCATATCTATAATCTTACAGATGTGATTAATTGGCTTTCCCCCAGCAAAATGTCAGCTGCGCAGAATTGTATTCAAATTAGCACAGGCCGGCTAACTCCATGGACAAAATATTAGACTACTCAGTGTACAACAGCAGACAAATATGAGTGGCAGCAGGTAATGTTTATTGCAGTGCTGCAGTGGAAGTCTGGATGTACTGAAGGAAGTCTGAAGAACTGCCTGAGGTTATATCATTGTTATTTATCCTTGAC
The DNA here is from genome assembly GCA_022702515.1 of Ilyophis sp. 1 JC-2022. Lineage (NCBI taxonomy): Eukaryota > Metazoa > Chordata > Actinopteri > Anguilliformes > Synaphobranchidae > Ilyophis > Ilyophis sp. 1 JC-2022. The sequence continues at coordinate 88,791,777 of CM040404.1, read as the reverse complement.
TTACAAATAAGAAGATCTTATCTAGTGACTTACAAGGCCATCGCCACAAGACTATTCTTATTTTTTGTTAATTTTTAAATTGTATTATTTTTTATTTACTTCTTGTTTTTAGTATTACTCTTCCTACTTGATTTTATTTATTTTTATTGTGAAGTGCATTGCATTGCAAAACCTTGAACAAAATGTGCTATGTAAATAAATTAATACATTTAATTAAATGACTAAGGTTACAAATAAATAAATAAGATAAAGTGCATGTCACAAGGGCTAACAGGCAGGAGAGTGTCACATCACTGATAAAGTATCAAGTTTAAAAAATAGAATAAGCGTACAATCTTACCAAGTTTTAATCAGCACTTTGCACCGTGAAATGAACTAAAAATGCAGCATGAGCTAACCGACATTACATTAGATTCAGAATATAAAACAAACCTACTGTGAGTGCATTCACCTGATTAATATGAGCAATAGCACCAGATCTGGCTAACAACATTCCCAGACCAGCGAGTAAAGATTGAACATCACTAAAGCAGGAGTGCAAGATAACTATTCTAACCAAGAACTAAATTACAAATTCTAAATAGACTACATCCATAACAAGCACCAAATAGAGAAACGTAAAAACATAAAATATAACCAAAAATCATTAAAAAATACCATGACCTGAACTAGCACGAAAGGGCATAAATACCACAGGGTAGGGATGGGAGGTGAACCAACTGTAATCTGAAGAATTGGGTTTTCAGTCTGTGTCAGAAGATAGCCAATGATTCTGCTGTTCTGACCAACATTAGAGTCAATTCAGACAGACATCATGACTGCATGGAAGAAGTGACAACACGTGCAGGGGAAAGCCATTCTCCTCAAGGTTGCGGAATGGAGAGATCTGGCTGTGGTGTACGGTTTGAAAATTGATTGGAGCTGTTCTATTTGCTGCCCTGTAGGCAAGTACCAGGTTTTAAACTTGATGCAAGCTGTAACAGGTAGTGAGGCAGTGAGATGAAGAGGGGTGTGGCATGAGCACACTTGGGAAGATTATATACAGATTGTGCAGAATGACAAACGATGAAACATTACATTTATACAGGGTGGCTGTCAATCAATATTTATGTTTAAAGTTGCAATATGTATTAGAAACAGCAGGCACAGCTGGAGAAAGACCACACATGGTTACAATTTCTTGTACTGTGTTGTAAATGCATGTGGAAAAAAACACATGTAAGCTACATGTATATATCCTTTGAATGCTTTTTTGGTTAAATAAAACCCTTAGCAATAACCAAGAATAACGTGTCAATGTAGATAAAAAATAAATTGCATAGCATAACATTCAATTTACACTTTACACTTTAAGTATTACTGAGCAGCCCGACACATATGAGTTACAGCAATCTCGAGCATTATTGTGTAGTCTATCTGACAGGTAAAAGGTTCAGAATAATGTAAACCAGAAACATTCTACAAGAGGTCTGACACAGCTAAGCTACTAAAGCTGACAACATGGTGGGCTTATAAAATCCAGCAGTTACACCAGTTAGTTATGAATGCATAGTGTGGAGCCATTTTCCACAGTATGCCAAGGGCACTTGGCCAATACCATTAAACAATGAACCAATCAGTGAGCAGGGAGGTAGAATGCGAAGTAAACACTTTTACAGAACAAGTACAGGCAGTACTTTATGCAATTAAAAAATAAATGGGAGCAACCTAGTATAGAAATCAATCAAATGTGCAAGGACTATACTTATGCTCGTTGGCCAGACAGCACGAGAGCGCAGTTAGCCTCATATTTGAAATAACAGCCTTCGTTTAAAAATTAAATTAAATTTTAAACTATAACAAACTAATTCTTACTATACGTTAAATTTTAAAAGCACAGGTACCTTACGTGGCTTCCTTGCTGTAGCCATGACTAGCTGTGTGAAGTGTGGACAGTTTAGATAAAAAAATTAATAAATAAAAAATAAAAAAAGTAATAATAATCATCATCATCATAATAATCATAATCAACACCCTGGATTATGAAGTTGTGAACAAGAAAGCTGTCTCATTGCCTTACAGAGTGCACAATGCATTTTTGTTGTTTTGGAAAGATTTTAGGTGTCTCTGCCTACGCAGCTGGCTAAATGTATGGGCTCAGTGTCAGTTTCTGTGGAGTATGAAGCACCATGACCATGGTGTGTCAATTTGCATTACATCAAATCAATTTGTAGGTCAATGATTATTACTCACACTTGCACATTCTTCAACAGCCTTCACTGCTGCACTGGAAAAACCCTGAACTGCGTGGCATTACATCCTGAAAGTATACCCAACCCAGACTTGGCAGATCTTGTATCAAAACTGAATTCACAATGATATTTGTACACCTATAGTGATTGACTATAGTGATTGAGTCTGTGATAGACTGCTTGCTTTAAAAAAGCTATTCAACAGAGTTAATCAGCTAACTGAAATGAATCTTCAAGCAAATATGAAAAAAACAACAACAGAAAATGTCTTAGTAAAGTGTTGGGCCACCACGAGCCGCCAGAACAGCTTCAATGCACCTTGACAAAGATGCTACCTCTAGTCTAGCATAGATTCTAGTCTCTGGAACTCTACTGGAAGGATGGAACACCATTTTTCCGAAAGATATTCCCTCATTTGGTGTTTTGATGATGGTGGTGGAGAGCGCTGTCAAACACGTCAGTCCAAAATCTCCCATAATTGTTTAATTGGGTTGAGTTCTGGTGACTGTGAAGGCCATAGCCTCATCAAACCATTCAGTGACCTCTCGTGCCCTGTGGATGGGGTCACTGTCATCTTGAAAGAGACCACTCCCATCAGGATAGAAATGTTTCATCATAGGATAAAGGTGATCACTCAGAATAACTTTGTATTGATTTGCAGTGACCCTTCCCTCTAAGGGGACAACTGGACCCAAACCATGCCAGGGAAAAAATGCCCCCCCCCCCCCCCCCCACAGCATAACAGAGCCACCGGACCCCCACACTGTAGGGGTTTTTGCTTTAATGAATTTTGCCCATATATCACGCTGTATGTGGAGAATTGATTATTAGTAATAGGTCGTTTTTAAAAGTAGCAGTTTTAGGCCTATAAGTATATCAAAATTAATTATAGGCTATAGCTTGAGATCAGACTGCATTGTGTGTGTTTGTCTAAATTAATAAATTGTGCGTAACTTATTTTATTTTCATTGGCTTAGTTCACTGTGTCATCCCGATACGTAATACCAAACGTTTTATGACAAGTCTCTGTTCCCCCGCTGGCATCTAATGGAATATAATAATTTGTTTTGCTTGACGTCAAGTCCCGGCTTGCCCGAACATGGTCTGCTCCCCGTTCTCGCGTGCAATCGTGTTTCGTCGGCTTTTTCCGCCGTATGTTAAACGGAATCCCCGCCCCACTTGATTCCTGCGTTGTTTGGGGACAGTAGGAAGATGGCGGCGGCCCCGCTGTACTGTGTCTGCCGGCAGCCCTATGATGTGAGCCGGTTTATGATTGAATGCGACATTTGTAAGGACTGGTTTCATGGCAGGTATGTAGATAACTTATTAGCTTAAAACATATCTGAAAATGTCAAGGGAGCAGAAATGTGTGCCTCTGTAATTTGTTTCGTAAAACTCGTGCGGCACTGCGATGTCAATTGCGATCCGTGGGCTTCGGGATCTTCATGTGTCTTTATTGTCATTATTTAGCTAGCTACTCCTAGCTAGTTTTCTCGTGTTAAAATTGATATCACAGTATACGAGGGATGAGAAACCCTTTAAATTGATGCAATCTTTTTATTTTGTCTTTTGCTTTCGGACGTTTTATTCTTCTAAGAAGTTGCCAATGGTTTACCTTTCCCTTTAATCTATTAGATTTAGCTAGCCTATGGTTTATGACTCGCTAGCCAGCGTTAACGTTGTATCAGCTGGGTGAACAGCATGCTAGCGAGCTAACCGAATTCTTGGAGTACAGCTAGCAAATGTTAGCCATCTAGCTAACGTTGGATTACACATGACCAGCTATCCAATTTCAGACAGAGAAATTGTTTGTGCGACTTCAAGTCAGTTCGGGGAGGTTATTGATTTAGTTGACGTTTTAAACACACAGCTAGGGAACATTAGCTAACTGCGACTCGGGATTTGACTCAAGCTCGCTCGCTAAAGCTAGCCAGCATTTGCTAGCGCTAGTTTGGCAGGGTTTGCGTGTCGGTCCCACTGCTGTCAGTGATGCAAGGAGTTGCTTTTTGTGAGTTTGTTTGTGATCGCACATCGTCTCGTTAGCTCCCTCACAATGTCATAGTTACTGGCTAGCGGTGTACCTTTTTTTGGGTAACGGCAGCCAAGACGATACGGCGTGGGCTTAGATCACCGGGAGTAACGTTAGCCATCCACTTTACTCGTAAAGTAGTTACCTAAGCTACATAGCCTAGCAGTGTTTGTCGTTTGTTGCAAAAAATGCCCCACGTTCTTGGGGTTGATTTATATAAACTTTCTGCAGCGATAATCAGAAAGTAATTCGCTTACTATAGTTATCTACATTTCTAAAGTAGTTCGCAATCGAAGAGTTTTACAGATTCCAAGTAATAGTTTGTTGGTAAATAGATTACGCAAGTCAAACGTACGTTTGCGCTAGCTAGCTGCTTTCTTGGATTGAGCTTCGGAAGTTTCCAAGCTACTAGCAAGCTATCCTGCAGTGTGTGTTGCAAGCTACCGAGTCGGTGCCTTCGCAAGCAAACTATTGAATTAATGGTATAGCTTAACTGCAAAACGTGAGATACTAAGATAACCAGTGAGCTTGGGATAACCAGACGGGTGGCTAACTAGCGAAGTAGCAGTTGACTACGTGTAGTACGTGATCGAGGACAATGTGTCGGATTGTAAAATAGAAACGTGAACAGGGGGTGTCTCTGTGGGGATAAGGGGAACTAGCTAAACAAAGACGTGTGCAATTTGAAGCTGAGAGATTAACGTTAGTTGCTTGTGTTGTCTCCGTCACGTCGCTTGGATATTAGCGATCATTATTTTAGTTTGATCGAGTCACAGTTTTTAAAACGCACCAGGCGCGACTACGGAGAAAACAGGAATGTTGTGATTTTTGGGCATTTTGATTGACGTCCGAGGTTGGACATTTAAATACCCCCCTTTTAACAGAAATAGACACATGTCTAGAGCCGCCTAGCGGTAGGAGAGAGGCCGGTCTCTTAAAGGGAAATACACGCATCTGACTGTGTTCATGTGAAACATTCTATACTTTAAAAACTTTTTTTTTTAACCCCCAATGGTTATTTGTGAGCTTTTTGTCTTGACTGTTCGAACACACAGCCAGTTGTGCATCCCGTGGGTTATAGCCGAGTTAAAGGTATGGTGCTCAATCGGAATAACCTAATTTAAACCTATATTTCAAGTAATGTCTACTTTCCCAGCAGAAACTAAATCCTATACCCCGTCCTAACCATGTGAAGAACTGCCAGACTGTCCTTGTACTCTCTGTGAATTACTCGAATACTTACTTTCTAGGATTATTGTTGTGTTCCGCATGCTGGTCCTAGCTCCTAACTCTTCTGTTGGCGAATGTTTGTGTTTGGCATTACCTTCTTTCGGTGCTCTTTTTTTGGTTAATTTTGTTAATTATACTCACAATTAGTGTTATTACCACAGAGTAAGAACAACATACATTTTTATGAGTATAATTAACAAAGTCTAAGTGTAGCATTTTTAAGTTAAAATGTAGTCAGATACACTTGGAAAGTATATTGTTTGCTCACTTTAAGCAAATGCTCGATCATTTTTCCATTTTACTGTGGCTGAACTGTTATGTAGATATTAGAATATTAATATTTAGAATTTAGGAATACAGTTGGAAGCTGCGTCATTCATTCTGTCCCATCTGACTTCTCTGTTCTATTCTGTCTGGACTGAACTTAGTATGTTACCGTCAACAGTCAAGTTAATATGCTGCAGTGGCAATTAAAATGAAAATAAAAACCAAACCATGCAATATACAAGCACAAGTGGCAGAGATGAGTTGACAGTGGAAGGCCGATTCTGTGGTCTGCTGCTTCAGAAGGTCTATTGTTGAAAAAGTTGTAAAACAGTTGTTCAAAGAAGGTCTTCATTTTTTGCTGATGAGATATGTCTGCATTCAGAGAGACAAGACGTTGTTTATGTAAGAACAAACGGCTGAACTTTGCCCTTTCATAGAAAACTTGTAGCAGCATTCGTCATCAGGAAGATGGTAGTATTGCAGGCAGCCATTGAGGGCCCGGGTGACTTTATTAAATAAGAGTGTATTATGACAGTTGCAGTGCTGATACTATACCAGTGTAGAGAAGGACAAAGCGACTATACCATGGAGTAGTTCAGGGACCACAACTTTCAATTTATTGGTTAACAGGACAAAGAAAACAAAAAGCTAAAGAATGCTTTAATTGCCTGTTCCCATCTTATGTTCTTATGAATAACATTTGTATTTCAAAAATCTGTGCACTCATGGAGAATAATGCCTCAATAGACACCAGCCTCCTTTGTAGACTCTTAACTGGCCGATGTAATTGCCAAGAAAGCACTACGTACATGTTCTCCCCATACACTTCTGAGATTTTCTTTTCATCTGTAACATAATATGCGTCTCTGAATTGGACTGACTCAACGGCACGGTATGTTGCTATTGTTGTGGTGATGAAAACGCTTTTTATTTCCCTGCGGCTCATGTAAAACTGCCGCTTTGTCTTATTAGCACTCAGTTATTTTGAATAAGGCTTCTGTTTTCAGGTGTGCGTGCGCTCCGATCAGATGACCAACCCGTCTTACAAGGCTCCCAAGTGCTTTTCCTGTGTAAAATGTTAGGGGCCGGTGCGCAATTGTTTGTGTTCGTCCTCCCCTCACGGGGGAGGTGTGCGTACGGTGGAGGTGCGGCCTCTCGCCCCCGAGTCACCCACACACTGTGTACGCATTGCATTTTGGGTTCGTTGGTAACCGTTTTGGAAATAGCACACTTTCCGCATCGCATTAGGCAACTTCCCCTGGCTGCCAAGAACGCTGAGCTGGGAATGACTGGCCGCTGCACTGCGTCATGAGCAAAGCGTGGAGGGGAAAGAGGAACCAAGCCGCCTCGGCGGTGACTGAGATCCCGTCCCGTCCGCGTAAGGCGCCTCCCCCGCGCTGATACAGCTTCCTGTCAGTCGCTCGGGACGGACGGTGACTGTGCTGTGCTGAAATGGGCCTGCTGCTTGTCTGCAGACGTCAAAGTGAGGAGAAACAGCGCTCAGCTGGAGGAGGGAATGCCAGGCTGTGTGTAGGACCCTGCGCTGCTCCTGGTAAAAGCTGGAGAGCGTTTAGAGTGCTTGTGTGAGTGTGTGAGTGTGTGTGTGTGTGTGTGTGTGTGTGTGAGTGTGTGTGTTCGAGTGTGTATATGCGTGTGTTTGTGTGTCTGTGCTCTCTACATTACAATGCGTGTGTGTGGTAGTGTTTGCGCGCGTGTGTGGTAGTGTGCGCGCGTGTGTGGTAGTGTTTGCGCGTGTGTGGTAGTGTTTGCGCGTGTGTGGTAGTGTTTGCGAGTGTGATACATGCTCGTTTGTGGAGGCTCTAGCAGGGGCTGAGCATGGCCTGTGCCCCCTGCTCGGCCCCCAGGGTCCCTGCCACCCTCCTGCTTCCGTATGTTTTGCAGCCCCAGAGCGCTGCTTTCCCCATTGTCGAGGGCACTCTCGTCGTCAGCATCGCCGCCTGCCACCAATGGGATTAAGCTGTCTAGCCAGCCGGTGGGATGCATGATTATCGGGCGGTGAGCGCAGGCTAGTTAGGGAGCTTCTGGGGGAGGGGAGGGGAGGGGAGGGGAGGGGAGGGTAGGGTAGGGTAGGATGGGGGGGGGGGGGGGGGATTAGAGGCCTCTTTTCAATTTCTGCCAAGCCTTACAGTTAAGCCTGGCTCTGTCCCTGCTGCACTGTACACAGACTGTACTCACACCTGTGTGGGTCTCCCTCCCTCCACGGTCCCCCAAGCTCAGACAGGGTCCTCTCCACACCCCTCGCCCCACAGCGAGAGCAGCAGCTGTGCAGGGTTGCTGTTTCGGGGCAATGACTGACGCTAGCAGGTTAACGCACTTCCGTGGCTGCCAAATGGCGGCCTTTGTCTTAGGGCCTGCCAGTCACAAGTAACCCACGTGAAAGGATTTCGGGGAGGTGACGTCTACAGAGGTCTTGCCGGCGGACTGTCAAATCGGGAGAGAAGCGCGCAGATGCCGTGTCTCCCCGAGCTCCCGGGAGTCTACGGAGGACTGTCCCTGCGGAGTTCTCTCTTTCCCCCCCATTACCAGTGTGTACAAGCACAAATACAACAATGCCTTTTATATCATCGTATGAAGTCATTTATAATTAAATCTGGCAGCGTCTAACTCTACCTGCAGTGTGGTTTAGTCTTGTCCTTGAGTCAGAGCCCTCTCTCCCTCTTTCTGTTTCTCTCATTCTCCACTCCTCTTTCTCTTCCCCACTCTTCTCTCTCTCATTCCCCCTTTCCTCTCTTTCCTCTTTCTCTCTGTTGACTTCTCCTCTTGCATCCATATTGGTGGGTGGTGGGAGGGGGTCACTGTGAGTATGTGGCTGTGTGTATTGGCTGTTGGGGGGTCACTGTGGGCATGTGGCTGTGTGTATTGGCTGTTGGGGGGTCACTGGGGGTATGGGGCTGTGTGTATTGGCTGTCGGGGGGTCACTGAGTATGGGGCTGTGTGTATTGGCAGCTTGGGTGGGTCACTGTGAGTATGGGGCTGTGTGTATTCGTAGTGGGGGTGTTACTGTGAGTATGGGGCTGTGTGTATTGGTGGTGGGGGGTTAACTGTGAGTATAGGGCTATGTGTATTGGTGGTGGGGGAGGGGGGGTTACTGTGAGTATAGGGCTGTGTGTATTGGTGGTGGGGGAGGGGGGGGGGTTACTGTGAGTATAGGGCTGTGTGTATTGGTAGTGGGGAGGTTACTGTGAGTATAGGGATGTGTGTATTGGTGGTGGGGGGGTTACTGTGAGTATAGGGCTGTGTGTATTGGTGGTGGGGGGATTACTGTGAGTATAGGGCTGTGTGTATTGGTGGTGGGGGGGTCACTGTGAGTATAGGGCTGTGTGTATTGGTGGTGGGGGGTTAACTGAGTATAGGGCTGTGTGTATTGGTGGTGGGGGGGGGGTGTTACTGTGAGTATGGGGCTGTGTGTATTGGTGGTGGGGGGGGGTGTTACTGTGAGTATGGGGCTGTGTGTATTCATGGTGGGGGGTTACTGTGAGTATGGGGCTGTGTGTATTGGTGGTGGTGGGGGGGGGGGGTGTTACTGTGAGTATAGGGCTGTGTGTATTGGTGGTGGGGGTGTTACTGTGAGTATGGGGCTGTGTGTATTCATGGTGGGGGGTTACTGTGAGTATGGGGCTGTGTGTATTGGTGGTGGGGGAGGGGGGGTTACTGTGAGTATAGGGCTGTGTGTATTGGTGGTGGGGGGATTACTGTGAGTATAGGGCTGTGTGTATTGGTGGTGGGGGGGTTACTGTGAGTATGAGGCTGTGTGTATTCGTGGTGGGGGTGTTACTGTGAGTATGGGGCTGTGTGTATTCATGGTGGGGGGTTACTGTGAATATGGGGCTGTGTGTATTATTGGTGGTGGTGGGGGGGGGGGTGTTACTGTGAGTATAGGGCTGTGTGTATTGGTGGTGGGGGGGTTACTGTGAATATGGGGCTGCGTGTATCTCACTGCCTCCTGGTCGGTGGGCCGGGATGTTGAGTGAGCCGGGTGCATGTAGGACAGAGGAAAGATTGATTACCGGCCCGCCGGCCGTGGACAAGTTCAAAGCCCCATCAATCACTGTCCCACCATGATGGAAACAATAAAGAGAGATGGATGGCTCCTGTTGTTGTCTTCAAGTTTTTAGTGGGATTGGTGCAGCAGTGCGGTTCTTATTCTCATGCTTCTTTCAGCTCCCTGTGTTTGGCTGGGCTTAGAGCAGTCCTCCCAGCTCTCATGAACTCAATCCCCCTCAGACACAGTGCCTGGCTGCCTGTGTGTGTTTGCATGTAGCCTGTAGTCTATAAAAACATATTTTTATTTTTAAAAAAGTTATATTATTTTGATTGCGAGAGAGAGGTCGCACGGCCGGCTGGCGGACAGTGCTCTTACAGGCTACACCACGAGACACCCTGTCTAGGAAACACTTCACGTTTTTGCAATTGACCAGGCCAATGTAGACAGTCGGGTCCCTAGAAACCCATTTGTTTCCAGTGGGGTTTTCTGCGTAATCAAACAGTACGATTCATGGATCTATCAATGGTGATTAGAAGGTCAACAACAGTGCGCATTGATTATTTTTTTGTCTGTTTCAGTCCATTAGATCTTTGATTGGATGGAGGTAATGGAGAGATTGAATGGGCAATTTGAGACTTTATTCTCTATCGCGAATCCTGCTAATACTCGTGAAAGTATGGAGGCCCGTGTGGATTAGGCATCAGGAGAAGCTGGCATATTACCTGAATGTGTGGGTTGGTTCACTGTGGAGCCTCTGTTGCGCCCATGATAACAGCATTTCACCTACATTGCTTCGGTTTACCAGACTGCCCACTACAAACAATGGACAGTGTTTCTGAAAGCTTGCTACAGTCATCCCGGATGAAGGCGTCCAGTGTAGCCTGCAGTCTGATGTAACTGTAGTGCAACTGATTTCTTTAGTTTCCGCTTCCGGTTATATGAAAGAGTAAGGATGTGAGTTCTGAAAGGAGATGGATTGGAGGTGAACAGAAATAAATTTGGGGTTTTTGAACGTCACAGAGACTCGAGAGGCTTTTGCTTCGTCGCTGCACAGGGCTCAAGGTCGCGGCACGCAGCGTTTTCTCATCGTACAGGGCAGAAGGAGGCGCGCAGCTTTTCTCATCGTACAGGGCAGAAGGAGGCGCGCAGCTTTTCTCATCGTACAGGGCAGAAGGAGGCGCGCAGCTTTTCTCATCGTATAGGGCAGAAGGAGGCGCGCAGCTTTTCTCATCGTACAGGGCAGAAGGAGGCGCGCAGCTTTTCTCATCGTACAGGGCAGAAGGAGGCGCGCAGCTTTTCTCATCGTATAGGGCAGAAGGAGGCGCGCAGCTTTTCTCATCGTACAGGGCAGAAGGAGGCGCGCAGCTTTTCTCATCGTACAGGGCAGAAGGAGGCGCGCAGCTTTTCTCATCGTACAGGGCAGAAGGAGGCGCGCAGCTTTTCTCATCGTACAGGGCTGAAGGAGGCGCGGGCGTCTCGCCATCACGTGAGGAGCTCGGAAGTTCCGCAGAGCACGACGGGTGCCAGCAGCTCCCTCCTTGGAAAACGGCCTGCTCTTCGGCGCCCGGCATCTCAGCCGAAGCCGTGTCGGCAGCACCTCTATTGCCACTTCATCCGGGAGGAGGTGGGGTCAGGAAGTTCATTGGCGGGGGGGAGTGGTGGTGTGGTGGAGGGCGCCGGGGCCTGGAGAGACAGCGGGGGCCCTGGGGGGCAGTGGCAGAAGGCACAGGGGCCCTGAGAGGCAGCGGGGGCCCGGTCTGGTTTCCTGCTGCAGAGGTCACGCTTCCCCTGCCTTCCGGCTCTGGCCGGCCGACGAGTTCTAGGCGAGGAGAGAAAGAGACAGACGGGGGTGGGGGGGGGGAGAGCCTCGGTTCATATTTCCTGTCCTCCTCTTCAGTGCGTTTCCTGCTTTCCGATTGTCTGTTGAATGAGCTCTTTTGTGAGCTCCTCTTCTCCAGACAGTTTTTGTTTACGAGATTTCTTCTTTCTTTACCTTGACACGTTTAAGGTCTGCAGGGCACAGCACTGCTGTTCCAGTCTATGGCAAAAGTGATAGATGAGGTCATAGCCCGGGATGTAACTGGGCTCCGAATGGAATCACACAGCTCCAACTAAGGGTCAATCCAACTACAAAATACACTTCACTTTGAGTGACCCGTTTAAATTTTTTTTTTGTTGTTAATTCAGGGAATTTTTGAGGTGTGAAAAGAAATTTAAAAAGTAAAAGTTAGTCAATTGTGGCACCGATAGTATCATGATTTTCAATCAAGGGGAGATTTTGGCAGAAAACATCCTGCTGACTATAGGCAATGAGCCATTGTTCTTGAATTTTCCAGACTAATTACCGCTTGCTCTCACCTTCTCAAACAAAGGTAAATAAGAGGTCAACCTTTTCCACACTCCACTCAATATATAATACCATAGGGAAGACAAAGCAGCCCTCTTGCTTTTCACATTTAGCTGGAAATATTTGAGTGGTTGTATTTATTTAAACAACACTATTCCTGCTAACCCACTGGTTCTTAACAGAATAACCTGCTCTGTGGCTCTGTGGCTCTGTGGCTCTGTGGCTCTATGGCTCTATGGCTCTGTGGCTCTGTGGCTCTGTGGCTCTGTGGTATCAAATCCTGTCTAGGCCACTGCCAAACTTGGGCTGGCACATAACCCACCATAGTGTCTCCAGTTCCAAGAGGAGGAGAGCTTCAGTCAGGAACAGTGACCCCTCTGGTCTGTTTGGCACCAGTAGTCTGCGTACGCTAGCCAAGCGAAAATGATTCACCTCCAGCACAGTGACTGCACACCTCTGCTGGGGGACTCTGTGCCAAGAAGGACTCTTATGTTGTGGCCTGTCAGAGCCCATCAGAATTGAAGGATGTTGCAGTGGTGGGTCAGGCCTGTGAATACAACTGGGCATTCTAAATGGGAAGAATAGGAAAAGATGGTTGTTGTAAAAATAAATAAAAAACTACTATTTAAAATGAAAGGCTGACTGTGTCTACATTGCATCTGTGCATTATGCAAATGTGATGTTTTCTATTTGCTTCCATTGAGTTTTGTATATTGAGTGGTGACTGTGTTGCAACAGGTGTAGTCTGACCTCGTGCTGTCTGATTGGCTGTGCATTTACAGTGTCTGCTGACGGCCAACTAGGGTGCTGTAAGTGGAGTCACGAAAAGCCGCTCACGGCACGTCCATCTATGGCTGATCACTATGGAGCCACCTGGCTGATGATCTGGGCTGACTGTTGTATTTGCTATAGCTTACTAGAGATATTGGGCTCCCACTGTTATAGGCTTTCTCAAACTTGACGATCAAAGCTAACATACACAGTAATCCTGTGTTTTAAACCAAGGTTGCATGAGAGACGGTAGCTTCCAAAATCAGTCCAGAGTTAGGGTTGGGTGTCCTGAGTGACTTCAGTTTTTTGGGTTGGGTGACCAAGGGAGTTTGCTGATTGATTAAGATTGATCTAATGTAACACTGACTGCACTTTTGAGTGCTTCTGAGGCTACTGACAGTGGTATGCGTGGCGGTGGTTGTGTGTGTAGCGGTGGGTATGTGGATGTGTGTGGCGGTGGGTATGTGTAGTGTTGGGTATGTGGATGTGTAGCGGTGGGTATGTGTAGTGTTGGGTATGTGGATGTGTGTGGCGGTGGGTATGTGTAGTGTTGGGTATGTGGATGTGTGTGGCGGTGGGTATGTGGATGTGTGTGGCGGTGGGTATGATGTGTAGCGGTGGGTATGTGGATGTGTGTGGCGGTGGGTATGTGGATGTGTGTGGCGGTGGGTATGTGTAGTGTTGGGTATGTGGATGTGTGTGGCGGTGGGTATGTGTAGTGGTGGGTATGTGGATGTGTGTGGCGGTTGGTATGTGTAGTGTTGGGTATGTGGATGTGTAGCGGTGGGTATGTGGATGTGTGTGGCGGTGGGTATGTGTAGTGTTGGGTATGTGGATGTGTGTGGCGGTGGGTATGTGGATGTGTGTGGCGGTGGGTATGTGGATGTGTGTGGCGGTGGGTATGTGGATGTGTGTGGCGGTGGGTATGTGGATGTGTGTGGCGGTGGGTATGTGGATGTGTGTGGCGGTGGGTATGTGGATGTGTGTGGCGGTGGGTATGTGGATGTGTGTGGCGGTGGGTATGTGGATGTGTGTGGCGGTGGGTATGTGGATGTGTGTGGCGGTGGGTATGATGTGTAGCGGTGGGTATGTGGATGTGTGTGGCGGTGGGTATGTGGATGCGTGTGGCGGTGGGTATGTGGATGCGTGTGGCGGTGGGTATGTGGATGCGTGTGGCGGTGGGTATGTGGATGCGTGTGGCGGTGGGTATGTGGATGCGTGTGGCGGTGGGTATGTGGATGCGTGTGGCGGTGGGTATGTGGATGCGTGTGGCGGTGGGTATGTGGATGCGTGTGGCGGTGGGTATGTGGATGCGTGTGGCGGTGGGTATGTGGATGCGTGTGGCGGTGGGTATGTGGATGCGTGTGGCGGTGGGTATGTGGATGCGTGTGGCGGTGGGTATGTGGATGCGTGTGGCGGTGGGTATGTGGATGCGTGTGGCGGTGGGTATGTGGATGTGTAGCGGTGGGTATGTGGATGTGTGTGGCAGTGGGTATGTTGTGTAGTGGTGGGTATGTGGATGTGTAGCGGTGGGTGCAGTGTTTTCTTCCCCCAGGATGTCTTTGTGGGCGGGGTGGTGAAACAGTGTGACTCAAGACTGGGGCGAGGGGGGGGTTGTATGGCTGCTGCTGCTGCGATTGTGGACTATTTATTTTGCCTAGCACTGGCCCTGATGCAACCTGTTTAATGTTACTCCCATTTCCCTATGTTTACTTTTTCCACTATGTGTAGGCTACAGTAGTAAGCACTTCAGTAAAATTCCTTCTGCCCTGCCTCTCTTCACTGCCTGCTGTTGCCTACACAAGTAGCAGAGAATCCCTACAACAGTCACAATTCTATTATGTAACTTGAAAATGCCGTTATAAAAGTAATTTGGCTTCATCAATAGGCTTGATGATAGTGCTTCAAAATATCAGAGACATCAAAGAAAATAACAGACTGGAACATATTGAGCATAAGGACGTGAAAAGAGAGTATAGAATATTATATCACTTTAGTGTTTAGCGTTGTATTACAAACTCTGGCTAAAATAGCGTTGTTTAAACACTGCTCTGTGATTGGGATTTTTAGTTTCGTTATCTAACGAAAATCGCAAACTTTACTTATGAGATAGTTACTTTTCTAGACTCGTTTCATAAAGCCATAGTTTGTAGCGATGGTCCTCCGCCTGAGTCCGGGTTCCATACAGACTCCCGGTGTTTTGACAGCCTGCACCTTTATTGTTCGCGTTGGTTTCTGTATTATCAGAATGGCTTCCACTGCCACCCTCGGCCTTCTCCCCGATCTAATTTAAATTTGCATGGAAATAAAATGAGAACTTTACCTGCCAATTTTTTGGTGGCAAGCTGAAGGTGACATTATCATTTAGCTAGGTTAGTTATTCACTTTCCTGGGGTAACGTAAACAAATCTGCTCATCTGCACGTGGGCAAGCATCCAATCGTAGTGAGATTACCGCCAATAAAATAAAAAAAAGTGATTTTATCATTTGCTTGCAGTTGGTTACAAACCGAGTGGAGTCCAAACTCCACAAATCTATTGGATTGTTAATCATTTATAAACGAACAAATTTTCTATAGATTTTTAAATGATAGCAAATTAGTTTTCAAACAATGACAATTTTTATATTTTTAAGAGGGGCAGCAAAGTCTGTATTGTAGGGGAAACACTGGGCTGTTTGGATGTGTGTGTTGCAAAAGCAGCCACAGAGTGGACTTCAAAAGCAGATACTGTGGACTATACGTAAGAGGGCACAAATCATGGGCAAAGTACCATGTGATGGGTAATACAGAGCGGAGAACTTCAAATTTGTTCAGAAGGTACAACAGTAATAAGGTGTTTGATTTAATGAACATTTCTAAATCTAAATAAAGAAGGCAAAATGTTAAATGAATATGTTTTATTTAAGTAACAACAAGGAAAAAGTCAATAAAGCCTTTAATAAGAACAGGAACACCGCTGGCCATTTTGTTTTCTTGACAAGTTTTGTCGCACCTTTTCAAAGTGAAGCTTCTCATTGATGTTTGCTGAGTATTAGATTTGGTAGGGCTCATGCTTATAGTGCAGCTCGTCACTCAGTTCCTGTCCAGTATTTAGGCTATATCTTGATTACATCATTTTGCATCATTCCAGTGCTGTTGGAGACTTTCACAAAGTTTCCATTTGACTTTTGATTTGATTTTCAGTCTGCTCAAAGTGAGACCATTGTTCTCTTCCATTGTTTGCAAAGTATTTTCCGAGGAATGTGTGCTTGATTTTATCACTTGAGAGCTGATCAAAGAATATTTCCCAGATCAATAACCTCGTTCAATTGTCAAAACTGACACCAGATCAGCACTAATGACACGATCCTACGAAAATCACAGTGAGAATAGGACACTGTAAAAGGACATGGTTATAAATTATTTTAATAACATTGGCCCTTTTAAAAAATGCGTTTAAGCATTTAGAGATTTTTCTAAATGTTTTGTATTTTTGTTAATGTTTAGCGATTAAACACTTTGAAGTCACACCTCTAGTGGATGTGTGTGTGGTAGTGGGTGTATGGATGTGTGTGCTTGGCTGTGGATGTGTGGCGATGGGTGTGTGTGTGGCGATGGGTGTGTGTGGTGGCGGGTGTGTGGCGGTCGGAGGGTGTGTGGCGGTCAGTGGGTGTGGTGGTCGGTGGTTATGTGGTTGTGTGTGGCGGTCAGTGGGTATGTGGTTGTGTGTGGCGGTCAGCGGGTGTTTGGCGGTCAGTGGGTGTGGGGATGTGTCGCTGTGTGTGTGTGGTGGTCGGTGGGTATGTGGTTGTGTGTGGCGGTCAGTGGGTATGTGGTTGTGTGTGGCGGTCAGTGGGTATGTGGTTGTGTGTGGCGGTCAGTGGGTGTGGGGATGTGTCGCGGTGTGTGTGTGTGGTGGTCGGTGGGTATGTGGTTGTGTGTGGCGGTCAGCGGGTGTTTGGCGGTCAGTGGGTGTGGGGATGTGTCGCTGTGTGTGTGTGGTGGTCGGTGGGTATGTGGTTGTGTGTGGCGGTCACCGGGTGTTTGGCGGTCAGTGGGTGTGGGGATGTGTCGCGGTGTGTGTGTGTGGTGGTCGGTGGGTATGTGGTTGTGTGTGGCGGTCACCGGGTGTTTGGCGGTCAGTGGGTGTGGGGATGTGTCGCGGTGTGTGTGTGTGGTGGTCGGTGGGTATGTGGTTGTGTGTGGCGGTCACCGGGTGTTTGGCGGTCAGTGGGTGTGGGGATGTGTCGCGGTGTGTGTGTGGCGGTGGGTGGGTGTGGGGGTGAGGCAGCGTTCTCTGGAATGAAGTGGGCACGGGCCAGGATGTGCCACGCTCTCCAGTGTGACTTGCCGCGAGTGCTGCCAACTTCTCTGCCGTCGCCATGGAGACACCTTTGTTGTGCAGTCCCTGTAGGTAATCTATGACGGTGCGCTCCAAACGCGATAAGCTGCCAGCACATTTCCCCCTTCGTCTGTGAGAAACAGCTTTATACTTTGGACTGTATCCCCAAGGGCGAAATGTCACTATTGCTTTGAGGGAACGGGGGTTTGGCTGCTGGTGAGGAGGAGGGGGGGTGGGTATTGGGGGTAGCTGAATTGCCAGGTGTGTCCAATCTGCATTAGATCTGACACCAGAATTCCTCTCCGTTATCTCCAGAGGCATCAGAACAGCCCAGCTTCCTATTTCAGTTCTGGTCGAACCGCGTCCTGGAGGAGAGCACGGGAGGGGGGTGTCGTTTTAAACAAATGGCTGTTTCTGCTATTGTCTGTCTCTGCTGGCCCCCCACCTCACCCCACACCACACAATCTCCTCAATGCACCCTTCACAGCAATGCTGAGTAATGAATAACCCCACTTAAAGAAGATGGCATGCCTTAAAGAAAGGGACCCAGGAATAAACCCAAGCGTCAGGGAAATATTTGTGAAGAGGAGGGGTATTCCGGCCCCCGCGGGCTCTGTGGGGCTACCAAGCGGCGCAGGGTAATTTGCCCTGCTAGTCTCCTTCTTGGCTGGCTGTCCCCATTGTAACCCCCTCCCCTTCCCCAAGCTGAGGCAGGAACCCCCCCCCCTCCCCTCGCTTTTCAGCCACAAACACCCTTTCGGGAGAATTGTGTTTACTGCATGAAGCGTGTCGCCCGGGGCCAAAGGGGGAGGGGCCTGTTTGTCTGTTTTTGTTTCCTCCATTGGCCTGACCCAGCACCAGGAGCTTGTACACACACGCCATTTTAAAGTGATTAAAAACACCGCGGCCCCAAAACAATCGGCGCCGAGCGGCTGTGCTATCGGGTGAAAACAGAAACGCTTGCGAAATGCGATTTAGTCAGGGCGGCAAGTGTGGGCGCGAGGGGATGACATCGCCGTCTTATCGTATTTGGGAGGATTTTTTCCCCCCTCTCATCTGAGGTGGGGCAGACATTAGTTTCCTTTTCCCTGTAGTGGAGCGCAGTAGAATACTCGCACCCCCCTTTTTTTAAAAACCACTAGGAAAAAGAGGAGCGATTCTGTTGGAACAGGAACATCATTAATTTCAGTGTAATGTGGAGAGAGTTTTGCCTTAAGCAGCTGTACGACAGGAAGAGAGTCTAAAAATAAACGTGTGAGTGTGGAGGGGTGGGGGAGGTTGCAGATGCACAGGCCTCCTACCCCCCAGTGAGAGGCATATAGAGAGACTTCACAGCTGCTTAAAGAGGTAGTTTAAGAGTTGGAGGTGGGAGGAGGCCCATTGCTTTTTGTCATGCTCACTGTTGGGTGCGAGTCTTTGCCGTGAGTTAGAGCGGGGCCTTCAGAGCCGCTGGATCTCTGCATTCTCACAGTTACGGCCCGGTAACAACGCATCCAATCAACAGGATACACCTCTCATTCCCACAGTTACGGCCCGGTAACAGCGTGTCCAATCAACAGGACTCACCTCTCATTCCCACAGCTACGGCCCGGTAACAGCGCATCCAATCAACAGGATATACCTTTCATTCCCACAGCTACGGCCCGGTAACAGCACGTCCAATCAACAGGACTCGCCTCTCATTCCCACAGCTACGGCCCGGTAACAGCGCGTCCAATCAACAGGATACACCTCTCATTCCCACAGTTACGGCCCGGTAACAGCGCGTCCAATCAACAGGACTCACCTCTCATTCCTACAGTTACGGCCCGGTAACGGCACATCCAATCAACAGGACTCACCTCACCTTCCTGGGAATCGAACCTGCAAACTTTGGTTTACAAGCCAAGTTCTCTACCCATTGTACTACGCTGTCGATTAGGTGGGGTTATTGTGGTTATACGCGGTCAAACATTAAAGCCCCCCCCTGCCGAGCACCAGGAGGGAACGATTCTGGTTTCACGGTTTGCCGCCATGTCGGTGTCTCTTTCAAACGGTCTCTGTGCCGTCTGAGTCTTCCAGCCCGCGCCCACCAATGAGATCCCAGCGTCTGCAACGAGAATCTGAGGATGACGCGCAAATTGGAGCGGATTTCATCATCGCTCCCGACAAAGCAGACAAAGCAGGCGCTGCCACACGCTTAACGAAGAAGCACTTCACCAGCGTAAGGTGATGCAACAAGCGCAGTCCGTGTATACAGGAAGTGCTCTCTCTCCCTGCATGCCTTTTGTGCTGTTCAGCGCTTAATCAGTGACTAGCGTGATGAGTGCCTCACTGTCCACCAGCACACTGGCGAGGGAGGGAGGGAGGGAGCGACACACTGCCCCATTTCTCTGTGTTACACAACTCAAACAGGAGTTCTCCCTCTCTCTCTCTCTGCCTTTCTCTCCCCCCTTCTCGTGTCCCGTGATAGGCCAGGCCTGACCGGCCTCCCGCCGCAGCGTTGTGTATCCAGCGCGGTGAATCACGGCCACCTCATTCACAGGCCCCCTCCCGCAGGGACACAGCGGACACACCGGAGTGTAAAAATAGGCGGCCATTGTTGTTTCAGAACCCTCCCCCCTCCCATATACGGAACTGTCACATCGATGACATAAGCTGGTCTGGAGAGAGTGGGAGTCTGTTCCGGTCCCTGATGCCGAGCCGGAGAGCTGGGATCTGCAGCTGGCCCAGCCCCCCCCCCCCCCGTGGGTCTCATTCCTCCATTGTTTTAGTGCTGGATTAGGAGTGGGTGTGAGTGTGATTGGGGGGAGGGGGCAGTAGAGAAGTCCAAGCAGTAACCTTTTGAGACTCTCCTCTTGGAGAACATGCCCAGGAGTCACAGACTGTGACACATCTGTGGCCATAGCGTCCCGGGCGATCTCCAACGATGCGTCTGAAACGAAGTGACAGGGGCGATGTGCTCCGTGGCAATTTAATGCAAAAAGGGCCACGCGCGAGGACCGCGGCCCATGACCTGGGCACAGGCGAGGGCCCACAAACGCTCGCTGTGCGGGGTGTCCCGCAAGGCAGACTCCTTCCTGATGAGCTAATGCTTTTGTTGCGTTTTGTTTACCGCTTCCTCCATTTCCTGTAATTACACTCAGATCAAAGCACAAGCAGTCTGGAGGAATTCGGGGACCCGCCCCCCAGGCCGTCATTCTTCGAGAAAAGAAGCTCTGTTTGCTTCTTCTTTCTTTTTTTTTTTGGAAGGAACCCCCACCCCCTCTTTTTAGCACTAGGACCTCCTCTTGTGCTAACTTCCCTCCCACAGGGGCGGGTCCTAACTTTGATGTGGGCGCCTCTACTGCTGGTCAAACAAGGCCGTTTCCCACATTCTAAGACAGGCGTGTGTATCCCCCGCCAAATCAGCCCCAGGGTGGCGTCCAGTGCAACCCCCTCTATGCTGTGCGAGCGGGCCTAAGCTCTGTCTAATACGGTTAGCCGTAGTTAAAGGCAATGTCAGAGTCGCTCACTGTGCATGCCTGTCCTTGTTAGACCTCAGTGAAATATGATAGCTTAGCTTCTACGACTAGAGTAAGAGGCAGTGTGCGTGGCGGTTCAATTCTTCACATTCTGCAGCAACGTATTAATGATTTCCAGAGATTTTGTAAACTGAAGTTGGGTTTTGTGTAAACCCTGAACAACCATCAAAAAGGTGCTCAACGTATTGTGATTTAAATATAATCTGCCGATGGTTATAATTTAAACGCATGTATGTCTGTATAACCACAACTCAACGGACGTTTTTCAGTGAAACAGTACGCATAATTTAATGTAACTACAGATTTAGCTTCATTTAAATGTATTGTTTTTTTTTCTCCAAAATAGCTTCTTAAAAGTAGTGCAGTGTTGGGTAGCCTAAATATGGAAGATATGGATTATTTATGTGCTGATGTGTGGGTGCTTCAAATAATTATTTATGTGCTTAAAAAATGGATTTAAATCATTTGGAATATGCTTTATAAAATAAACAAATGATCACAGTTTTTGCAACAAACTTCACTGTACATTTGGAAACAACGGTATTTAATATTTAGTGCATAGAACCTGTGTTTCTGTTAGTTTTGCTTTGCTGCCTCTCATTGCTTCATCTTGCCTCATACTGACAGTTTTACTGCCATGGTTATTTTCTGTTTTACTACTACTTTGTCAGTGATCAAAACACTTTGTGTTATGATGTTGGCAAGCTGACAGATTCTGTTTCTCAGTAACAACATTCTTAGATTTGAGAGCAGTTTGTCAATGTCATAATTCACAAACAAAAATGCTAACTAAACATTTGCTGACTTACTAAGCAGGTACAAGCACAGTTGCTGGATTTTTTGTTTTGATTCTTTTCCAAGAGCGTCAGTGAACAATCGCTAGCTTTACGGCAGCTGTAAAGTAAATACCGCCTGTTCCTGCTCCAGGCAGTTCAAAGGTCGTTCTTTTTTGATATTCGGTTTGCCTTTTGAGTGCATTTAGTTTGTCCCCCGCTGTCATTTCCTGGTAGTGTTTAATAACGATAAACGGAGACAAATGAAAGATAATGAAAGATAAAAAGAGGGGGGGGGAAAGGATGAAAGGGCAGTTATTAGTGTACCTGTTGAAAGCAAAAGCACTTTGCACACTCCAGGTCCTGTACATTGTACATTGCAAAGCAAAGTTATTGCCAGTTAGGATTAACAGCCAGTGGATAGTCAATGAAATCCTACTCAGTCATTCCAGAGCTGATTCAGATCTTATTGATGTAGCTGAAACAACGTTGACGCAGCTTGCCCCCCAAGCTCACATGTACAAGTTCATTGCTACTAATGCCATTGGGTCAGTATTACAGAAACGCTCTGCAATTTCAAGTGCTAATTAACACCATTCATCATGGACATTAATCAGTGCATTCTGCAAATGTAGCCGCGGCGGTAACTCTAGCTTCATGAATATGCAGCACGTTCACAAATTGGCGGAAAGCGTGTATTGTTAATGCTGCAGGCCTTCTTTACATCCTGTATCAGCGACGCCATGAATAACGCTCTGTTCGGTTTCCCGCGCGCGCGTTTCCCGTCCTCCGGCAGCTGCCAGCTGAAATGCAAGGCCTGCGGAGATGAGGATGTGCAGACCCACCGAAACACGCGGGAATAAAAATGCATTCGTTTGCTGTTTTATAACGCTAGAATTTTTGAAAACCATCCGATTCGTCGAGGTCCTTATTACCCAAATGCAGTATCAGCAGCAGAGTTACCTTGACTTTGTGTCTCTGTGAAGCAAATTTTTTTTTAGCAGTATTAGAGAGAGTCTGCTTCTCATGTGGCCTGATCAGGAGAGCAGACAAAAATGTCATCTGCATACTGCATTTGGGTAACAAGGATTATATATGAAAGATATGTTTAATGGAGTGATTGTCTCCATGTTAACACACACACATTGTAAAACAGAGAATTCCTTCACACCGTGCCCACAGAAACACTAACTCGCAGGGTACTGACTAGGACCCCTATTCATTCAGCCTTTTTAGGGCCCAAATTAGTAAGAATTTTTGCAAACCAATTATAAATGCTCACAGGAGCTCACTGTAGAATTTGTCAGCAATCCCATGGTATAATAAATCACCTTTCAGAGACCAATTCATTGCATGAGAAAGCAGAACTGTAGCTTGCTGTGAAAAATGCAAGGCCGAGCTGTCCGAATGTAAACTGCCAGAGGCTCGAAGAAGTGTTAACTTCCCCAAGCAGCATTCCACAGCCTAACCAGAGGAGTGAGCAATAACTCATATTGAACTGCAAACGTCATTGCGATGAGGCATGAGGCCGGTTATGTGATTTTTCCCTGTACATGTAAAATGGGTCTTAAATGTTGCATAACTATCAGTATTAATTAAGTTTATCGCAGGCATTAGTGCAGCCAGGCAGATAAGTGTTGAGAGCGCGGATGGGTAAAAAGCACAAGCATTACTTCTGTTTGCAGTGACCTTGTGTAACCTTTGAAAATCTCCACAGAAAGAACCTTCTATTTAACAAAGTATTACTACGAGTCACGACCATGTTCTTTCCCCCTGTGAAAATGTAATTGTTTTTTTTTGTATTGTTTACCTCTCCGTTTGGATTTGCCAGTTGTGAGCACCTACCTGTATGTGTTTATTTTACACTAAAGGCCACAGTGCTACACACAGTACCACAGGAGAGCTGGAGCCTGCACTGATACCCAGCTCTTCTCCTTTCCTGAGCTCCTGGAGATTTGTGGGGCTTGTTTTAAATCTACATCCCTCAGCTGAGCACAGCCCAAAAATCCAGAGACGCCAGTTTCTCCTGCCACTCCCACTCCATATTTCAGCTGTAAGCTTGGCTCTCTGCTGAATTTCAGGCAGCTTGGGAGCGCTGTTCCGGTGTGTGCATGAGGAATGTGTGTCAATGGTGACTTTTTTTCCCCAGGTGATGTGCGGGGGCTTGTGCATCCGAGCCCTGCTGACATTTTAACAGATCTATGGGAGAAAAACATGTTGCTGTAACTCCACATTCTTTACACAGCCATTAAAAACAGCCCATCCTGAGTGTACTGAAGCCCATGTGTTTAACTGTGCCATTTTAGGCCTTTTGTTCATCGACCTGTGGACAATCATAGGGTCAGAGGTTACGTGGGGTCATAATGTGCGCACTGTACTCTCGCGCTTCCCCCTCACACCTGGGTACGTGGCTTACTGGTTGGCGGAAGGTGCGTGGCCTTGGCGCGAAAGCTGGAATTGTCTGGAACCCCTGGCGTCGCATGTTTCTTAGCCACCCCGGCAAGCCCCGCCCCCTTTGCCCTCAGGTGTCACCTGTAACTGCACAGGAGGTCCAATCACATGCGGGCGCTGTCTTGGGGTCAATGCTGTGGTCCCCTCGTACAGAGGTTACGAGAGAGAGCCTGCGCTTCGGCCGCAGAGGTCACCTCTGACCCCAGTCCAGCCTGCGCCGCAGTACCATCCGTGCAGTCAGCGCGGAGCCGACGGCTCGCCACCGCCAAATGTTCTCCGGCAGTGACGAGGAACAGCCCCCCCCCCCCCCGTGAGAGACAGCGTACCGACAGCCCCCGTTCCACCAGCGCTCTTAATCGTCCAATTAAAGTCATTAATTGGAAGGGAAGCTAAATAGCCTCTTACCCCATATGTAGCTGTTTACGCCAGCAGAAAACAGGCCAATAAAAACAGTGGTTAGAGAGGATTAGCTCTGACAGGATGAGCAGGGGAAAGGAGCTTTTTCAGCTATTCCCCAGCCATTTCCACACAGAAGCACTTTACAGCAGCACTTGGGGGCTGAAAGATTGGCTCGCGGCGCTGTGAGACACCCTGCTTCTTACACCAAGTTCTACTTATCAGTTCCCTCCTATAATGTAGACAGAAAAGCAGCTTGGTTGATATTGTCTGTTCTCTGCTTTTCTCCACACTGCAAAAAAAACGTAACAAGCATTTTAATCTTATATTTAGACTTTAGAATCTTATTTCTGTTACTATCTGCCAGTGGGGTGAGAGTTTTACTGATTTCAAGATTTTACAGTGGGGTAAGATAATTTCACTTGTCAAGCAAAAAGTCACTTTTGAGAAGAAAAAAAAAAGATTTTAAGTCTCATTACACGACTAAAACACTTAAGACAGACAGTGCAGTATAAGTGGGCCTTAAATCTCTTGCTGATTCAGGGCTGGCTTGCATTTCTGGGACTGCGGCCTACCTGGACAGACTTTGTAGAGCCCTGCCTAAGAACACTGTGTGCTTATTTTATTTGGCCTTAATTTTATTTGGCCTTAACAAATACCACTCTAGAATTCAATTTTAACTATTAAAAAGAGATATTATATGGCACATAGCTCTCAGATGTTTTTTTATTATGTATGCCTACATAAATCATGATTATTTAATTAGCAGATGTACAAACCACAATTCTCAAAAATTTGGGACAGTATGTAAAATGCACATAAAAGCAGAAAGCAGTGATTTCTTAATTTTTTTGTTCCATATATTTAATTGCAAACGGTACAAAGAAAAGATATTCAATATTTTACTTTTGTAAATATACGCTAATTCAGAATTTCATACCTGCAACACATTCCAAAAAAGTTGGGACAGGGGCAAAAAAAGACTGGGAAGCTAAAAAAATAAAAAATAAATAAACACCTGTTTGGAACATTCCACAAGTAAACGGGTGATGCTATCATGACTGGTTATAAAAGGATATAAAAAAACCTTTTACCTTTTAAAAGTACCTTATTTTCAGGTACTCTTACCAGCGATAGTATATCTGCATTTGAATGGATCTCTATGGGAATTGGGGGTTGCGACTAGATTAAGCTGTAAATTACACAGGAATAGTATGGAATACATGGTTGGCTAAATGGCTGTAAGTCATCAAGGTTCTGCGGTATCAAACGAGCCTCAAACTATCACTCTGCTGCCGGATATGCAGTAGATATGGATGGATCATTTTAAGGGTTGTTTCCCCTGACTTATTTTTACATAGAGTTCAATACGAAAATTTGTTAGGAGAAACAACCCTTAACGTGATCCATCCATATCTACTGCATATCTGGCAGCAGAGTGATGGTTTGAGGCTCGTTTGATACCTCAGAACCTTGATGACTTTTTTGGAACGTGGTCGCATGAAATTCGGAATTAGCGTATATTTACAAAAATCTATAAAGTTGATAAGGTAAAACATTAAATATCTTTTCTTTGTACTGTTTTCAATGAAATATTATGTAAAAGAGAATTTACAAATCTCTGCTTTTATGTGCATTTTACATACTGTCACAACTTTTTTGGACTTATTTATGATTATTTACTATGTTTTTGTTGTTACATAGAACACTCCAAGTAAGCCTTCTTGCTCAATGGCACAAAAGCCTTTTTCGACATTGGGAATGAAACCTGTCCTGCAACCGCACGGTTACGAGCCCCGCCCCCTAAGCAGGGCGCCATACCGCCGCGCTGAATGTTATTTGTCAGCGTTCCAAACCCGCTTCTCTGTCCCTTTCAGCTGTGTCCAAGTGGAGGAGCACCATGCTGTGGACATCGATGTCTACCACTGTCCCAACTGCGATGTACTACATGGACCCTCTTTAAGTAAGTGCTCCCTTTTTCTCTCCCTCCCTCCCTCCCTCCCTCTTTCTCTCCGTCTCTCTGGCTGATGGATTGCTCTGGAGGGAATCGTGGGTTTTCAGTAAGGCAGCCTCCCTCCTTTTGATTTAAAGTGGGAGTGACCTCTTAGTACATATGCACCAGGCATTATGAGGGTAATTGATCGGTGGTGTAATCATCAAATTGGGATTGTATTTGGCCTTTGTCCTGGGTGGAGCAGAGGGGGGGGTTGGATTTTTAACGCTCTGGTGAACTGGTCCATATCGCCGGCGCATAATTGAAACTCCCCTGCCACTGTACTGGCCTCCTTGATGGAGAGATACTCGCAGAAAGTATATTTCTGTTCAGATTTATCTTGAAACAATTTTTTTTTTAAATGTACAGAAGAAATGTTCCACCCTTCAGCATTACTGAGCTGTTGTGCAGTGTTCCTGCTGCCCCTGCAGTCCATTAGGCAACTCTAGTCCCACTCATCCTCTCTGCTCTTCCTCTAACAGTGAAAAAGAGGAATAACTGGCACCGGCATGACTACACAGAGCCAGACGATGGCACCAAGCCCGTGCAGGCCGGAACGTCTGTGTTCGTGCGAGAGCTCCGCGCAAGAACCTTCGCCAGGTAGGAGTCAGGCGTACCCCTCCCTCAGTACTGGACCTGCAGCCCCTCAGTACAGTAACGTACGGTGACATGGATTGACCCCGGTCTGGCCCTTTTCTCCCTGTCTTTTCTCTCTGTGTCTCTATCTCTCTTTCTCTGCTACAGTGCCGATGAGATCTTGGTCCGGATGCACGGGAGTCAGGTGACCCAAAAGTACCTGGAGAAGCAGGGCTTCCAGTACCCCATAGCGCTGAACAAGCCGGACGGCCTCGGCCTCCGGCTCCCTCCGCCCACATTCTCAGTCAAAGACGTGGAGCAATATGTCGGTAAGTACAAAACCCGCATCCAGGCTTCCCAATAAATTGGTCAGTAGGTCAGAAATTCTATTTGTATCTATGTGAGCAAACTCATGCTTATCAGAAACTCTTAATTTCCCCAAACATAGAAGAAGGGTATAGTATATCAGACTGAAGAAAATGTACTTTAGTGGCATAACATTCAAATGTGTGTCATCTGATGCACTACATTTAAACTGATGTAATCAGCCAGAAAAAAGTACGTTGCATAACATAGCGACGTGTGCCATCTAATGCACAAAATTTAAACAGATGTAATAATTATTTAGATTTTGTAGGTAATATAATTACCAGCCACATAAAAAATCTTCTCCCCAAACGTATAATTTTTCTTGTTAAGGATCGTTTAGGTAAGCTCTCGCTCGCCTTGGACAGGTGTGCATTACCACAGCATGAATGAGGCTATGGATTTAAGTCGGGTGACGAAGCAGCCAAGTCCACCTGCTTACCAAACCCTAATCCCCCAATAACTAAGTAAGCCCGTAGATAAAAATGGCTTGGCTTACGCGGGCCTGCAGTTTGCCACCTTCTCCCTCTATTGAGAGCCAGGTACTTAGGGGATCCAATTACAAGCCAAATACATTTGGGGGCATCTCTGGTTCATCTTCAGCAGATGGTTTTTCGTGTATGCGTAAGGTTCATATTGCCAGCTCTGACACTCTACAGAGAGTTAACTGCCCTTGCTGTAAAAGGAGGCGGAGCTGCAGAAGGGGTGGGGCCGGATAGCGTTGCACTCTGACACTAAAGGGACAAAGGGTCCAGCCCCAGCCCCCGCCGCCTGCTGTCTCTGCGGTCGACCGCAGGACCTGTGATCACCTGGTCACGTTACCGGATCCAGAGGACGTGCAGTGCCGTACCATCCTCCCACTCCAAACCCTAGGAATGGCTGGCATTGTTGAGTGTGGTGTTTGGTTTCATTCTCACGCTCAGGGATTTGGAGTACGTTGATGGTGGGGGTGGATGGACTAAGGGTTAATGGCATTTAAGTCTGTGAACCCACATCTAAGACAGAGAACCCTCGTTCTACACACCGTTTTGTGCAGGTGAACCGCATGTCCCTTGTCACTCACGCAGACCCACGCGCTCACAAACCTCATCGTGGCCGTTTGTCACGCATGTTGTTATTGGCCGGAAGCGGTATGACCCCGTCATTCATTAAATAATTTCCCTGAAAGCTCTTCCATTGGTTGTATACCTTCGTATTCAACCTGAACGTTCGGTTTGCACTGTCAACACTGTAAGGAGCTGACGGATTCAGATTTGTCTTTTTTATGAGACACCACTGTGTCAAGCACTCATGAGCACTTGAGCAGTGGCTTTTCCTCAGTGTCTGCGTGCCACTAAAGCCCCAACTCGATGGCTTCCTGTTGTCACCGCACTGATACCCCACCGCTGGCCAGCATTGGCCGGCCAGCCGCCAGGCTAATTCACTTACCTCAGTCGGCTCTCTAACTGCGCTGCACTCCAGGGACCCATAAGCCCATTGTATTGAACATTGTGTTTCTATGGCCTTTCATTCTGCGCACAGTGAAAGGCAATGCATTCCACATGCCCCAGATGCAGAAAGCCCCTCCCCCTCTTTTTGGTTGCATTTTCAAAAATCACACTTCTATACCCCCCAGAGCGTGGCGTAAAAGCCTCTGTTTAATTTTTTTCAAGAAACGGGTGCTCCCAGCCCCCGCCCTGCCATGAGGGAAGATTGATTAAGGGACATTGTTAGCGTTGTGCGGAAGGTAAAAATTCAGCTTGCTGTTGGCACTATTGAAGATTTATTGCCCCTGGCTGCAGGTTGCGGTACTGCGCTTGTGTGCAAGGTTCTCCCTCCAGCTGTTCCCCGACATCAGGCCTGTGGCCAGCTGGGCCCTGGGCGCTGGGGGGGTGGTGGTGTGTGTGTGTGTACTCACCAAACCGCCAGCTGTCCCGTCCCCGCGTTAAAACGGCAGTCTTGCTCGCGGCCCCCGGCCGCCCCTGCCATTTTGATTTGCTGCTTGGCAGCTGTCCGCCGCTGGTGTTATCTGCACACATAAAAGACATTAGTCTTTCTCCAAATCCCCCCCCCCCCCACATCTCTGTGAGAAACACGATCTGATAGGATCGTTGCAGGCCTCTCTGCTACACCTCTGGCTGGCGGCCGCCGAGGGGAGATTACCAACGGGAGAATGGAGAGATGATGAAGATGCCGCTAAGCTTGAGACCCAGCACACCCTCAGTCTTCCTCATCCTCCCTGGTGCTCACAGCTCACAGGCAATAATGTAGCACAGCTCACAGGCAATAATGTATCAAAGCTCACAGGCAATAATGTAGCATGGCTCATAGGCAGTAATGTAGCAAAGCTCACATGCAGTAATGTAGCAAAGCTCACAGGCGGTAATGTAGCACAGCTCACAAGCGGTAATGTAGCACAGCTCACAAGCGGTAATGTAGCACAGCTCACAAGCGGTAATGTAGCACAGCTCACAAGCGGTAATGTAGCACACCTTACAGGCGGTAATGTAGCACAGCTCACAGGCGGTAATGTAGCACAGCTCACAGGCGGTAATGTAGCACAGCTCACAGGCGGTAATGTAGCACAGCTCACAGGCGGTAATGTAGCACAGCTCACAAGCGGTAATGTAGCACAGCTCACAGGCGGTAATGTAGCACAGCTCACAGGCGGTAATGTAGCACAGCTCACAGGCGGTAATGTAGCAAAGCTCACAGGCGGTAATGTAGCACAGCTCACAAGCGGTAATGTAGCACAGCTCACAGGCGGTAATGTAGCACAGCTCACAGGCGGTAATGTAGCACAGCTCACAGGCGGTAATGTAGCACAGCTCACAGGCGGTAATGTAGCACAGCTCACAGGCGGTAATGTAGCACAGCTCACAGGCGGTAATGTAGCACAGCTCACAGGCGGTAATGTAGCAAAGCTCACAGGCGGTAATGTAGCACAGCTCACAGGCGGTAATGTAGCACAGCTCACAGGCGGTAATGTAGCACAGCTCACAGGTGGTAATGTAGCACAGCTCACAGGTGGTAATGTAGCACAGCTCACAAGCGGTAATTTAGCACAGTTCACAGGGTGCACAGAGCTCTGTTAAGAGCCGTTTGGCACCAGGTTAACTTGTATTCCTAATTGCCCCCCAGAGAATTGAGGTCCTTGGAGTGAAAGAAAGAGAATGGGTATTACGTTCTGTAAAAGTGCTTTAGGTTCATACTCCGCTAATATTTGCCATGTGTTAAGTCTTATGTGGCCGTCATCTTTAAGCCTGTTCGCATACCTGGCCTTGTTATGTACAATACCACATCCCCTGCTTGCACGTTTCGGGTCAGGATCATACGAGGCCCTTTGCTTCAGGACTGAAACCAGCCTGTTCTAAGTCAGTCCCCTCCGTCCCCTGCAGGGAGTGACAAAGTGATCGACGTCATCGATGTGGCCCGGCAAGCGGACAGCAAAATGAAACTGGGCGAGTTTGTCAAGTATTACTACAACTCCAATCGGCCAAAGGTCCTGAATGTCATCAGCCTGGAGTTCTCCGACACCAAGTAAGTACGAGGTGTGCGGGGCTCCTATCTTTCAGGGGAATAGGACCCTCTTCCACTCCCGCTACACTGTATATACAGCTGCCCTGCCGATTAGCATTTTCCTCCTGTGATAACACAGAGTTTCACACGTCAATCAGTACAGGGCCGACTTAGCAGCCACCCTACCCTCATCATTTGACTAAAGCTTTAATTGTGGACAGACCATTAAACAGTAGCATGAGGAGCCTCGTACAGTGGGAGTGCCCATTAATCTATGGCTGTCTTCAGTGCTGTTGCCAGTATGACAGTACCTGTCAAGCAGAGACGAACGGCGGCAGTATGCGCCCCGCATGGCCTACGTGTTTGGTTGGGTATCAAGTAACAGAGGTTGCAGAACTTTGATCCGGGTTCAAGCGCTTGTGCGATCTGCTACAGGATGGCGGAGCAAGTGGTGGTGCCGGACATCGCGCAGAAGATGTCGTGGGTGGAAAACTACTGGCCCGACGACTCCTTCTTCCCCAAGCCCTTCGTGCAGAAGTACTGTCTCATGGGGGTGAAGGACTGCTACACAGATTTCCACATAGACTTCGGGGGCACCTCTGTGTGGTACCACGTGCTGTGGGTAAGCCAAACTCTGAGCTCTCCTTCGATAGTACGCGCCTGTGTAAGTGTGCAGGGACCTGCTGCCCCTTTGTCATTCTCCTCACTAATGTGAACAACCAATCAATGATTGCGTCTGACTGCAGTGCCTCACAGCAGTCTGTGCTGATTGATTATTCGCTGTGGCGATTGGGTGGGCGTTCACCTTTTTGGCAAGTGTCTGTGTTTCAGGTCATCTCGTTTCAGGTGCAAGGATTTGTTATTTACGGTCCGCATTGCACCACACAGGAGCTGCGGTTTAATCAGAAGAAATGTCTTGGTATGAGGTCTTCTTGGCTCCGGGAGCCTTGATTAACGAAACCTCCTCTCTCTTTCCCTCTCCCCCTCCTCTCTCCCTCCTCATCTTGCTCTCTTCCCCCATGAAGGGCGAGAAGATTTTTTACTTGATAAAGCCGACGCCGGCGAACCTTGCACTATACGAGGTATGGAGCTCGTCCCCAAACCAGAGTGAAGTGTTCTTCGGGGAGAAGGTGGACAAGTGCTACAAGTGCGTGGTGCGGCAGGGAACCACCCTTCTCATCCCCACAGGTGAGAAATGGGCTAACGGCTAATCGCCGCGCATCGCTCTGATTGTCCGGTCTACTTCACAACCCAAGTTTACTGGACAAAGAAAATTACACGTGGGGAAAAAAATCTAATAAAAAAGCTGGTGTGCTGGTTTCCTGTTTTTACAACTGCAAGTCAGAAATGAATGCATTTGAAAACCAGTGCTATAGCCGCTCCACGGCACTAATGGAAGGCAGCTGTAAATGGCCATAGGGATGGTTTTCCACTTAGCGCGTAGAGACCTGCCTTTGAGGAGGTTTTCCCACAAAGCCGCAGTGATTTGTGTCTTCCACCGTGAGGTCAGAAAGCCCCGCCCCTTCCTCTTGATCTCCAGACAAACGGAGAACTCTTTCCCACCGTCTCCAAAATTATACGTGTGTGGCGTCATGTTTTCTTTTTGTTCTCGCAATTAGGATATTTTTGGATAATCCAGGAAATGCCGTGATGGCGTGGCCGTCGCATGCTGAGTAGATGGCTGGAGAGTGTCCAGCTAGCACCTTCTTACAGCTGATGTGTCAAATATCACACTGATGAAATATCAAATTATTTTATGTTTTAGAGGATATATGTACAGTAATTACAGCAGCATCCAAACCAGGGACCCCATCTCCTTTAGCATCCAAACCAGGGACCCCATCTACCGTTAGCATCCAAACCACGGACCCCATCTCCCGTTAGCATCCAAACCAGGGACCCCATCTACCGTTAGCATCCAAACCACGGACCCCATCTCCTGTTAGCATCCAAACCAGGGACCCCATCTCCCGTTAGCATCCAAACCAGGGACCCCATCTCCCGTTAGCATCCAAACCACGGACCCTATCTCTTGTTATTATCCAAACCAGGGACCCCATTTCCCATTAGTATCCAAACCAGTGGCCCCATCTCCCAACAGGATCTCCGATACAGCACCACCTCCAACCCCAGCACTGACCTAAAATATAAAAATTCATAAAACTAAACTCCACAACTGCAAAAAATAAAAAAATTAAAAAAAATTATATTCAGAATTTTTCCACACTGGCTGCCAAAAACAACAAGCGAACTACATTTTCCATTTTAAGAAAAACAAAGTTGATCACTGCTGTCACCAAGGAAAAGCAAAACAAGAAACTGCACCAAGCAACACAGAGAGAAGATCCATCCAAGCATTTTGGTTCAATATAACAGGGAGTACACTAGGAAATACATATTACTGACTTAAACGAGCCAACTGTCTGTTGTGCAGGTGTGTTGTGCATAAGGCGGTCAATCGGCCGAAAAGTGGAACCGCAGTGTTCCCAATGCATGGTCCTGGACCATGTGGAAGATGTACACTAATACACTTGATTCTACAATTGTGCTTGATGGGCACTTGATTTTTTATACCTCTGTTTAGCGGCACAAGAGGGTATTATAATGCATTATAATGCATTTTACAGTTGATCTTATTTAAAACTATGAAGTTGCGGCAAGAGAAGTGGAATTGTCGTAGCGGATGACTGATTGCTCCTTGCATTTGATAGATTTTCTCTGGCTCATTCACTGTTCTTCACAGGAGAGTTGGCAGCGCTGTGATCCAGCTTTCGCTGTAATGGCACAATCCTTTGACGCACAGGCTTCCCCTTTCTGATTCAGCAGCCAACATCCGCCGGTGTCGTTCTGCGCCGAGTTCGGAACGCGACCGACGAATTGGGGGGGCGGTCACTCAGCGGCTGGGGCCGGGGAGGGGGAGGCGGGGCCTGGTCGTCGCCCAGCCGTGTAATCGCTGCAGCCGTCGCTGCCAGAGCCGTATCGTCATGTGCACCTTCCATGACAGAGGCATTCATCATGTTTAAAGCCCCCAGCGTCACGCCTGTTTGGACGAGCTGCCACGGACCGCTACATCTTCCCTTTGTTGTGGCAACCGATGTAAACTGTGCTTTGGAGCTGTTGATACGTCCCTCCTGGGATTAAAGATCTAAAAACCACATTAACACGGCCGCAGTGCTTGATGGGTTTCCCCTTCCCCGTCCCGTCGGCTGGGTCCAGGAGTCTCCCCCCCGAGAGGTACACGGGCGGTGGAGGGTATGGGGTGTGTGGTTGTACCCTCCACCTCCGGCCTGCCTGCTGTCTCATTGGCCGCTCCCGTTCTACAGTAGACAGAGTAGCGTTTTTATCTGGAGATGCACAGCCAGGACTGCGTTTCCCAGCAGGGCTGAGCAGGCAGGACTGCATTTCCCAGCAGGGCTGAGCAGGCAGGACTGTGCTTCCCAGAAGCCCGCTACCCGCTGACTGTCACCAGAGCTTCCCTGAGATTCCACTCCTCAGTCCCTTCTGTGCTGTTTTCCTGCAGGGTGGATCCATGCTGTTCTCACCTCTCAGGATTGCATGGCGTTTGGAGGCAACTTCCTTCACAACCTTAACATAGGCATGCAGCTCAGGTAAGCGGCAGGTGACCTCGCCTCACTGTGTGACGACACTGTGGTGGCCTTTTACCTCTTGCTTCAGTAGATTGATGATTATATTTGCTTACAAGCTGTAGTGCATTGCTGATTCATTTGATTAGTTCGGTCCACCAGGTCTAGGCTTTCTAGCTCTTTGTTATTAATGTCAAAAGGTAGTTTGGTGAATTCAGGCATGAAACGCTACTCTGTGGGCTACCAATTCCAAAAAAAGTTTTAGGGGGGGTTACCCCTCCCCCTCTCCCATAGTGAAAGCACAGCGGATATACGTGTGGTTGAAGCGTGAAGCCTGACCCCTGTCTGCCTTTGACCTTTTCATGACCCCCTTCATCGGCCCCCGCAGGTGTTACGAGATGGAGCGGCGACTGAAGACGCCCGACCTTTTCAAGTTCCCCTACTTTGAGGCCATCTGCTGGTATGTGGCCAAGAATCTGCTGGAGAACCTGAAAGGTGAGTGAAACGATGATTTCTGCAAAGCCCCGCCCCCAAGGTCAGGGATCACTGGGACGTCGGGGGGAGGGATTATGATCGTAACCCAAGTTGACTCCCCTCCTCTTTTCTGGATGTCATTTGGTCAGAATTGCGAGAAGACAGCTGCCAGCCGCCGGCCTACCTGATGGAGGGAATGAAAGCTTTAACTACTGCACTGAAGAACTGGCTAAAAAGAGAGGTAAGGCACGCTAAGGGGCCGACATATGCGTGCCTCAGAGCCGTACTGTTCCAGGTGAACCCCGCCGTGCGGGGGCAGCGAGCCGCGGAGCGCCGTCTACGGTTTCCCAGCGGGAAACCGGAGCAGACCCCCCCCCTGCCACACAAACCTCTCATTGTCCCCTCGTCTGTTCCCCCCTCTCCAGGCTACGGAACCGGCCAGCGAGGTCCCAGATCACATCAGGCCCAACCATCTGATAAAGGAACTCACAAAGGAAATCCGCTACCAGGAGGTAAGCCCAGACCGGGGCCTCGTTTACCTGTAAAACACTCCGACTGGTGGGCTAGGGAAGAGAGGGGCCTCGTTTACCTGTAAAACACTCCGACTGGTGGGCTGGGGAAGAGAGGGACCTCGTTTACCTGTAAAACACTCCGACTGGTGGGCTGGGGAAGAGAGGGGCCTCGTTTACCTGTAAAACACTCCGACTGGTGGGCTAGGGAAGAGAGGGGCCTCGTTTACCTGTAAAACACTCCAGCAGGTGGGCTGGGGAAGAGAGGGGCCTCGTTTACCTGTAAAACACTCCGACTGGTGGGCTGGGGAAGAGAGGGACCTCGTTTACCTGTAAAACACTCCGACTGGTGGGCTGGGGAAGAGAGGGGCCTCGTTTACCTGTAAAACACTCCGACTGGTGGGCTAGGGAAGAGAGGGGCCTCGTTTACCTGTAAAACACTCCGACTGGTGGGCTGGGGAAGAGAGGGACCTCGTTTACCTGTAAAACACTCCGACTGGTGGGCTAGGGAAGAGAGGGGCCTCGTTTACCTGTAAAACACTCCGACTGGTGGGCTAGGGAAGAGAGGGGCCTCGTTTACCTGTAAAACACTCCGACTGGTGGGCTGGGGAAGAGAGGGACCTCGTTTACCTGTAAAACACTCCGACTGGTGGGCTAGGGAAGAGAGGGGCCTCGTTTACCTGTAAAACACTCCGACTGGTGGGCTAGGGAAGAGAGGGGCCTCGTTTACCTGTAAAACACTCCAGCAGGTGGGCAGCTGCATGCTTGGGGGGAGGGGGGGCGCTTCGGAGGGGCCGCATGCCATCCCGCTGAGAAAGTGATGATTTTAGCCTTTGTTTCTGGTGTTTGAAACCATGATTTTCCATGGTAAATGTGATCCTCTTTAAACCTGGATCTCAATAGTGGTTTTGTTACCTTCACAGTTATTTCTTTCACTAATGGGAGCACAGTGTTACAGAGGGAAGGTTTTCTCCTGATTGGGCGACTCTACCTTTCGTTTCTGCAGGAGGAGCAAGGTAGCGGCGGCGGCGGTAAGCCCGTGAAATCTCAGGGAAGCGGACTATGCGCCATGACGCGCTCGACGCAGGAGCGGGGGTCACACGCGCGGCGGACGGCCAGGCGGCTGCGGGACCACCACGCCCCCAAGACCCCCTCCAACCTGGACATCCTGGAGCTCCACACGCGGGAAGTGCTGCGGAGGCTGGAGGTGGCGCCCTTCGAGGAGGTGAGCTCCGCCCCCCAATCACTGTGCACAGGCACTGGGTGTTTTTCTCTTGAACCTGGGGTCAGTGGATATTATTTCAGTTTTGCCCCAGTTGGCTCTGGTATTTGTTTTTTTAAGTGCTATGTGACACTGCCATTGGAAGGATATGCTGTGACAAATGCGCTGTTGCTGATTGGTTGACTGCGTCTCGTTCGCGTTAACGCGTGCCTCGTGGTCCCATCTCTCAGGAAACTGCCTGCAGCTCCAGGGTGAACGGGAAGTTCAACAAGGCCTCCACAGCGTCGGCGGCCGCCATGGAGAAGAGTTTTGACAACAACCTGCGGCTGGTGCTAAGCAACGGCAAAATAATCAGGTGAGCTGTCAAGGTCTTGAAGAGCGTGAAGTGACCTTGGGGGGGAGGGGGGTGTCAGTGGCTGTTGTGCACCCCTCCTCTCACGCCAGGGCTGACTCACACCCCCACCACTGTACAGACACAGCACCAACTCATGCATCAGTCACCATTCCTCATCACACGGACTCTGTGGCCTCTTTTTCCCCCACAAAGCTTTTTATGAGTCCACTTTACCCCATTTGCTTAGCTACAGAAATTTAGGACGCACAGCTGTGCCTGTGCTGTATGTCTGTGTACACTAAGCCCTTTGACCTCTGACCTATACGCCTGTGTGTGTGTGTGTGGGTGCGCGCAGAGACCAGAGGAAGCCGTCCACAGAAAAGAGCACGGGGACGGCGGACCCGCAGATGGAAGCTGCCAAGATGAAGGCGGAGAGCGGCGAGTCAGGGCGGGGACAGCACGGCGCTCCAGAGAGGGACAAGAAACCCAGACACCTCAACGGTGAGTCAGGCCTCCTTCCGCCACGCTCCCCATACGCAGCCCGCATCAGCCGTCGGAATGACGCTGCGCAGCCGTGCTGTGGCTGCTCTCCTCTCTCTACTAACGTCATTACGCCGTGAGCCAAACTGGGCCGGAGTCCATGCGCTTTATAGCTGTAATTACAGGGAGTCTGTGGCTCTGAGGAATCACTGTACACACTGCAGTCAAAGCTGCTTTACTAAGGGCTCTCTTTTAAAACATTTTTACCTCAGCGGCCCTTATGACATGAGGCGTACTGCAATATACTGTAAACATGTGGCCTTATTTGAAAATATAATACATATACTGATATTTCAGTACCTGAAAGACGTAGTAATTTGTATGTTTTCAGTATATTCCATTTCCTTTGGGGTTAACTCCCCTGGATTAATAAAGGGTACATTGAAATAATAATAATTTGAAATAAACAAAGTAGGCCTTTAAGCTGTGCACAAACTTATGACTGTTATCATTTTGTCTCCGCAGTGTTTTTGGAAAACAGGAAATCGGAACTCAGGAAAGAAGGATCATCAGGGCACTCTGAGGCGTCCGACTCGGGGTCTGAAGACAGCTGCACTACACAGGTGTGGGTCTGCTCCAGCTCTGCATGTGTTCACTCACTGACTCTCTGCTCCAGCTCTGCATGCGTTCACTCACCGGCTCTCTGCTCCAGCTCTGCATGTGTTCACTCACCGACTCTCTGCTCCAGCTCTGCATGCGTTCACTCACTGACTCTCTGCTCCAGCTCTGCATGTGTTCACTCACTGACTCTCTGCTCCAGCTCTGCATGCGTTCACTCACTGACTCTCTGCTCCAGCTCTGCATGCGTTCACTCACTGACTCTCTGCTCCAGCTCTGCATGCGTTCACTCACCGGCTCTCTGCTCCAGCTCTGCATGTGTTCACTCACCGACTCTCTGCTCCAGCTCTGCATGCGTTCACTCACTGACTCTCTGCTCCAGCTCTGCATGCGTTCACTCACTGACTCTCTGCTCCAGCTCTGCATGCGTTCACTCACCGGCTCTCTGCTCCAGCTCTGCATGTGTTCACTCACTGACTCTCTGCTCCAGCTCTGCATGCGTTCACTCACCGGCTCTCTGCTCCAGCTCTGCATGTGTTCACTCACTGACTCTCTGCTCCAGCTCTGCATGCGTTCACTCACCGGCTCTCTGCTCCAGCTCTGCATGTGTTCACTCACTGACTCTCTGCTCCAGCTCTGCATGCGTTCACTCACCGGCTCTCTGCTCCAGCTCTGCATGTGTTCACTCACTGACTCTCTGCTCCAGCTCTGCATGCGTTCACTCACCGGCTCTCTGCTCCAGCTCTGCATGTGTTCACTCACTGACTCTCTGCTCCAGCTCTGCATGCGTTCACTCACCGGCTCTCTGCTCCAGCTCTGCATGCGTTCACTCACTGACTCTCTGCTCTAGCTCTGCATGCGTTCACTCACCGACTCTCTGCTCCAGCTCTGCATGTGTTCACTCACTGACTCTCTGCTCTAGCTCTGCATGCGTTCACTCACCGACTCTCTGCTCCAGCTCTGCATGTGTTCACTCACTGACTCTCTGCTCCAGCTCTGCATGCGTTCACTCACCGGCTCTCTGCTCCAGCTCTGCATGTGTTCACTCACTGACTCTCTGCTCCAGCTCTGCATGCGTTCACTCACCGGCTCTCTGCTCCAGCTCTGCATGTGTTCACTCACTGACTCTCTGCTCCAGCTCTGCATGCGTTCACTCACCGGCTCTCTGCTCCAGCTCTGCATGTGTTCACTCACTGACTCTCTGCTCTAGCTCTGCATGCGTTCACTCACCGACTCTCTGCTCCAGCTCTGCATGTGTTCACTCACTGACTCTCTGCTCTAGCTCTGCATGCGTTCACTCACCGACTCTCTGCTCCAGCTCTGCATGTGTTCACTCACTGACTCTCTGCTCTAGCTCTGCATGCGTTCACTCACCGACTCTCTGCTCCAGCTCTGCATGCGTTCACTCACCGGCTCTCTGCTCCAGCTCTGCATGCGTTCACTCACCGGCTCTCTGCTCCAGCTCTGCATGCGTTCACTCACCGACTCTGCTGCAGCCCTGCATGAGTTCACTCACCGGCTCTCTGCTCCAGCTCTGCATGCGTTCACTCACCGACTCTGCTGCAGCCCTGCATGCGTTCACTCACCGGCTCTCTGCTCCAGCTCTGCATGCGTTCACTCACCGGCTCTGCTGCAGCCCTGCATGAGTTCACTCACCGGCTCTGCTGCAGCCCTGCATGCGTTCACTCACTGGCTCTCTGCTCCAGCTCTGCATGCGTTCACTCACCGGCTCTCTGCTCCAGCTCTGCTTGTGTTCACTCACCGGCTCTCTGCTGCAGCCCTGCATGCGTTTACTCACCGGCTCTCCACCAGCACTCACTCGGCTTCCATCTCTCTCTCTACAGCAGAAAGACTCTTCAGAGGAAGATTCAGGGAGCTCAGAGGAAGAGGAGGATGAGGAGGAGGAGGAGAAGGAGGAGGGGAAGAAGATGGTGTCCTTACATTGCGAGGCCCGGGGAGGCTCAGGGCACATGCCGGATCTGTACCAGGCCAATCAGAGACACCGGCACCACGGCAAACCACTCAAAAGGTAGGCAGAGATGTGGGCTTGAATGCACACACACGCCTTGAGGTTTTACAAGGAATTTTCACCAGTGTACTGTTTTTGAGGAGCTCTCACTTCAGTAATTTGTTGTACTTTCATCATTCTTGGATTATTTTAGATTTTTTGTTCTTCCAGTTTAAAGAGTTTACATACACGTAATAGCCTTCCTGTCATTGAAGACATCAAGCTGTTTGTTGGCTTTAACTGACTGATTGGGTGGAATTTTTATTGTCTTTGTTGTTTTTGCAGAGAACGTCCTACCTCGCCAAGCACAGAAGAGGCTATTCAGGGCATGCTGTCCATGGCAGGGCTGCTGTGTCCACAGCGGCCAGAGGAGGGCGCCACCTCTCAGGATCCTTGGTGGTCCAGCCCGGCCCACCGCTCGCCAAACTGTGGTACACTCTCTTTTTACAACACTGTGTGTGTGTGTGTGTGTGTGTGTGTGTGTGTGTGTGTAAGAGAGGTGTATATGGAGTTCTGCATGAGACAGTGGTATGCATCTGTATGTAAGGGACCAGTGTGACTGTTTGATAAAGAGGGACAGGTCTGTGTGTGTTGGGTTCTGTGTGACCATGTGTTCCTTTTTGCCCTATAGGTGGGGAAGAGGAGAGCCAAGGAGAGCCCACCCTCAGCCATCAGGTAACCCTCAAATGGCAGTCACACCACTGCCCTCAGAGGAGTGAAGCACACAGCTGCCAGAGGCTGAAACTATTCTTATACACGCCTCATATCTGGGCATCATGCCTATTGCTGCATTAGGTATTATCTAATTCATAATGAAAGGATATTTTGAAATAGTTTGGTGGGAATGAAGCCATATTGTCTCGATAATTTATTATTAAATTGGTGCTATTGCAACTTTTTAGCACAGAACTTCTGCGGATAATTATACTGAGTATCAAATTTTGGCCTTTGAGACTGACAAACCTGACAAAGTCCTTATACCTCGTAATAAAGTTCTGCATCGGGTTAGAAATGAGGCCTGAGCCCACCTAAGCCCGTCTAAGCCCAACGTCTTTACGGCCCGACCCGAATCAGCCCGACAAGCTCTAGTCAAATTTTAAGCCCGAACCCAATGGAGCCCAATCGCTGAAATAACAAGAAAACAACACCTTACACAGTTTCCCACAGGAAAGCTGCTAGTGATGGTGCTTGTAATCGCGCAATGGGGGGAAGCAACACTTTTGCCAGCTGTTAACAATTTACAACAATGACGCAAAGCTTCAAATGTTTGTAGTGTACAGTTATGTTCAACTAGCAAATTAAAACATCCATATTTGAGCTTTCACGCTTATTTTCTATTAAACATGATGATAATATATCATATCTTCATAATGATCAAAACAGGCTAGTCGGTTAGCTTTAGTGCCATTTTTCCTTCTGTTAAACGTGACGTTAATAAGTTTGTCACTCCTGTACTGTCAAATACTTCTGTTTTAATTGGCGAGTTGAGCATAATGGTACACTACAAAACTGGAAGCTTTGTACCATTGTTTGTCCATCATTGTTAAGAAAGTTAATTGACAAAAACGGGCCATTCAGCAATCCTGGCTTGTAATTTTGCATATGGTCTGGAGTAACTCTTGCACTGAGTTAAGCCTGGTCTCTAAAGGTCTGTTTCCACTGAGTGCTCGCAAGCGATTCAATGTATTAATGACTGTGTGTGAAAGAACTCAACCTAAGATAGCTTCTGTAATCCTCCGTATTAATCCTTTTTAAAAATGTGAAAACCTCAATCATATTCAATAAATAGGACTAAGTGTATTGAGGTTTCCCTTCATAACTCAAATTTTGATACCCAGAATCATTTGCTGCCTTTTTGTGTATTTATTTATTTAAAAAAAATATTTGTTTCTGATTTTTTCCCCATTTTCTCCCAATTTAGTAGCCAATTGAACCCCTATTCTAATTCAATTCCCCCGTGTAGCAACCGCTAGAGAACCACCGCTATACAGCCCCGTCAGCCGGTCGTAGGAAAGAGGCCGCCACGTCCTCTACAGGGCGCGACTCCTCAAGCTCCTGACCGTGATTCCAACTCGCCCGGGGCCTTATTTGCGCAGCGATTCTCTCCGAGCCCCTCCCCCCACCCGGAAGCAGCCGCCAATTGCTGCTCCCACAGGGCACTGGCCATGCTCGGAATTGGCAGGTCCGGGGCGCGAACCCCGATCCTCGGAGTACAACTACGCTGACTGAAAGTCAGCGCTCTTACCGTTGTACCACCGCAGCGCCCCGTGTATTTCTGATACGGTACATTGTGGACGTATCTGTGGCCTGCAGGGCTCAGGGAGGTCCGCGTGAAAGACCCTGCTCACCGTGGTTCTCTTCTCCCCGTCTCTCTCAGGGCGAGCTGAGGCCGCAGATCCACCTGCAGGCAGAGCTCCATCAGAGGATCCAGGAAAACAAGAGCTCCATGGACAGCCAGGGCAGTGGCAGCAGCAGCAGCAGCAGCAGCAGTGAGGCGTGGGCCAATCGCGGGCTCTCGCCGGACCCCTCCACCCCACCGCGCCGGGACACTAGCCCTGGGATGGATTACCAGTACAGCGAAACCTCCCTGTCACCTCCCCTGCACCCATCCAAGAGGCCCGCCTCGAACCCCCCACCCATCAGCAACCAGGCTACAAAAGGTTTGTTTTCCAGGTCACGGCATGTGGCTGTCTTTGCAGTTCCCTGTACCCCGTTTTAGATTCCACTCAACAGTGGTTGCGGAATGAAACAGTTTAGCACTCTGAGCTCGCTGAGCTGACCAAAAGTGAGGTTACACATCATATTACATCATACGTTGACAAATCACTGATCTACCCAGGACCTGGATTGATCATTAATTTCTGGTGCTGGTATTCAGTTGTAGCCTTGTGTTTGACGGATTGGGTTTTGTTTGGTGGTGTTTTTCAGGCAAGCGTCCCAAGAAAGGCATGGCCACCGCCAAGCAAAGACTGGGAAAGATACTCAAACTGAGCCGGCACAGTCGCTTCTTTGTGTAGCGCCCTGAAAAGAGACAGGAAGTAAAGACACTGTTGTTTCCAGTCTGAGCTGGGAAGGGAAACCCCTACACCCCCACACCCCCCCCCCCCCCTCCCCATGTTGGTATATCGGTTCTTGCCGTTGAGAGACATGTGCTGTAGGAATTACTGCCTAGACAGACCTTGAACACTAACTCACGTTTACTGTGTAAGTTTAAGTGACGGGGTATCAGATTTTCACTAGCAGGTGCACGGCTTCGCCACACACACACACACACACACACACACACAGGTATACGCACATGCACATGCACAGTCACACTCACTGAGAGGCATGCGCACACACCACCGCAGGCATACGTATGCGCACACTCACACAGATGGAAACACATCAGAGAGGCAGAGCCTGGAACCTGGAGCCATGGAAATTTGCAGGGATCAGAAATGTTTTTGTTAGCGAGACCGCAAGGATAGATTTGATCTCTGGAAATCCAGCTTCAAACTGGGGCATTCCGAATTCCAAAACCGTAGCGGAAGCTTGTGAACCTGGACCAGTCAGTCGTCACAGCTGGCCCTGACAGAAACACCGTCCAGGATAAAAGTGCACCAACCCTTCGTGCTGATTCCACAACAGTTTCATCTTGGCCACAAACAACTTGTATTTCCAGAAGCTTTTTCCGCCTGCTTCTTTATGGCTTATATACGCCCCCTCCTCAACAAATCACTGTACCACCAAGCAAAGCTGCTGCACTAATGCCAAGAATAGCATGTGGGGTCTGCTTGCTACTTCATGCTACCTGAGTGGGATTTGGATATCTTCTGTTTGTGGGATTGTCCGTCTTATGTTGGGACACCTGTCTCCAGAAAAATAAGGGTGCTAAGGTGAGAAACTGATATTTAAAAATGGTGCTCAAGTTTGTAATACCCCCCCCGCCCCTCCCAACCATCACATTCACACCAGCAATAATGCAGAACGGAGAGATGAGTTTGGCATGTAGCACTCTTAGGAAGCTCCAGTCTTCCCTGCTGCCACGAGAGTGGATTTCAGGAATGTGATTCGTGTTCAGTTGAACTTGGTCACTTTTGGGGCTTCGCAAAACGTACCTCGTGTCATGCATTCTGTCCGGTAATCTCCCGCTTTTTGTCCATATGTCCCCTGCAATGATTGCTTGTTTGCTGGGAGTCTCCCGGTTTATTGTCTCAAAACAGTGGTTCCGCATCAGAGAAAGCCATATGCAGCTATGTTGCCAAGCCATATCATTGTTGGCACTGCTTTAAAATGAATGGTGTGGTGTGTCTTCGGGGTTTCTCTGTGGTATAGATTGCAGCTTTTTTTGTATTTTTTGATTTACCATAAAAACCTAAGCAACAAAAAAAAAAAAGAATGGAACTGATGTGGAAGGAGTGTTCTGCTTTATAACAAGGCAGAATGACCACAGAAAATCAAATGAACTCCGATGGTGCCACCTACCTGTCAGACAGTGAAAGACTGGAGCTTTTCTGGAGTGCTGCTGTCATGTTTCTAAAACAGCAAAAAAAAAAAAAAAGGTTTACTTTGTTTCAAGCATTAAATGATGTTGAAGCATTAAATAGTGTATAGAGAAATTACAGAAAGAAATCATTTTCAGCTTAATTTATTTTCCTTTTCATTTTGGTGTTTGTTTCAATGTTTATTTTTGATGGCTTTTGAATGGATGTATTTATTATTAAAATAAGGTGAGCTGTATTCTGTTTTAATGTGAAGCCTCCACATTTAGGGATAGCAGTAGAAAGGGATCTTTTTTTTCTCAGTTCAGATACCCATACTCATCCTGTTGAAAGCATGGCCCAACTTCATGCGATAATGATCAATTCAGCAGTGATCACTGTTGAGTAGCATTGTAGGTCACAACATGTTTTTTCTAGTTTCAGCTACTAATCTTTTAATCGGGTGTATTTTGTGAATTAACACAATTCTGATTGTGAATTGCTGGTATGCTTGCTTTCCTTGTGAGCCT
The DNA here is from genome assembly GCA_022702515.1 of Ilyophis sp. 1 JC-2022. Classification (NCBI taxonomy): domain Eukaryota; kingdom Metazoa; phylum Chordata; class Actinopteri; order Anguilliformes; family Synaphobranchidae; genus Ilyophis; species Ilyophis sp. 1 JC-2022. Next base: position 88,746,796 of record CM040404.1, on the reverse strand, counting down.
AACATTGCTTTTTTATATTTGTGTCTATTTTATATGGTTTTAATACCTATCACCTGGCCGTTTTAGCATTTAGTCTCAAGCAGTATGGGTTGTGTACCACAAATGTGTTGACCGTAATTCCGCACTTCCTCCAGATGAGACAAAGAGAAGATGGTTTGAGTTTTTTGTATTCCATTTTTACCCAGAGTGGCCTGTTTTAAGAAAACAGTTGGGACATTTATTTTCTGGTTTCTCAAAAGTCATAAAATGTCTAGAGAGAACAGTTCAGATAGGTACTAACACTGAGGGCTGTTGCACTGGGTGTATTTATGGCTACTGATTCAGCTATTGAAAGAGGTGGATCTCCAGTTTAACCCATATCATGCTTATCAGTATTTTTCCTTGGGCGCCCAAGCATTGAACCACATATCAATCTAAAAATGTGCTTTTTTTAACATGATACCAATTCTGTCAGTACAACACTCAAGTCACAACTCAAGTGCATTTTCCCTTTCCCAATCTATTCTACGCTGGCTTTTGAGCCCTCAGGTAACTGTTATTCAGAATTTGAATTTCTGTGGCATAAATGTTGGATTTGGTCCCGGTTTTATTTTCCAGAATTGGGATTCCAATGATGTGATGCTTTGGTCAGTGTTTGTATTGAGAACTCTTTCTCAGGGACAGGGACACTGTCAAGAAACCTCCGATTTCATCACCAGCAGCAAGCAGTGCGCCAATAAACACTTTTCCCCTGTGTACAACCCCTCGGCAACCTTTCAATTCATGACATTCTGTGTTTACGTTATAGGTTTCACTGGGCCTCACTGTTCATGTTTAATCATGTTTGTCCTCACGATATATGAGAAACTGCATATAGGTAGTCTTCCTTCACTACAGCAGTGTGTGTGTATGTGTGTGTGTGTGAGAGAGAGAGAGAGAGAGAAATCTCAAATCTTCCCAAGCATACTTCTGGACAGTGAAATGGCACATTTCATTCTGTCCTACTGGGTGCCATTCGTCTTTATGTTCTGCAGCAATGTAAGATTCTACCGATCTCAGATCGAACGATGTGCTCAGTCTGCTCCCAATCCATGTTTTTGGCGTCTGTTGAGATTTAAACTGTTTTTGTGCCGCTGCATACATGTATTCATACAGAAAACAAACCTCTCATTTGGACTGTTTGACATGTGTCTGTTGTTAAATATTGAGTTTCTGTACAGAGAACACAAGGCAAGCTTAAGATGGAGGCCTCCGGTAAATGTCAGGACAACTAGTTAATCCTACCCATGGACTAATGAATCTGCTGCCTGCCAAGACATATTGCACTAATTTCATCCGGGCATAAGCTTGCACAGCTGTTCACCTTTGAACAATACCAGACAGAGTCCCAGTTCAAAGTCTGACTTGCAGCCTGCTCGCATGACCTGTATTAAGCTCTCGTCAGTACAAGGCGCTAGTTGTTTGGCCTATTAAGCAGCCCTTGCAGGGAACTTGGTTCTAGTGCTCAGGCATTTTGCTTCACCCAACACACCCCAAGCTAATGCAAAGATCCTTGATTTTATTTTATCCTACAAAAGGAAGAAAAAAAAAGCTACACTGAAGAGCCAAATAGGCATTTTCTTGTATTCCACTATTCAACCGGATTATCTCATGACACTAGTTTCATTTTCCACACGTTTGCTGGTCATACACCTTTTGGTAATCATGGAACTGGCCTGCAGGCGGGATGTTTTATATGCAGTACTATTAATTGTACAGTATTTATTTTGCTTTGGCATTTGTTTTTGATCATTGTGAATGGAAGTATTGATGGTCATGGTGTGTACTTTTCCTTTACCTTGATTCCTTCAGTCATTTGGATGTTTTTAATGTTATTTTTCACATTTGATTTAAAAAACAAAAAGCGTAGATCTTTGTTAACCATTGCAATGCATCTTGAATATTAATTTCTGCATCTCAGAATGGGCCTGTAAATATTAAAATAAGATTTCTTAGTCAATTTGTTTCTGGTTGTGTTGTTTCACTAGCCTTTGGCCAGGATTCAAAAATTGTTTGAAATTGACTTTGTTTAAATACATTTAAAGAAAATAATTTCCAAAATAAAATACAAAGCAATCAAAACTGTTGCACTGTGGACATTTCTGTCGTTAGCATCATCACGCAGAACACAAGGGACAGGAAAGCCGTTTAGTTTATTGCTCTATGTACAATGCTGAAGACTTTCAGCTCTTCCAGATGAAGACATGGTCCAGCTCCTCAGCAGCAGCCCAGCACACTAAGGGATAGTCTATAGACAAGAGGGACAAAGAACTAGAATTCAGTCACAAATAGCCATGAGACCACATGCGAACACAGCCTTCAAAAGATGAAAGAAAACCACCTCCACACAGCTGCCCTTCACTGAGTGACATGACTGGAAGATCTCCGCCTTGGTCAATGTGAGTGAAGATGGAGTGAGAAGCACGATAAAATCTGAGCTGGAAACTCAAGTGTTGAGTGAGAAAATCACCCAAATTAATTTCAACTGCTATCAAAAGAAATGTGTGAAGATTAACACCCAAGCAAGTAGAACTGTAGCTGTGTTTTATAAAAAATAAATTTTAATTCCAGGATGAAATTACGCACATAGAAGACATCCACGTGCCAAAGCGTTGTTAAAAGCAGACGTTTTCATGTGCGTCAGATTACATTTCTGAATCCGACACATACTGGTTTTCTACCTACCCTCTAACGTCTCTAACTAATGTCTCAGATACCAACACTGTCAGCAGTCGCAAAACTCATAGGGAGATGAGGAACATAATTTCAAGTGTTTTTAGAATAAAGATTGGCCTGTTACACAGGCATTGCCTTTACCTTGAGACTGGGGTCACAAGTCAAGGTGTGGCTCTTTTCACTCATCACCATCATCCTCCTCCTCCCCCTCACCAGCTGCTGGGATCCCCAGTTCTTCATCAGTCCACTTGGAGGCATCAGGCCAGGGGAAGTGACCCTGAACCACAAGTACGTTTAAGAATCACCAGCCACTCTGTAGCTTCAGACAAAGACGATGGAGGTATTATCAAGATACACAAACCGCTGTGGGTGGGTAAACGCGTTGTCTGCACAAACTACAACATTAGGCAGAGGATTCTGGTTAGAATGGGAATTAATGGGATTGTTACCATTTTATTCAACTAAACTAGTCATACATATGGAGTAACTGCCTAGGTGGTCAAAAAAATATTTGGATGAAAATGCAAAAGTCAATTTTGTGAAATTTTGTGACACCAATATGACAGTCCTCGTAGTGCATTCTTTTGCATAGTTATAAGTGGGTTATGATATATAAAAAAGTTAACTTTCTGGACTGAACAATTTATTCATGTGGCCACATTTTCTTATACGACCAACAAACAGACAGGGCAGCTAGGCTAGCTAGCTGGCTTGCTTGCTTTTGGGCTAGCTCTCAAGCTTTCCCACGTTACAATATTTTTCAAGGCCTATAGAAAGTCTCAGGCTTGCTGGTTTTGTTACGTGTGGTATAATCTGAGCCCAGGAGCAGCACAGGCAAGACACGCACTACTGCAACCTGTCACCACTTTACTCACAAACACTGCATCTGGGTCATGCCAGAGGTGCCACAGGATCCAGAACCACATGCCGCCACTCAGCAGCTCTGCCTGGAAGTTCTGGTTCTTGGTGAGCTGAGGGAACTGTCTGTACTGGGCTTCAATATGAGCTCCACCACCAGCTCTACAAACAGAACCAAGAGCAATGATATTTAAATGAGAAAACGAGCAGTCACACACTAACACAGCTCCTCTATCTTTGGCATCACATACAGTACCAGTCAAAAGTTTGGACACACCTACTCATAGAATGTTTTTTTTTTCCTGTAATTTTTACTGTTTTCCACATTTTAGAATAGTAAAGACATCTAAACATCTATGAGATGACACATTAAATTATGCAAAGACCAACAAAATGTTAAACAAATCAAAAAAAAGTTATATTTTAGATTCTTCAAAGTAGCCACCCTTTGCCTTGATAATGGCTTTGCACATTCTTGCCATTCCCTCAACCAACTTCTGTCGTAAACAGGTATTCCACAGGTAAACAGGTGATACCATCATGACTCTGTATAAAATACTATCAAAAGAGTTTTGACATCTTATTTCCAGGTACTCTTACAAGCGATACTATAACCTAATTTTCCTATTGAACTTTATGGAAAAATAAGTCGGGAGAAACATCCAACCATATCTACTGATCTATCAATATCTACTGCATACAATGGGGGAAATAAGTATTGGACACGTCAACAATTTTATTATCAAACATATTTCCAATGTAGCTATTCACATGAGATTTTGACCAGACATTGGTATTAACTCAATAAAACTACACAGCTAAAAAAAATTGGAACGTTCCAATTCTTAAAAAAAGTTATGTGCAATAAAGCGAAATGACACAGGAAAAAAGTATTGAACACGCTAAATTAAATGTATTTAATACTTGGTAGAAAAGCCATATTTTTATATATTTGGTTGCATATCCTTTGCATGCCATGACTTTATGATGTCTGTGACCCAACAACATCAAAAGGCTCTTGATATCTTATTTGCTGGTACTCTTACAAGCGATACTGTAACAGCTCTGCATTTGAATGGATCTCTATGGGAATTGGGGGGTGAGACAAGATTTAGCTGTAAATTACACTGGAACAGTATAGAACACAAGGTTGGCTAAGTGGCTCTAAGTCATCAAGGGTCTGATGTATTAAACAAGCCTTTAACCATCACTCTGCTGCCAGAAATACAGTAGATATGGATGGATAACTTGAAGGGTTTCTTCTCCTGACTTATTTTTCCATAGAGTTCAATAGGAAAATCTGTCAGGAGAAACAACCCTAAATGGCGGTTTTATGTTATGTGTGTTGTTGTTTTTATCATCTGCCCATTTTTATTCTTTCTTTATTCTGCCTTTTACTGTCATAAAGTGTATTTTACACATGCTTTGTTTAGCCACTAACTTACAATGTAAAACATCTTGTGCTGTATAAAAATAGGGCTGTAACCCATTGATGAAAGGTGCTTAACAAATAAAACGAATCACCTTTTACGCGAACCACAATGTCATAGCACCACCCACTGGATAGTTACTGGTTAGCTAACGTTAGCAAACTTGCCAATCTAAATACAGTTAACGTTACCCCTAACGTTAGCTAAGTAACGAAAGCTGGCCAACAGAAAATAATTGTAACTGCATTCTTATATTAAATTTAAAGCATACATTTGCTATGATTAAGACAACGTAATAGTTAACGTTAAATAAACGTATGTTGTTCGCTTGCTATCTACCTGTGATATATTAGTTAACGTTAGCTTACTCACTGAAATTACGATTGCTAACGTTACTGCTAATGTTACCCATTTTTTATGTGATTCTAACTGAAGCAATGCGCAGCAGAAATGGCATGTTTAGCTAACATTAATTCACATTATAATGCTTTCAGGTAACGGCTAAAATTGGCTCGCAATATAATATAGCATGCTATACAGCCTGTTTTTGTTAGCCAGCTAGCTAGAGAATGTTACCCCTACTTAACGTTACTTACTTTCTGACGACCATTTTCTGAGGGCCCCGTCTTAGAAGCTGCACTCCAGCTCGAAGCACACTCACAGTTCTTCCAAGAGAAGACATGTCATTTAATTTACCGTTCCTTTCCCCCACTGCAACGGGTACATCAAATGTCACCTTCCCATCAAATGAACTGGGCCTTGCTAGCCACGAATAACAAACGCCGTGATTGGTCGGCTAGAGCGAACCTACTTTCGTGTTGTTGATGACCGTTTCCACGACAGCCAATAAAAAACGCCAAAACTAAAACCAAAATTGATTTTGCGTTGGCACCGAAAAATCTGGTCAAAACAAGGCTGAAATCAATAATAATAATAATAAAATTGTCTGGCTTGAGTACAAAGTGTATTGATTCTTTACCCAATCAACTGGAGCTGGAACAAACTCAAACCTTCAGACACTGCGGCCTTTCAGGACTGGATTCACTCACCAGTAGAGGGAGACAGAGGCCTTTTCTGATTATACTTCCGCGGTAGTTTCAGTTTTCAGCATTTATAGTATCTTACTACTGCATTTACAGTGCATGAGATCAAGTTTCCGATCCCAAATACTAACCTCAGCCATTAAGTGTATTAGTACTGATAATGTACTTACTGGAGGACCAGTTGACAGATGAGTACACACCATACATACTTAGTTTAGCTTTATTATTAGACAGCAAGCATTTAACAACAGCATTATCATTATCTTAGTTGTGCTCAAAAAATCTAAACACAATTGAACTGAAAAAAATCTTCCTTTACTGTTTTCTATAATATCTGCCTTGATGTTGTACTGTTAAAAGTGGTGTGTTGCAGATTACCTGTCACGGTTTAACAGTATTTTTTATGATTGTGCCTAGCTATCCTGGGGGACAAGTTCAGTCAGTTAATCAGCTGGGTGGGGTTAAAGGCCAGTCTTCTTCTTCAGTCAAAATATATGTACATGTTTTTTTTTAAATTTCACAGAAGACAGGGGTGTGCAACTGTCTGTGAAGTAATGTTTCTGGAAATACCTGAAGTGATTCTGTCTGTCTGAACCAGAAGACAATTTTCACTAAAAGAGTATAAGTACATCAACAACACAACCTTATATTGGTAAGATTTACATGACTCTTGCATCATCAAAAAGTTCAGGCAACAACCGCTGTCATGGGAAATGCAAAAAAAAGAATGTGAATTTGGTGTTGCTTTCACTGGTGCTTGTGTCAATAACTGGTGCAAATTGACCCAGTGCTCAGGCATAGGAGTGCAGTTATGCCATACTTAACCTATTAATGAAGACCCAGTGCTCAGGCATAGGAGTGCAGTTATGCCATACTTAACCTATTAATGAAACCAAATTTATATATAAACCAGTTTGAAAGGTTCCATGAACATTTTGGGACACCTGACATCCAAACTTACCTATTAGTAAAGAGAAAGGTAGTATGCACAAACATTAAAATAAATTGCACAGGTGTTGGGAGCATGAAGTATAGCTATACCTAACAAAGATCTTTGGAGGTCAAAACATTGTTTGCACCATCAAACTTTCTTCGGGAGCAATTAATATAGTGTATGATGGGTATCTTTTTCCTGACCAGGCTTATCTTATCAAACAGTTCTGGAATAATCTGTACACAGCAGGATAGGGTTGACATTTATTACTCATACGCTAAAAAATCAATATATAGACACAGAGTAAAAGTTATTTGGCTATATGACGTTTTTACAGGGCTGAAGGATTTAAGAACGTCCTTAAAACTATGAGATTTAGGCCTATAGATATTTCCATCTATAAACCTATTTGCTAAAACTTAATGCATTTTTTACACCTAAATTACATTCACGTTGTCGTGCGACTTGAACTTTGACCGTAACTATGTAACCTACACGGTCGACGAACTAAGGAGGAAAATGACAGCCCCGTTCAAACAACTGTAGGATAGTTTTTTTTCTCTCTTTTGACTGTATCGCAACAATGTAACTATTTTCAGCTCACACCAGGGGGCGCTTTATAAATGTTATGCGGATAACGGATGTTTAAATGTTCTACGACACTAGTACTTCTGTAATGTGTTGGTAGGTGAGTCGCTTTCGTTGTTTGTGTCAGAAATTTTAAAGTACGCGCTGTTCACAAGGGTAAAATCCTCTTTAATTACTAAATTATTATATCATCATCAGTAGTGACTCGTGTCAAAATGCGGATATACAGATGAGCACTTCTGTCGAAGTTAGTGACTTAATGGGTGCAACATACCTAACGGTCTTTCAACCTCTCCCAGCTATTTCACAATACTTTGGTGTGCATTTGCTAATATTTGCAGAAAATGCTGACCAAAGAAGTGTTTTTGGCATAGCCTATCGAATTCAGCATGTTTGGTATTATGTTGGTATATTGAATTTCAAGGCTTGTTGGTAGGCTGCTTCGACAGTAACTGTTTGCGCTTCCTTTTTCTAATATCAATGTTCGAGGTTTCAGTAGTAATAGCACTTTAGAAAAATGCAGCCAATGCTATTTGCGCAATGAACAGATTAAATCAATCGAAAATGATTGTATGTGGACCAATAGCCTCTTCATTCTTATGAAACTGCTCAGCTCACTGCCATTTTGATATTTGGCAAACTTTGGAATCGGATTGGTTTTTAGGAATATGTACAAGCTCAAATAACCTAGCTAATAGTAGCGAGCTCTAAATATTAAGAAAATTCTAGAAGTAAGCTACATTTCTATAGCATCATTTATTTGCAGTTGCAACTTTCAAGCCAGTTATATATGCACGATCTGCTGCGTCTTTCTGAAATTCTGATGTTTGCTGCAGGCGTTATTATTGTCAGTCATGATTAGCCTATATGAAAACACATTTTATTCAAGTGTGGCTGATAACAAATATGTGATAAACTGTAGAACTTGATAAAATATGCAAAGGGAAGTGAATTTCGAGACGATTATGTGAAATGTGACCGTTGAGCAGTGAGATGCACCTGCTGGCCTGGTTGCCATTTAAGGCAATGCTTTGAAAACTGGTCTTCCGTTTAATCCATTCATCATTAAAGTCCCACAATACTGCCTCTTCCTGTGTGTTTATCAAAAGTACACTTCGGTATGGGAATCAAAACATTTAGTTTTAGAATATCTCAACAAAACATACACTCTTTCAAATCTTTTGAAAAGGCTGATTGCAGTGCTCTCCCGATTACCTTTAGCTTTCTAAAGCAGTCTTCAAGCCACAGGGAGGACGTGTCCAAACATCAATAAAGAATTGCAAAACCAATAAACGCATTCTTGTACAACTGGGATTACATGGTGAGCAGTTGTCTAACAACCAGAAACCAGCTGTTGCATTGTATTCTTAGTAGCTGCAGCAGATGTGACGATGGAGGGTTTGGGAAATGTACCAAAAAGGAAACTATTACAGGCTGTTTTATTTCACCTGACACAAGTCTTAACATTTCACACCTCAAATTCATGGGAATATAAACTATCAGATGGGCCTCAAAGTTAAACCCCACCTCAAACAGAAAGACATTTTATTAATTGAATTATAGAAACGGAAATGTATGGTGCAACTGTAAAGTCTGATACACATTTTTTCATTTTGCTGTGCTGCAAAGCCAAATTTAAATATTAAGTTTTCTTATAAAGTACCCCAATAAAAGTCACTACACAATGTTATAATGAAATGTTTAGATGTATTAAGAATCATTAAAATAAAATCTTGAAAATTACTTGATAAGTAGTATTCACACCCTTTCAGCCCTAAATCAGGCCAGGTTCATCACATTTTTTTCTTGAGGTGACACTAAATATGGGAATGAGGCCCATCCACATTGATTTCAAATCCAACTGTGTTCAGTTAGAGGACTGTGGAATAAATATCACTGAAACAGGTCTCACAGCTGAAACGGCAGGTCAGATCAGTTGTGCTATCATGAAGACCAAAAAACTGCCTGTAGAACTTTGAGATGAAAGTTGTTAGGAGGCAAAAAGCTGAGTTATAAAGACACCTTCATAGGAGTACCATTAAGTCTGTTGTGACAAAATGGGGGGAAAATGGCACAACCCAGGCAATACCAAGATCAGGCTGTCCTCCAACTAAGCAAACGGACAAGGGCAATTGTCAGAGAAGTCATCAAAAGGCCAGCTATAACACTGGAAAAGCTGCAGAGCTCATTGGTGAAACTATCCAGAGATCAACAATCTCTTCAGCATTTCACAGATTTGGCCTGTCCAGGAGAGCGGCTAGACTGAAGTAGATTCGGAGAAAGGCTAACAGTAAGTCACGCCTGGAGTTTGCCAGAAGCAATGTGACAAACCCTTAAGTCCTTCTGGAAGATGTTGTGGTCTGATGAGACTAAAGTTGAGCTCTTTGGCCTGAAAGCAAAGTGCTATGTTGGTGCAAACCAAATGCAGCCATTCACAAAGGTCACACCATTCATGCTATAAAGCATTGTGATGGGGTTGCTTTTCAGCAGGATGAACTGAGCCAAAAACACACAAATCCTTGAACCAGTTTCAGTACAAGAGATCAGCACTTAGGGGAGAGGTGGGCAATTCCAGTCCTGGAGGGCCAAAGTGTATGCAGGTTTTTGTTTCCACCAATTACCTTGGCTAAATGCGCTAATTGGCTGTATACACAAACACTGGTTCACTCGTAGATTAGATCACGTTTCATGTAGGGACACAAAAACAGTCTTCGGCTGTCATTCATTTACTTCTCAAGAAATGTAGCTAAAATGTCAGATGGCATAAATGTTAAGGGTAATTAAGGCCAGAAGTTGGCATCAAAACCAGAAACTGATAGGGCCCATCTCTGATTTAGGCCTGTATCACAAAGCTTATGGAATTAGCTGTAACTGCACAAAGTAAAACCTCAAACAGCTTTTTACTTCAGGTCATGTTCCAAATTTTAGTGGGTTCTGGGTTTTACTATCGGGCTAACTCAGTAATGCTGCTCTTTGATACAGGACAATAACCCAAAACACACAGTAAAATATATTCATAAATGAAAAATGTAAACCTTTCATTTTTATTTTTAAATGTTGAATGAAAAATATTAAATGCATCAAATATTGTTAGGGATGGGGGGGGGGGGGGGTATATATGAATGCCATAAAACAGGAAAAATTGCAAGAGGGTAAATACTAAGGGGGCAAAGTAACCCAAGTAGATATATGCAAAGGTAACACCTTGGTACACTCAAATTGTGCTTTATGACTTGTCTCCTTAAGGAGTCAACAATGGACAGGTTCTTCCTCCCTCCTCTATATAGATTGACAATACTTCCCATGTAGTTTCAGTAACAAGTATAAAGTAAAAAATTATGAATTTAGTTTTTGCTGCCATCATCAAATGCCTTGGCTCATGCACAAGGGACGATGCATGCTACCCAACAGATCTGATGAGTAGCAAGAACATTTAGGCTAACAATAGGGCTTCAAACTTAGCCTGACGTGACAAATGCGTTTTATACTAATAAACTAAGATGGCACAGACAGTACATGCTTCTACAGAGTCCCAGCCACACATCACCTCCCACCATTTTGTCCATTCAGTGAACAACCTCTGAGGCCGTTGCACCAGAAAATATGTCATCGGCAAGACTTCACTGCAAAATGCTCTTGTGCTACACAATTATATATCATATATGCGCGCATCTGCGATTCTTAGTCCTTGAGGCTTACTGCTTACTCCCTGCAAACCATGGCAGCAATGTTCATACACCATTACTTATGGACAAGGTAGACCCTGATAAATCATACAATAACTGCAAGTACGTCAATTTCCATCTAACCGAAAAATAGCACCATGACAGAACAGCACATTCATTTCCTGAATAAAGCCTTATGTAACATTACCATCAATGGTCGCGTTTACAAAACAGGCTGTCGCAATTTGAGAATTCGACTAACGTTACAGTATTCCAAAAATAAAAACAAGATACTGACATTATGGCTTATTTAGCAATATATATCATGCCGTGCCCATGTCAAGGTCTACAAATTAACCTCAAGCTCGGAGTTGGCTAGCTACCTCCAAGTGAGACAGGAAAGAAAGTATTCGCCATTTACTAATGACAAAACGAGAAGCTGCGGACGACAACATGGCGGACCTGGACAATAACGGTCTTTAGCTACGTAACGTAATCAACTCGTTCGTGATGGAATCGTACCAGGCCGCCTCGGCTTAACCTGATTTAACGTTAACCATTTCTAGTAACGTACACAGCAATGTGTGTGTTCAATGAAACCCCGATCAAACATACAGCTAGTTACCATGATCCATAATGACAGCAATGTGCAATTAACTAACGTTAGGTTAGATGAACTTGCCAACTTCAGTCTTCCACTTAGTCAGCGTTGCCAGTTATCTATCCATTTAACGCAATAAAAACATTAGCTAGTGTTTGCCATCGGTCTTATTTTGCAAGAAACCCAAAAACATTGTCGCCTCTGTTATTCATCAGTGAGTCCATTCTGGGCCCGTATTAATTCTCAAACATCTAATAATAGCTTAATTAAGACAGGTTAAAAATAAAAAATGTTTTAAAGGATCACCTTTCCAATTGCTAATCATTACCAACCCATACCTAACTGTACAAAAAGTGACGTCTGAAGCAAAGACGGAAACAATACCGAGTCCAAAACGAGGAAGGCGCACCCTTTAGGCTTAGGGGATCGCAGATTTAAATGAATTTTTGCCTTTTCGCCACAGAAACGTCAAAACAGGAAGTCCCCCCCCTTCTGTTGGTTTTTCCGTTGTGCTACTCTCGGGATCGCGCAATCCCGCCCCCAACTGCGCGCTCTTGACACTAACCAAAGGTTGACTCCGGCGCCATCTTCTATACGGCCACTATATCCTCAATATAAATCTTAATACAATATTTGCGTCATTTAAATAAGCGATACTCCGTTTACAAAGAAATATACTTGCGCATATACCATAGTCACAAAATCCGAAAAATGCAGTACAAACGCTCTGCTATTGCACAGTTGCCGTACCCTGCCCTCTAATGGCGCCGTCGACTCATTTGAAGCAAGATGGTTCTCCGCTTGCGCCGCTCTCCCCTCACAGCTCAGAGCCCACCCTCCTCTCATGGTCAAGTGATGTCATGAAGAGCCAACCAACGCTTCCAAAACATGACAACGCATGCATTATTGGTCAAATACGTCGTCAGTCTTTTTAGCGAAGAAGCAAAGGAAGGGGTGATTACGGAGGAAGATGCGCCATTTTGCGAGAACATAAAATACCAAGGGCTAAAACGAATCAATGACCGTACATATATTTAAATGAAACAAACGACACAATGACAGATTATTTCAAGTAATCTCATAAACCTATGCCCTAAAATGGAATTAACAAGTAAAAAATACATGTTCACGTTGGTATCTAATAATATATCGAATCGGTAGCAACAAAGCGGTTACTTTTGTTTCCTCAAAACAAAAAAACTCCGACATGCTTTGGACTGCGAGCTAACTTTGTCAACTTCGGGCAGAAGAACGCCAGTAACCTTGTCCGTTTTCCAAAGCGGCTTCGATCTCCATAGACGACACAGAAAGAAAAGAGACATCCGATAGACTTTATACCTCTCATAGAGCGCGTGCGCAGGGGGCTGCGGTTTGGCCAGAACAATCTTGGGTGTGGGGGAGGGGATACTCATCCGGAATGTGAATAAGTGGATTTGGAAAACACTGTCAGAGCATTCTGCACACAGTACTACGATTAATAACATCAGGTTTGTGGCGGTATTGGGATGGATTTTGAAACCGTATGTACAAAAGATGAAGCAGTTAAAATACATCAACTGGTCGCACGTCCCTAGTCAGATGTCTTAATCCTAGCAGTATTAAAACATTTCGCGGCGTGAGTCATTCGTTTGGTCAAGAACTGTGAGTCTCAGGGGTATTACATTTGTTGTCAGACTCAGTTGTGTTATTTATTTGTTAAAAAAATAACCCCGATATCACTCTGATATGTACACCTTTCGAATGGTGTTTCAGAAATTTTTAAACCAGCATTTAGAATTTTGTTTGTTCTGCTTTACTTTAAATCAATCACAGAACACAGCTTTTCATCACAGGTACAGGATGTTTATGTGTGCCTGAATTCTTTATGCAGGTTCCAGAGGTGCAGCGTCCAGATGCTTTTGTAAATTCTGGTCAGTTGGTATGCTGCACCCCCCCCTCCCCCTCAAGTTCAGAATGAAATCTGTGTGCTTGTGTAAGGGAATTATGTAACAAAGATTTTCTGGTTCCAACTGTGCAGAGCAGGACAGAGTTGCTCATACTCGGGTCTCTGCAACAACTGCAGGATCAACCTCTTTCCACATTAGTGAGCCAATTAGTTACCTTACCTGAGATCATCACTGTGATATTCGATGGGAGCTCGCTTATAATTGTAATAAAATAACAAAAATAAAGATTATTATTAGGCCACCGGCAGTAAAATTACATTCAAGTGTATTTCAGTGTTGGAGAACAGGTAGGCCTGTTAAAATGTAGTGATTTACTATTTCAACCAGTTCACCATTATGTTAATATGGCTGAAGTAACACAAATGTCAAGTTTATATAATCCAAACGGGACTTTCACCTGCCTTTTCTGTATCTTTGTAAGCATCCGCAGTGGCCTGAGCCACACACATTCTGAAGAAACCTGTGTTTGTCACAGATTTTTCTCACTCTTCCCTGCCACTTTGAGATTCCGGCTTCGATAAGCTCTCAGCAATTCACTTTTAAAAAGCCACATCATTGGTTGTACATAACAACTGACTCAACTTTTTTTGTAACATTAGCGTCATTTCCTTTCATACTGTTTTTGTTACGCCACACAGTTAGTGTTGCCTGGCACTCTAGCACCACAACAGACAATGTCACCTACAGCTCTAGTGTGTTACAGGAAATATGTCTGTTCTACAGCGCTTCAGCTGTTTGTGCAATCTGATTGACAAAGGTAAAGTAAACATAACTTGCCTGTCAACCTCCTGGCCTCACTGTAATTTATGCTATGCCACCCAAGTTGCACGAGTGCAAACAGAGGTGCGCACGCTTCTTCTGCAGATAGGAACCTAACCAGACTGCACAAGATGTGGCCTGATCATCCTTTAACTGCACATAACCGTGAACCGCAGGATGAGGAGGGTGTACTTATGAAAACTGTTACAAGTGACTGTGCTACCATAAATGTATGATTTGAAACATAGGAGCATGTTCACAGACACTGGTACGACCCTTATTTTATTTTTTACTTTTAATACCCTGATGTTATAAGAATATTGAAAAGGATAAGGATGACTACTCGGTCAAAAAATGTAACCTGTTTGAACTCTCCATGCGTTTAATGTTTAATCTTACCACAATTTCCAGAAAGTATTTCCTGTACCACTACTGGGCACCTGTGTATCAGTCCCAACACACTCACTGAGCACATACGTTTTGAACTGCATTCATTGCAGTCGTTATTTTCACCTCACTTTACCGCTTTTGTTCTTCTGTATTTACAATAGATGTTATGTTATTGTTCAGGCCTAGATCATAGTTTGTCTTCTCAAGAAACTTTCCAGTTTACAAAAGCTTGCATTATTAAGTGTGTCCATTTTAAAATAAATATCCAGTGTTTAAAGCAAACAACAAAGAACCCCAGCTTGAATTAGCAATGACTGGGGAAATAATGTAAGACGAAGCCCTCCAAATCTCCAGATTCACTTGCCCCATAAAGGCATGGCGGTGGTGAAGTGGATACAGCGAGAGGCACTCATGGTTCTCGTGAACGCGCTTTTCGCTGATGAACTCTCTCCTCTCGTTGCGCCCCTGTGTTCGTCGGCGGGTGAACCCCGCAGGGTGTAGGGGCGGGGTTGAGGTTGATGGGGGGGGGGCTCGTCGGGGGAGGCGGAGCCACGGCAGTCCTGCCTGAGCCGCCATTTTTGCAAAGGGGAAAGAGACAGGAGTGAGCGAATCGAGTTTCCAACAGTCACCGTAGATAGGACAGATAATTAAATGGTTCTGAACTAGAAAAACTGAAAATACAGGAGCCAGAGTGACACCCACGAACAACAGAACAAGCTGTAGTTATTTTATGGGGGGTAGTGTTACGCTTAACATTTTTCCCCCGCTGTTGTAAACCCGCAGTGGAGACAGTAACGTTAGTCTTGTTTTGGTTGTGTGGAGACACGGGCGGCGGGGGTCTCACCCGGGTCCCCTCTTCCTCTTTCACAGTACCTACAGTGGACATTAACGGTAAGTGAAGCAAGTTATTGTTTAAATGAGGATCTTAAACCTTGAGCCGATGTGCCACTTAGTTTTCATACGAAGAGCTCATCAAATTACAGGCTAGCTAATGTTAGCTGATATAGCCTAGGCTTTCCTGTCAATGTGGATCTGCTTGGAAAGCTGCTGGTTTAATTGTAACTTGACTAACAGTTAGCTACCTAACCAAGTAACTGTCTCAGTACGACTTGGTGTTATTTATCTGTATTATTAGCTGTAAATATGCTGCGTTCTGCCGGAAGAGTGCTGTTCAGGCGGTGGAAGGACAGCGCACTTGGAATTTAGATGCTGGCCCTCCTATGATGATGGCAGGTCGTGGAAGCAGAACTGATACAAAGAGTGAAAGGGATGAAACAAGTCTTTTCGTCATATAATTGGTCATAATGTGTGTCATTTTGATATGTGGCTAAATATGTAAGGAAAACCAACTTTTGTCAGAACATGTACGTCCGACCAGGCTTGCTATCTTGCCCGAAAACTTGGCACAGTGAGTAGCTAGCTAGCCTGCTAGTATTAAGGTTGCTTTTACAATTGGATTGCTATTAGGTTGCAATATGAGCCAACGGCTAACTGTCAATTCATATAGTCTGTGCACAGGGTTTCGTCTGAACTATTACCTGCGGTTTTGCGAAATATCAGGGACGCTGCACGCCTTATTTGTTTTAACAAATATTTCGGAGGTGTGTACAACAAAGCTTTTGTTTACATAGCTAGCCAGCTATAACTTGGATCGACGTTCCGTCGCATCGAGACCAATTCGGCAAAAGAACCGGATTACATTTTGAGACGTTTCAGTTTGTTAAAGATAACCAACTTAGGGAACGATAAAGTTGACGTTTCTGGTAGCTAATCGTTGTAATAACGCATAAAACGAAGCCTCTAATGTGGACTAACTGGTGCGCCAGAGTGCGCTGAGAATACGACAAGGGAGTCCCCCCACTGGGTTTTTATTACAAAATACATTTAGCGAGCTAAGCTATGTGCTTAATTTAGATTCAGCATGTATGTGGATGTGCTGCAATGGTTGGGGGAGGGGTATGGGGTGAAAAGACACAGTATCAGGAATACTGTAACCGTTGCCATCATGTATTTGCTACACTGAACCCGAAGCACTTTGCGAACTAGCCCAGCTATTATGCGCCAAAACAGCAAATCGCATAACGTTACAGTATAACCTTCCCAACCGACGAAGCCGATGCAACGAGCTAGCAAGCTAACTAACGTTAGCCACTTTTGCATCCGTTTCTTGAACAATATAACGTTACTATTACGAACATGCGCATGCGTTTAACTAACCAGCTAGCATTCTATATATCAGATACACGTCTCGCTGGATATTGCATTTATTTCCAAAAACCCGCTAAGGTTTATTACCTAAATATCCACACGGAATCATTGGAAATGTATCTACGTGGTGCGGGGTTTTCAAATCTCGATCCTTGAAAGGTTTCGGGTCTCTCCAATTCCGGACCTATTCCTAGCTAGCTGGCTAGCTTGTTGCAGTCGCTAGTGAAGTTCGCCTTTTTTGCAATGTCTTGAAAGGTAAAAAAGGGACACACAAAAAGCTACACGCAAACCGAACAGACCGACGGATAATGAATACACGGTCTCTCGAGAAGGCGTTGGATGGTTTTCTACGTGCTTTTCTTCGTACGTCGAGGTCTTCTCGGCCACACGATTTTTTTTCGCTGTCCTCATGAAAGCGGTGTAAAAATGGCGGCCTGAGGTTGATGTTGTGGTAATGTAATCTGTTGAGTCTTTCCACACCCCTACCGGCCGAGCTCACTGCAGCGCTCAACACAGGGACACGCAACTACACAACGCCAAAGACTCATTTCAAACATGTTCCAGTCGAAGAAAGCCGTTGAAGAATTTATTGAAGTACAACGACTAATGTGACACAGCAGGGCTGTCCCGAATTTCCCCAAACATTCGTGAAGCCATTATGTTTCCCTGGGATAAAAGTAGCAAGTCTCGTCTACCTCAATGTTAAACAGAACCTCAGAAAGATGTAGCTAGTCTGTTATTCAACCGGGTACGCCCCCTCAGAAATAACAACTGCATCTGTCGTTTTCGAATAACTTGAATTTGGAAATAACCTAAAACCAGAAACACTCTTGTTACTGTAACAGCTTTAACAATTACATTTCCATCTTTGAAATGTAGTTACATGTTAAGTGAATGGGCCGGGGGGACGATTCAGGTTCTCGAATCCTTATTTATTCATCTGTATGGGTTATCCATCTATAATAGTATCCATCGTGTTTGAAATATTTATTGACTGAAAAGGTTCCACACAGTGCTCTTCCTGTGTGTCTTTGTATAGCGTTGGTACAAGTTCATTTTAGTGTGCTGAATTTTACTAGTGTATTGGCAGTTTGTCATGTTACATAAAAGGATAAAATGCAACACTTTGTTAAAAGAACAGTGGGGATGGCGGTGTTTTTTTCCTTATCAAGCTTTTAGTCTTTCTCTTCCCTTCTCATAGCGTTGCATGTATCTTTGTCAAACACTTCTCTGCAGAAGCCTCAATACAGCCAGATTTGGGGTTCATTTTTAGGAGTCCCCACTCCCCACCCCCACCATCCGTATACAGGAAGGTGAGAGCTGGGGGCCAAGGATACAGTGGTTTGTGTTCAGGATGTGTAGATGGATATAAAGTGATTAAACCAATTTACTCAAAGGAATGGCGGTGTAATCAGATAATGCCAATGAACAAAAACATTTGTTCACTCAATAATCGAGTCCTGCTGTTTTTCCATTTAGAGTTTGGAGGTGGTTCGTTCAGCAGTAATGCACTGAAATATCATTACCATGAATATCAATGCCCCCGCCCCCCTCAATAGTGAGCGCCACATTATTTTTCTCATCTTTCTGTCCTCCCTAAACGAGATGTCTTCGTGACTCTGAGATGTAGGTGCACCAGCAGAGGGATCAGTTGTAGGAGCTTACGATTGCCTTGCTGGAAAATAACATCGGAAGGGGGAATCTTACTTCATGTTACAATTGACAGTTAAGATGGCAGGAAACATGCTAGAAATAGCAGCACTTAAACTTCTGGACAGTAACATTTGACCCATCCTGTAAAAAATGGATTTGAATAGCCAAAATGATGGTCTCTTGTGGTTTGACTGGTTGGTGAAGAAAGAGGGAGGGAGATCAATTCTGTGAAACAACAGCTGTTACTCGGTGGTCTTCTTTGACATTGATAAAGACCCCGACCCCCTGCCCGTATTGCCCCCTCTGCTCCCTCTCTTCTCACCCCCCCCACCATTGGCTGAACACTGCCCTTTATTCAAACAGCAAGATGGAAGGCAAACAGGAAAATAAAGTGTTGTGGCTAATCTCAATCACGTGTGTACTGTAATGGTGCAGTAATGAGTGTGAGTGGCGGCGTTGCTCTGTAGCCGCACAGATGGCTAATGGGAAGCAGCATTGCCCTCCAAGAGACAATGAGGGCCGTCTGTCTCCTGACCCATGCAACGAGGGCCTGCCGTGCAGTGTCCAAGGAGGGCAGCAGGGGTGCCTGTTTAATAAAATAAATAAAAAAACACCATTCACCCCTCAATTATTTTATCTTATGACCAGTCCACCACAGTTTTTTAAATAATTTTTTTATATTTGCCTTTCTGTATGCTGTGCCTTTATTTATTTTCTACCAATACTGCCCTGGATTTGCAATGATACCAGGCACAGTCCACAGTTACCCTGTTTCCAGCGTCTGCACCAGCTCACTGGGCTCTGCTCCCAGCTGACAGGATGCCAGACTTGCCAAAGCAGCCTCGCCTGTGTATTAAAAAGCTTGGCTGGCCCCAATAAAAAAAAAAAACCCAGTTTTTAAAAACTTTATTAATGTTTATTTTATTTTTTTTGTGCAATGTTGTCCCAGTTACCTGTGAGTGTGTAGTGAGTCTTCTCAAGAATAGGAAAAAGTGGCAAAATTGCGGCCTACTGAGGGAGCCCCAGTGGGCTGGGAAGTTGTGTGTTTGGAGGGGGTACGGGAGCACACACGTTTCTGATCCAGGTCTGGGAGGTAGGGGGAAACGGGGTGTCTCTTATAACTACCACACTCACGCTTACCACCGTCCCATCCAAGCAAAACTCACGCAAGCGCGCAAACACGCACGCACGCACGCACGCACGCACGCACGCACGCACGCACGCACGCACACACACACACACAGCCATAAGAGCAGCAGGACCTGTAGCCCAAAGGTATGTCTCACCACACAGTCAGTGACCCCAAGCCTTTCTTGACTGCAATGAAGCCATCTTTGGCCAGCGGGTGGGGGTGTGTCTAGGCCTGTGTCAGCCACTGTGTTGTGCAGTGCACTGGAGCCACTTGGACTTATCATGTGCATTAATCGCAGGGCAGTCAGTGAAGCTGAAATATGTTTTGTAATCCCGGTTAAATGGTCCGGGTGTTCCCGCTCCACGCCAGCAGACTGGTGCGAAAGCAGTCGGTTCAGGGAAAGCGGGGAATGCTCCCAATCCGCTCCGCTTGTGCGTAACTCCTGGTTTTGTTTTGTCTATCGTGTAAACACACACCAGGTGCAGCGGTAGACCCAGGGTGTTATACAAACACACCTGCCACCGCTGGAGCTGCAACAGCACGGACTTGCCCCTACAATGCAGCCCTAGAACCAGGAAAGGAGACCCTTCCCATGTGCCTTGGTCTGAAATCTTTTACACAGGCGCTTTGGTTAATGCATTCTGTGTATTTTTTACATGCGCATGGGTGGAATGTATTCCTGGATTCAGGTTTAGGGGCTCACTAGAGAGCTCTGGACCGGGGGCCCGTGAATGCGGGCCAGCTCTCCAGGAGGCTGTGAGGTTTGGTACTGTGTTGTGACAGCGTGAGGTCACAAGGCTCCACATTAGCGATCGCTCGAACGTAAAGGAAGAGACGCAGCCTGCATAGCAATAACGCGTTTTATTTGAGGTCGCTCTCGTGGCATATTGTGAAAGGTCTCCATTTTGTGTCGACGGAGATCAATAGTGCTTTGGGAGAGGATGTGCTTTATCCAGTCAGAAGCCTTGTGAAACGACCGTCTCTCCCCCTTTTCCCTCCTTAAAGTCTGGCGTGTTGGCTGGCCCCTGATCCACCGGTTTGCACTTGTGTGTGTGTGTGTGTGTGTGTGTACACGCATGTTTGTGTAAGCGATTAAACGTGTGGTCACACGAGTCCACGACAAGTCCAGGGGTGAATTAATTTACAGCAGCAGTTCCCCCGCCGGGCCCGTAACCTCATTACTGTCCCACAGCCCTCGGTTCACACCTTCCACAGCCCCGCTCCGCAGAGGCCTGGCGCATGCGCCTTACTCCCCTTTCGTCCCGCCTCCTGGCTCCCTGCCCCTGGCCCTTTTCCCCTTTCATACACTCGCACACAATCACACTCACTCAGCAGAGAGGCAAAGAGGGAGGGAGGGGGAGAGAGATGGGAATGGGGTGGTCAGGGTGCTGTTACACATGAAGGACTTGTCAAATATATGAGTATACACACAGGCGCTCGTTCTCACACACACTTACCCAGGCGCTCGCACGCCGACGTAGACTGTAGCCTCCGTGCGTAGAGCGGCATGAGTGACAGGTGTGCGTGGCTGTTCCCTCCCTCTGTGGCAGTGGTCTCTCCCTCGTTGTACGCACTGTAAAAACCCTGAACCCTGAGAGGGATGAGAAGCGGCCACGCGTGACGTGGCGTCTGATTGTTTGCTGTGTTGACAAAGACGGAGAGGTGACCCATCTCTCCCCTGGGGGCGGATCCATGGCAAGCAGGGAGGGGAGGGGCATGGCAGGTGACACACCTTTTCTGTCACCTCACCCCACCTGACAGACACACAAACAGAGTACCCAGTGATGCATAAGTGACTTCACGCTTTAATGGGAGAAACCATGTGCCTCTGAGGGGTGGAGCTGGCTTGGTGGTGGTTCCCAGCAGAATTGCAGCTTAATACATTTGGACTCTGTACTTATACTTCTGTTTTGTCTTTATGAACTACAGAGTACTGGTCTGGGAGATGGGGAACTGTGTGTGTGTGCGTGCGTCTGGGTCTGCGCATGCGTGTGTACATACTTGTGCCTGTGTGAGCCCGTGTTTGTTGTATGTGCATACTTGTGCCTGTGTGAGCTTGTGTGTGTGTTAGGGTTAGGGCAGTGCCTGTCAGAGTCGGTGACGATCTATTGACTTCCCAAGTCTGCCACTGTCACCTCTTTAGCTGTCCCTGCAGGCAGCGAGGAGGAGAGGTCTGATAGGACCTGGCTGCTCTCCTCTGCAGCTCCTCCACTTCCGGAGGGAAGACAAACTCCGCCGTCATGCTCTGCTGCTTCTCCACTCCGGAGCAGCCAGAGAACCTTCGCTCTCGCTCCCCCCCCCCCCCCTTTTCTTTCTTTCTCTGTGGCCCTGATCCTGCTGAAGGAAGCTGTGGTATTTTGAGCCGGGCTTCCAGAGCACAATGGCCCCGGCCGGCCGGCCCAGTGGAAGCCAGCCCGCAGTCCCTGCGTCCAAGTCCCGCCCCGGTCACGTGGGCAGAGCATTAAGGGGAAGTGGAGTTTCAGGTGTCACCGTTTTCGTCACGCTCCGTGGAACGGATCCTTTTTAACGGCCCCCGGCTCCCTGACGCCCGTACCAAAGACGGACCACAGCTGCCAGGCTCCCATTGCCCAACCTGCCCCCTCTTTCCTGCCAACCATGAGTCTCCAGGCATGTAAACGCGAAGACCCGTCGGACGGGGCGGCGGCATTGCAGAGCAGTGACGTAACGCATGAAGCGAACCATGGGATCAATCATGGAACAGTACCGTGTTGGTGGCAGGGGCGGGGGGGGGGGCTTAGCCCCCGACTGCTCTTTCGGGCCTGTGGTTGTTAATGACTAACCGCCCTGCCTCCGGCCACTCGCTAGCTCGCGCTCTGCTGCGGAGTCGCCGCGGACGCGCGCGGCTCCCGTGAGGAAAAAAGCGGCGGGGACGGCGGAAGACGGCCACGCTTCATTTCCCTTTTGTATCGATATGCGTCTGACGCTCAGGTCATTACGCGAGCGACCGCCTTGGAACCCTGTTAGAACACATCGGATGTGGTTGAGGACTTGGACCTCCGGCCCGCTTCGTTCAGCGCCCACTCCCCCTGGCTTGCAGCGGGGAGAGGGTCTCTGGCTCCGGGGCTTTGACGTCTCGGCGGAGGTGAACGGGTATCGCCATGGCCCTAGTTCTACTTCTGATCCGATGCGCTGCCTTACCCTGGCTGGGCCTGAGCCAGGCTGTGTGTGCAGCTCAGTATGAAGGAAGAGAACAACATCTGTCTTTGAGGTTACTGTGTGTGTGTGCATTTAAAGGCAGTTCCTCTCTTCCTCAGTGTCTCTCTTTTTCTCCCTCTCGCTCTCTGTCTCTCAGCAGGCAGTGCTGGCTGTGGTCCACTCCTGCCTCGCGGTGCTGATTGGTCAGCCCTGTAGAGTGTGGTGGTGAGTGCGGCTGTTATCTGCCTGCACTCTTTGTACCTTTGAGTTTGTGTGTGAGCGAGGTGCAGGGGTCATGATCTTCTGTACTGTTATTATTTACTCGATCGAGGAAAAGGTTGTAATAAAGGCTGGATGTGCATCTTGGCTCCTCCCACTCCCTTTGGCACATGCTCAGAAGGTTGCTGATGTGTTGGCCCCCCTGGGAGAAGAAGTGCATCTGGAGAGTGTGCTCTGGGTGGTGTGTGTTGGCCCCCCTGGGAGAAGAAGTGCATCTGGAGAGTGATGCCTGTGCTGATGTGATACTGCACAGATCACCTTGTCCCATCTCCGCCAGAAGAAAAGGATTGTGGGATTGCCCGGCTGGCAGTGTGGGGACCGTGATTCATGAGGAGACCACTGGACACTTGCAGCCTGTGTGTGTGTTTGTGTCTGTTTGTGTCTGTGTCGATTCTCTGTTGGAGATCTAGCTCTTGTTAGCTGGGATGACCCAATTTCTGTGATGGTCATATGAAGTCACATCAGCAGTGCCAAAAGCAACTCTTATCGAATATCCTTATTTCCATTTCTCCCGGCTGAAAGTCGTATCAAACGTTAATACTAGGCGTAAATAGGAACTTCTGACACATAAAACTTGCTAAGTGTGCAGTGAATCCCAGCAGAGTTCAGAAGGGGACAGTGTCCGAGTGGGAGTGTGCCTGCACCCTGGTACGGCAGCCACACGGATAAACAGAGGGAGGGAGAGAGGGGGTATGAATACGGGGATGTTTATAAACGCCCAGCTCTTCACCTCCAAACACGCTCATTTCCCACCCAGGCCTTTAACGTCAGGGCGAATTCCAGACCCTTCGTTTAGAAGGCGTGATTGGGCGTGGAGGTGGGGGCAGTCTGACTCTAGCCGTGCCCGGGTGTGTGTGTGTGGGGGGGGGGGGGGGCCCGGGCGAACCCCACTTTAAAACTCACAGGATAAATGGAGTGTGTGTGAGGTTCTATGCTTCGTTGTGAGGTCTTAATGGCAAGACGGGCGCAAGCCTAATCTGACAACTTCCCTTCTGTTCTGTGATGATCATTAGTGCTTTATCTCTGTTTTGCTTCTCTTTCTTTCTCTGTTTTTTGCACTCTCTTTCTCACTCCTCTCCCACACGGTACAGGAGTGGTTGCGTTGGAAGGTAACTTTAAGCGGAATTTTGCGAGTCCTTTTAATTAGGAACTGGGGCACTCCCCATCCCTTCCTGCTCTCAGCTTGGAGGTCTTTAGGAAGTGGGGTTGGGGGGGGGGTGGTGTGGGTGTAATCGTTTCTGCGGGCTGTATTTGGCAGTGTTTCACACGTGATGGACGGCACCGCTGAAGGAAATGGGAGGAGCGGACACGGACGCGCTCCTCAGACATCGTCTGCCGTGTTC
Organism: Ilyophis sp. 1 JC-2022; assembly: GCA_022702515.1. NCBI lineage: Eukaryota > Metazoa > Chordata > Actinopteri > Anguilliformes > Synaphobranchidae > Ilyophis > Ilyophis sp. 1 JC-2022. Next base: position 88,722,117 of record CM040404.1, on the reverse strand, counting down.
GACTGTACTCCTTTATTTCACCCCTTTTGTGAGTCTTGAATGTGTCTGGCTGAAGAGCAGTGCGTCTGTGTGGCTCATAGCAAAAGAATTTGGGTGGGGTTGTGTATTTCTGTCGTGTGTGTGTGTGTGTGTGTGTGTGTGTGTCCGCATTCCTGAGTTGTGACCACAGGATTCCCTTGCTGGGGTGAAGACAGGCGCAGTGGATGAAAGCATGTTTGAAACGGTTTGTCCTTTTAGAAGAGAAGCCTTTTTTATTGCAGCAGGGCCTACACTGTGAGGCAGGAGAGCGCTGTTTTATTGTTATTTGTATCTTATGGTAAACTGCTCTCTTTTAGAGGGAAAGGTTTGTGTAATGGGGGCCTCCTGATGTCGGTGTGTCTGCCTTATAGTTCTCCCGCTGTTTAAATGATGTGGTAAAATGTTTAAAAGGTGGTACACAAAGGCAGTTAGTAATAAAAGTGAGTTCCCTCCTAAATAACCCAGGTTTGATTCCAGAAGTGAAAAGCGTAGCATGGTCCACAGGCTAAACGACTCGGCCCCTTCAGTATATCTCAACAGGAAAGAGAAGATTGAACACACACACAATACATAGACACACACGGATGCGTATAACGCACACGTACCCGTATATACACGTAAAACGCTCGCACACGCAGACACAGTTTCACAAACCAGCACACTGGCTGGAGTGCACGTGTAAATGCCTGCACAATTCAAAAACAGACTATCGTGTCCGCACACACGTATAAACGTGTAACGACAAACAAACATGCACATTCTCAACTTTCATGCGTAATGTCATACTGTCACTAGCAATTTCTCTTTACGTCTATCTCTCTCTCCCCCTCTCATTCTCTATGTCTCTCCATTTATCTCTCTCTCTCACTCCCTCTCTTTCTCTCTCCCTCTCTGCCTATGTCTCTCTCCCCCTCTCATTCTCTATGTCTCTCTCTCCCCCTCTCTCTCTCTCTGTCTCTCTCTCTCCACACTGCTATTAATTATCCCTGGAGCAGACAGGTGCTGTCTCTGTGAGTATCTGGCCAGCCCAATTGCTGCCCCATTGCGCGGCCTCCATTCTCGCCAGACTGCCTCCCCGTTTTCCCAGATACGCCAAACGGAGCGTTGACCGTCTCCTTCCTCCCCTGTGTTAGGGGAAAGGCCTCAGTCTCTCTGTCATGCAGCGCATGCTTGCAGAAAGGACAGGCCTTTTACGGGCCCGGCAGCCACTCAGGCCAGTGAAGCTAGAGCCGTAATGGCTACTTTCTGAGCTTCCGTCAAGGGCGCCAGCACCGAGGACAGGAAAACGCGCACGCTCGAGTGTGAACAGACGGTCAAATATGCGCTAATGCCCTTTCTTCCTCTGTGTGATGTATTGAGTGGGGCTTGACTGACCTGCCATTTCCCTCACAAACAGATCTTTGAAGACTTACTGCAATAAGTTTGAATAGAGCTTAGAGCAAACTGATTATTTCCTCCTTTTCTCATTGAATGCAATGCATTTGGTTTGTAGATATTTTAATTTAACTGGATTATTTGACACATTTGATATTTTTTTATTTCTACCAGTTTATTGTAGGTTATTATTTTCTGTGGTTTATGAATTATCAGTTAAGGAAGTAAAAAAAAAAAAAAAAAAAAGATGGTTATTTTTAAGCTGTTGGCCTTATTTAGTTCTTGTTCTGTTCTCTCTGTTTTTTGTGTGTGTGTCTGCGGCCTGCGTGTGTGTGCGTTAGTGGGTGACAGAGAGAGAGCATCATAGCTCGGCAGGACGGATCTGTTGTGTTGTGTGGATGTTGATAAAGGCGTATGTGTGTCTGAGTTGTGAAAGAACAGTTGTTTAATTCAAAGTGAAATGGCAACAGTCACGGTTCCTTCTCTTGTTAATGAGAAGCCCTTCTTGGTGCTGCGGAGCTCCCTCTAGTGGACCCACGGGTTACTCTGTCACGCTGCAGTTCTTTGGGTGCGTAGAGGTCGCCCTGCGCCGTTGAAAGTAGCCTTCGCTCAATGCCTGTCACCGTTTAACATTGGAAACTGAAAGAATTCCTACCTGGAGAGTTTAAAATGTCTCTGAATATACCTCCACAGGTGAACATCGTTAACGAGCGCAGGATGCATTCTTTCTTAATTCACAGCTGCAGCTGAGGCATTGCTAACGCGTTACCTACGTTTGTCTGACCTGTGTTCTTTCTTTCTCTCCCCCTGTGTGTCCGCAGGCTTGGTGGATGCACTTAGATGTGTGCAATGAGTGCTGTGGCTGGCATGCCTCAGTGTTTTGGATCCTCCTGCTCTGGACTCAGTAGGACAAGAGTTTCTCAGAAGAGAACGTCATGAGCATAGCCGTCCCAGTAGGGGTGGACACCGCGAACACCTCATATCTGGACATGGCTGCAGGCTCGGAGTGAGTGCGGCCCTCTCTTCCTGTCCGTGCGTCTTCTCTGTGTCTGTCTGTCCTTCTGTACCCTCAGGCTGTGGGCGAGTCATCACATGCTGAGCACTGTGTGTCCCTCTCCCAGAAGGATATTTTCTCCCTTTCATCTCTGGGAAGCTGGGAATTATTTTTAGTTATCCATTTTTTTTAATATTTCTCAATATCTATCAAATTGTAGGAATTGTAGGATAAAGTGCACTTCTGTCTCTACCTCACCTGTTGGACAGTGGCCACATATCCATTTTTATTTTGGTAGCCATGCCTTTTTCAGAGGCTAGACTGTGGGCATTGAGCCTGTACTTAGGGTCAGTCTGTGCTTTGTATTTCCGACAGTGAGGTCTCTTTTTTTTTTTTAGGACCCCGGCTCGTGGCTTTAGAGTCGGTTGTGCTCTCTTTGCACGCTACATTTTTAAAACCTCTGTATGATATGAATACAGGCTTTTCACACAGAGTATCTCTCTACATTCCCCCATCTTGCTCTCTCACTCATTCACCTTCTGTCTTTTCTCAATTCCGCTGAAACAGCCTCATCCCGTGCAGGTATCGATGTTTTCATTGTGTGGCCTACCCGTTCGTGTCTATGCGTACGTGACCCGTGTTGTGAGTGGTGGTGTGCCTAGGGTGTGCTGACCTGACCCTGGGCTGTGTTGGAAAGAACAGTGTCTCATCTCTCTGTGGGATCAGCGTATCTGTATGGCACATACTCCCTCCCTACTGCACCGTCTCCCTGGGAACTCGTAATTGAGTGGCAGCTGCGTTCTTCATGGAGACCTTCCAAACTCCGAAACCCCCCCCCCCCCCCCCCCCCTCATATTATGTTAACATTTTCTGATGCCTTTGATGTTTGGGGTCAAATTGACCTTACTTTGTCTCGACCTTACTGTACCTTCTTCAGAGACACTGCAGTTCAGCTCAGATCAGTGTTATGCAGCCATTTTACAGGCACATACACAAGCGGGCTTTGCGGGAAAACGGGGAGAGGAAAATGGAAAGGATTACAGAGTTGCGTGGCCGTGTTGGCGCATAGCCGAGCCTGGGCTGGTGTAACCTGGGCTCCCATGACACAGGAATTGTGGACCCATGTCCTCCCCTCTCCCATGCTCTGTGACACAGGGATAGTGGACTCACGCCCTCCCCTCTCCCGTGCTCTGTGACACAGGGATAGTGGATTCGCGCCCTCCCCTCTCCCATGCTCTGTGACACAGGGATAGTGGACTCACGCTCTCCCCTCTCCCATGCTCTGTGACACAGGGATAGTGGACTCACGCCCTCCCCTCTCCCATGCTCTGTGACACAGGGATACTGGACTCACGCCCTCCCCTCTCCCGTGCTCTGTGACACAGGGATAGTGGATTCGCGCCCTCCCCTCTCCCATGCTCTGTGACACAGGGATAGTGGACTCACGCTCTCCCCTCTCCCATGCTCTGTGACACAGGGATAGTGGATTCGCGCCCTCCCCTCTCCCATGCTCTGTGACACAGGGATAGTGGATTCGCGCCCTCCCCTCTCCCGTGCTCTGTGACACAGGGATAGTGGATTCGCGCCCTCCCCTCTCCCATGCTCTGTGACACAGGGATAGTGGACTCACGCCCTCCCCTCTCCCATGCTCTGTGACACAGGGATAGTGGATTCGCGCCCTCCCCTCTCCCGTGCTCTGTGACACAGGGATAGTGGATTCGCGCCCTCCCCTCTCCCATGCTCTGTGACACAGGGATAGTGGATTCGCGCCCTCCCCTCTCCCATGCTCTGTGACACAGGGATAGTGGACTCACGCTCTCCCCTCTCCCGTGCTCTGTGACACAGGGATAGTGGATTCGCGCCCTCCCCTCTCCCGTGCTCTGTGACACAGGGATAGTGGACTCACGCTCTCCCCTCTCCCGTGCTCTGTGACACAGGGATAGTGGACTCACGCCCTCCCCTCTCCCGTGCTCTGTGACACAGGGATAGTGGATTCGCTTGCGTTTGTAGCAGCTGCAGCCGAGCCCTCTGGCACAGTGAGGGGCCGTGAGATCTGACAGCGCTGTGGAGACGCTGCTCGCAGTGACATGCTGTGCGTGCGCGCGTCTGTGTGATTTTTATTTATTTATTTATTTTTACTGCGCACTGCCATGCAGAGTGCTCTATGTGTGTATGTGTGTGTGCTGAGGGTTGCCATGGCAGCGAGTGGGAGTACTCCGGAGTCGAGGCGTTGCCTCTGGCTCTGCTGCCTCGCTCTCTCTCTCTTTCTTTCCCTCCCCCCCTCTCTACCTTCTTCTATCTCTCTCCCTCCATCTCTTTCTCTCTCCTCTCTCCCTCCCTCTTGAGCTTGTTTCCCAGCACCCTCATCTTTATCTCAATCGTGTCCCCTTCTCAACAGGTGTGCGTGTGTGTGTGCGCGTGTGTGGTGTGCGCTCGCGTTACGGGGTAGAGTAGTAGATGCCTGCGGAGGTGTGTATCGGTGCTATGTTTAGCTCCTCTTTCTCAGCATTGGGCTGCTGTCACTATGCTATTTCTGACTGAAAGGATTAGCAGGCATCTTCGCTGTCAGTTCCAACAGAGCCCTCATGTCCCCCGCTCTGCTCTGCCCTCTCTGTCTCCCCACCCACCCATGACGTGCGCATATGTGTCTTACCTGTATAGATTAGATTTTTAAAATGTTTTCATTCGTTAATCTTTCCTGTGCTTGTGGTTCTCAGTTGTGCTCTTTGCAAGCCTCCATGCACTGAATGAATGCTGGCCTTTCACACACATTCTTTCTCTCACGCTCCCCTCTCTCATTCTCTTTTCTCTCTCGCTCTCTCTTTTCTCTCTCTCTGTCTCCCTCTATCTATCTCTCTCTTTCTCTCTCTCTGGCTCTCCCCCCTATCTTTGTATTTTTTCTCTCTCTGTCTCTCTTTCTCTCTCTCTCGCTCCCCTCTGGCACTCTTCCCACCCTCATTGACAGAGTGATGCAATCCCTCCCTGCGCAGTCGCACTGATTTCCAAGCGCAGTCAGGGCCTCTGTGTGTGTGTGTGTGTGTGTGTGTGTGTGTGTGTGTGTGTGTGTGCGTGTTCTTGAAATATAGTTTATACTGCATAAATCGTATATATTTTCAGATTTCATACATAGCCAAATGCATGAATGGAGGAATGAAACCTCAGTTGTCTAGTAGTTGCCTAGTAATAAAAAAGTAAAAATTCACAGATCACAATTAAGTATACATATTGATACATTCTAAATTCACCATTGAATGTTTCTCAAGCTACTTGAGAGGAACAATAAATTCTGACTCAAATATCAGGAAACAAATTGTTAAAAAACATTTTTTTTTAAAAGATAAAAAGGTTGTAGTTGTTTACTGAATTATTGTCATTGAAACGTTAAAGTGTTAAGACCCCTGTGCGTACGCACACACGTGTGTGCGCTCATGTATCCGTGTGCGTACGTGTGTGCAGGCGTTCGCCCGCGCCGGCCCCAGGCACACATTCACTTTCGCTTCGTCACTAAAGCAGCGCCAGCGTGCAGGAGAAGTGTAGCGCGCGCGAGACTGAGAGAGCGAGCACGAGGGAGAGAAAGAGAAGCTCCCAGCAGGTACCGTACTCCTCCGTGCCGGCAGGAAAGGGGGAAGAGAGGGATGAGAGGAAGGGAGAAGTGTGTCCTTTTGTCCTTTACTGGTGAGCTATCCTGCCGTTCTGTCCTTCTCCTGCTCTATGGCTGCTTGGATTCCTCTTCAGTTCCTTGTATAGCACGGTTCCTGTTTCTCTCTCTCTCTCTCGCTTCGTCTCCCCGCCACTCTCTTTCTTAGTTATACATTTTTTATTTAAAGTGCTTTGCTTTTGAAATACAATCCATTAACATTACTGAAGCTCTCAAATTTGCAATAGAAATTAACATACGGTAATGACATATTCGACATTGAGGTTTTTACATTTTTTAAAAGCTGAAGACCACATAACCCTTGTCCCTCTGGCTGTAGCACACATTTATTTAGGCCTACATTGCTGCCGGGCCTGCATAATGAAGCTCCTGTCCTCTCCAATGATGGGCATTTTTTCACAGTTTGTCAAATTTTTGATTAATGGAGCAATTTTGTGGTAAATACTTTTCTTTGTCTGGCTGTGTTAGCCAGTTTCAGTAGCCAGACTGTGTTCGCTTAGTCTGTACACTGTTAAGGTATTTTCATGGTACACGTTTCAGTTTTGTATGTATGTATATATATATATATCTCTTTCTCTTTCTCTTTCTCCCTCTCTCTCTGGGGAATAAATTCACTAGAACCTGCAAATTACTAGAGCTTTTGTGGGAATTTGGCTGCAAACTGGTTCTCACACTAGCAGGTTTTTTATTTTTTTTGAACCAAAAGTAATTATGCAATCTTAACATTACATTACATTTATTTGGCAGACGCTTTTATCCAAAGCGACGTACAATTAGTGCATATTGAAGGTCATAGACACAATCTACAAAGCAAATCCAACAAAGCACAACTTTCTCACAACGTAGGAGCTATCGCTAGTAGTCAACAGAATACAGAACAGTCGGCTATACATTCTAAGCTATGAAATAGCAAAACCAAATAGAAAATGAACAGAAAGAACATACTATATATTTGGCCTTATATATGTAGTTAATCAAGGTGGAGTCTGAAAAAGTGTGTTTTTAGACCACGACGGAAAACAGACAGCATTTCAGCTGAGCGCAACGGAGTGGGGAGTTCATTCCACCACTGGGGAGCTAGAGTGGAGAAGCTCCGCAGTCGGGACGAGCGAGTGCCGTTGACACGGAGGGAGGGAAGTGCAAGTCGCCCTGCACCAGCAGTGCGAAGTAGTCGAGCAGGAGTGTAGTGCTGGATCAAGTCCTGTAGGTAGGAGGGGCCTGACCTTTTGGCTGCAGTGTAGGCCAGGGTCAGAACTTTGAACCTGATCCTGGCCACGACTGGACTTAAAAAGACAGATATTTGTCAAGTATTACCAGCCACTATGCAAGGTGAAAAACTAGGTGAATAGCGGTTAGAATTGGGGAACATGGGTTTGAACCATAAAAATGTTCCTGCTGGCATTCTGATGCTAACAACCAACAGTATCTATTATGCGTCTCACCTCTGCAAACAAACAGCTTGTCCTTAAGGATCAATAACTGTTTGGATCCTCGTTGCTTCACCGTGACCATTTTAAATTCCCACACAGCTGGCGCATTCGTAGGAGGAGCGCGCTTTCGGTTTTTGCGCTCTTGTTCGGGCGACCAGCGTGGGGTCCAGGCAGCAGCTCCCAGCATGCTCGGCAGGCCAGCGCTGGCGTAAAAAGCTTAATGTGCGTAATGGCGACGCTGTGACATTCAGAACCGCTGAAAATACGGCCCGTGGAACTCCAGCTGCCGGAGCCACAGTTCTTCTGAATGGGCCGGAGGACAGGAGAGCCAGCGCAGGCAGTACCTGCAGTGTTGCAGAGATAGCCTGGTTCCTTTGTGTTTGTGGTTCTGAGTCTCTCTCTCTCTCCTGCACTGTAATGAGGTAGCACACATGGTCCTGCTCCACGAAGCAGTGGCGGCGCAGGAGCCGTACACTATGAAGTGAAAGTGCGGTGGCTCGGGTGGTGCAGTGGACAGCGCTGTCGCCTCACAGCGAGAAGGTCCCGGGTTCGCCTGGGTTTTTTTCCGGGTTGCTCCGGTTTCCTCCCGCAATCTAAAGACATGCAGGTTGGGTTAATCAGCGAGGGTCCCTCATAGCACAGGGCTATGGAGGAGCAGGGCACGTGTCCCTCCCCAGGGCTGGGACCGGTGGTATGGTGATAGGGTCGCCGGGGGGTGGGGTTTTGGTTTCCGTTTGATGTGGCGCCTGAACTACGGCTGTGAAATTGTTAGTAATTTGAGCCTCGGTCTCACTCAGGGTGGTTACTGGTGTCCGCATTGACCTTGAGCCAGCTGTTTACACTGACCCAGCAAGGGCCATTTAGCAAGCACAAGCTGGCCGGTGTGTGTGACGCTCTGACAGTACCGCTGGCTGCTCTTTGTGTCTGTCACTTTCCCCTTATGCACCCTGATCCTTTGTCCCCCTCCATGGCTCTCTCTTCCTCTCTCCTTATCTCTCCACTGCTCGCCCCCTTTCTTACTCTTTCTTTCGGCACATCTGCTAATCTCTCTCTCTCTCTCTCTCTCTCTCTCTCTCTCTCTCTCTCTCTCTCTCTCTCTCTCTCTCTCTCTCTCTCTCTCTCTCTCTCTCTCTCTCTCTCTCTCTCTCTCTCTCTCTCTCTCTCCCCACTAGAACGTACTGTTAGTAAGCCGGTGTATTCTGCACTAGCGCGGTGTGGGATGTAGCCGAGCCGTTTTGTCAGAGTGCAGTAGCCCTTCCTGTGTCAAGGTTGCTGTTTGTTCTCCATCGCTGTTCTATTTTGCGTTAGCAGAAGTAACTCAGATTGAGTTTCTGCAGTGCATTCTCATCGGATGTGTGGTTAATCAGAGGGGATTTTTTCTGTCAATAACCTCATAACGTCTGTGCGTGTGCGCGTGTACCTCCATTAAAGTCTCTTATCCAGTGCAGGGAGTGTGCACGAGATACTCCAGGAGAGAAAGTGAGTGTGAGTGTGTGAGTGTGGCCTGCAGATAGAAGGCTCTGGTTTAAACTGCCTCTATTGAGAGGAGATTATGGCTCTTCTGTTATTCTACTTCCTATCAGCTCCCGGCAGTCAGCTGGGGTGACTGACAGGTCAAAGGCACACCTTGGACAGGATGTGTGTGTGTGTGTGTGTGTGTGTGAGTGTGAGAGTGTGTGTGTGTCAGTGTGTCAGTGAGTGAGAGTGTGTCAGTGAGAGAGTGCGTGTGTGCCTGCTGTTCCCCAGTCAGCTCAGTTCTGTTAAATCCATGCCTGGCTTGCCAAAGCCTTTACAAATAAGCTGAATGGACATCAGTGGAGAGCGATAAAAAATGGCACCTCTGACTCTCACTGAAAGCTTTTTAAGAGCTCCTCCCCAGCCCTATTCACACTGCAGGAAATGCCTCCTTTTAGTTGGCTTTCCCGCACAACCGGAGCCTCCCACGCTTCAGTGGGAAGTGTTCACCCTAAGTCCCCTACTGGAGCTGACAAGTACTACCACAGAACTGCTGTACTGCCACCTACCTGGCCACTGCAGTAGTACAGTGTGATCTGAGCTGGTCCAATGGGCTGCATTTGAATCTTTCTGTGTCTCTCTGCGTCTTTTTTTGTGGCTCGCTCTCTGTACTCTGTGTGTTGCTTGAGGTCTTCCAGCCTCCCTCTGACTCGTCTCCGTCTCTGTGTTGAACAGACCTGAATCGGTAGAGGCCAGCCCTGTGGTTGTGGAGAAGTCCAGCTACCCACACCAGATCTACAGCAGTAGCTCCCACCACTCGCACAGCTACATTGGGCTGCCCTACGCCGTGAGTATCGTGCTCTCTCATTGGCCCTTCACATGTTTTCTGTGTGTCACCTACGCGCATCGACCTATGAGTAGGGGCCTGTAGCCCGGGTCTCGGGGAGCCGACTGTAATCAACTGCGGTCATTTATCAATCAAGTGCCTGTTAATATTCAGTGCTAATTGATAAACAAATGCAGTTGATTGCAGTTTGCTTAGCTTCACCTGGTTGCTGTGGTTACTGATGTTAAGGAAACCGGCGGACCCCTGACCTATAAGCTCAAAATCATTCCCGCTAACGCTTGTGTCTCTGCCCCTCGCCTCCAGGACCACAACTATGGAGCCCGGCCCCCGCCAACGCCGCCTGCCTCGCCCCCGCCCACGATTCTGATCCGGCCCGGGGAGGGGCTTTTTGTGCCGGGCGCCCAGGACGAGGCGTCGCGTGGCACCACCCTCAGCACCTCGGAGGACAGCAGCTACGGAGCCGACATCACCCGCTGCATCTGTGGATTCACCCACGACGATGGCTACATGATCTGCTGTGACAAGTGCAGGTGAGGCCTGTCGAGGGCGTCCCCTGCAGGCCGCCCCAGGACGGTCACTCGGTACCGCCCCAAACCATCCGCGCTGCACAGAGCCCCTACGGGGGTGGGTCGTAGTAGAACTTGCAAAGATGGAACGTAGAGCTTGCTAACGTTGCACTTTTCCCTCCGGCCAGCGTGTGGCAGCACATCGACTGCATGGGGATCGACAGGCAGCACATTCCTGAGACGTACCTGTGCGAGCGCTGCCAGCCCCGGAGCTTGGACAGAGACAGGGCCATTGTGCTGCAGACCAGGAAGAGGGAGAACATGTCGGGTGAGGGCTTCATGTCTCTGTTGGCCCGCAGACACGGGCCTGCACACACACACAAACACATCTTCAGACGTTACAACACAATGACCTCATCTGGATACACAGCAGTGTTTTACGCATGTCTTTATACTGGCTTGGTTTACATGGGTTCAGAGGTGTGGTGCAATGGTGTGTGAACTGTGTGCTGTGTGTAAGCAGTAGCACATCTCTGTGTGAGGTGTGTGCCTTGCGGTGATGCTTCAGCAGGTTGTTTGTACTAACAGTTGTGTGTGTGTGTGCGTGTGCGTTGCCCACTGCAGATGGGGACACCAGCGCGACGGAGAGCGGGGACGAGGTGCCGCTGGAGTTGTACACGGCCTTCCAGCACACGCCCACCAGCATCACGCTGACCCCCGCACGCATGGCCAATAAACAGGCCGACAAGAAGCGCAAGAAGAGCGGCGAGAAGGAGCCCGGGCCCGTCCCAGCCCGAGCCAAGAAGGTCAGCCCCGCCCCCATCCGAGCTCCGCCCCCCTCTGCCCGCAGTGTCCCTCCAGGCCTCGCTCCAAATCTGTGTCAATCAGTCAGTCTGTCACTCAGCTCAGTTCAGTCAGCTTGCACCAAATGTACATTGAAACAGAAAACAGATGACCACGTTTTGGTGAGCCATCACTTACTTCATCTCTCTCCCTCTCTCGCTTTCACTCTCTCCATCTCTCTCTCTCAATTCAGTAATGCTTTATTGGCATGACTGCATTAGTTACAATGTTGCCAAAGCAGGTAGCAGTGAAATAGACTAAAATCATTCTAAATGAAGTCAAATGGAACAAGTAAAAAATGAAGAAAAAAAAAAAAACCCAATCATACTGACTGCGCCTAGTACTTAGATTCGTATTTACCTTTTTAGGGTTGTTTTAACGCGCTTGTTCCTAGTTCGGAAATGCACTATGTACGTCGCTCTGGATAAGAGCGTCTGCTAAATGTCTATAATGTAATGTAATGTAATATGGTTTTAATAAAGAAAATATATAGAATTGTAATAACAACAATCTCTCTCTCTCTCTCTCTCTCAGGCATTCCGAGAGGGGTCCAGGAAGTCGTCCAGGGTTAAGGTAGGCCCAGTCATGTTCATAATGAATCCCTGACAGCATATAAGGAGAGAGTGTGCGTGTGACCCCTCCCCTCCTGTCTCCTGGTAACAGGGCTCCGCCCCAGAGCTGGACCCCACAGACACCCCCTCTCTGTGGGAGAATAAGATCAAGGCCTGGATGGAGCGCTATGAGGAGGCTAGCAGCAACCAGTACAGCGAGGACATGCAGCTCCTGCTGAGAGTCAAGGAGGCTGCAGACAGCAAGAGCATAGCCTACAACACACACACTGCTGCCTTCAAACCTCCTGTGGAGGTGAGTCTGTCAAACACACACAAGCACAGCATACGCACATGCTCTCTCACACACACAGACACACACACACACCGCTACCTTCAATCCTCCAAACCTCCTGTGGAGGTGAGTCTGTCAAACACACACAAGCACAGCATACGCACACGCTTTCTCACACGCTTTCACACACACGCACACACACGCACACGCACACACACGCACACACATGAACACACACTGCTACCTTCAAACCTCCTGTCTCTGTCAAACACACACAAGCGCAGCATACGCATAATACACACACACACACACACGCGCACACATTCACTGCTGCCTTCAAACCTCCTGAGGAGGTGAGTCTCTGTCAAACTCACACGCACACACACACACACGCACACACACACACACACGCACACACACACACACACACACAAGCACACACACAAGCACACTGATAGACGGCCTTGTTCCTCCTCTCCCACAGAGTCATGTGCAGAAGAATAAGAAGATTCTAAAGGCTGTGTGTGATCTGGCCCCAGACTCCCTCATCATTGAGTACCGGGGAAAGTTCATGTTACGCCAACAGTTTGAGGCTAACGGTTACTTCTTTAAGAGGTGAGGACACCACTGCCTGCATGTCGAATTTGTGTTAATGACCTAAGTGTGGTCTATGTGAGGTAGATGAATTGGTCTGTTTGTGGTAGCTGTGATGGTTTGGTCTGTGTGTGGAAGCTGTGATGGTTTGGTCTGTTTGTGTTAGCTGTGATAGGTTGGTCTGTGTGTGGTAGCTGTGATGGGTTGGTTTGTGTGTGGAAGCTGTGATGGTTTGGACTGTATGTCGTAGCTGTGATGGTTTGGTCTGTGTGTGGAAGCTATGATGGTTTGGTCTGTGTGCGGTTGCTGTGATGGTTTGGTCTGTGTGTGGTAGCTGTGATGGTTTGGTCTGTGTGCGGTAGCTGTGATGGTTTGGTCTGTTTGTGGAAGCCGTGATGGTTTGGTCTGTGTGTGGAAGCTGTGATGGTTTGGTCTGTGTGTGGAAGGTGTGATGGGTTGGTCTGTGTGTGGTAGCTGTGATGGTTTGGTCTGTGTGTGGTAGCTGTGATGGTTTGGTCTGTGTGTGGAAGCTGTGATGGTTTGGTCTGTGTGGAAGCTGTGATGGTTTGGTCTGTGTGTGGAAGGTGTGATGGGTTGGTCTGTGTGTGGTAGCTGTGATGGGTTGGTCTGTGTGTGGAAGGTGTGATGGGTTGGTCTGTGTGTGGTAGCTGTGATGGTTTGGTCTGTGTGTGGAAGGTGTGATGGGTTGGTCTGTTTGTGGAAGCCGTGATGGTTTGGTCTGTTTGTGGAAGGTGTGATGGGTTGGTCTGTGTGTGGTTGCTGTGATGGTTTGGTCTGTGTGTGGAAGCTGTGATGGTTTGGTCTGTGTGTGGTAGCTGTGATGGGTTGGTCTGTGTGTGGAAGGTGTGATGGGTTGGTCTGTGTGTGGTTGCTGTGATGGTTTGGTCTGTTTGTGGAAGGTGTGATGGGTTGGTCTGTTTGTGGAAGCCGTGATGGGTTGGTCTGTTTGTGGAAGGTGTGATGGGTTGGTCTGTGTGTGGTAGCTGTGATGGTTTGGTCTGTGTGTGGAAGCTGTGATGGTTTGGTCTGTTTGTGGAAGGTGTGATGGGTTGGTCTGTGTGTGGTAGCTGTGATGGTTTGGTCTGTTTGTGGAAGCCGTGATGGTTTGGTCTGTGTGTGGAAGCTGTGATGGTTTGGTCTGTTTGTGGAAGGTGTGATGGGTTGGTCTGTGTGTGGTAGCTGTGATGGTTTGGTCTGTGTGTGGTTGCTGTGATGGTTTGGTCTGTTTGTGGAAGCCGTGATGGTTTGGTCTGTTTGTGGAAGGTGTGATGGGTTGGTCTGTGTGTGGTAGCTGTGATGGGTTGGTCTGTTTGTGGAAGCCGTGATGGGTTGGTCTGTTTGTGGAAGGTGTGATGGGTTGGTCTGTGTGTGGTAGCTGTGATGGTTTGGACTGTATATGGTTGCTGTGATGGTTTGGTCTGTTTGTGGAAGGTGTGATGGTTTGGTCTGTTTGTGGAAGGTGTGATGGGTTGGTCTGTTTGTGGAAGGTGTGATGGTTTGGTCTGTTTGTGGAAGCCGTGATGGTTTGGTCTGTTTGTGGAAGGTGTGATGGGTTGGTCTGTGTGTGGTAGCTGTGATGGTTTGGACTGTATGTGGTTGCTGTGATGGTTTGGTCTGTTTGTGGAAGGTGTGATGGTTTGGTCTGTTTGTGGAAGGTGTGATGGGTTGGTCTGTTTGTGGAAGGTGTGATGGGTTGGTCTGTTTGTGGAAGGTGTGATGGGTTGGTCTGTTTGTGGTAGCTGTGATGGTTTGGTCTGTGTGTGGAAGCTGTGATGGTTTGGTCTGTGTGTGGAAGCTGTGATGGTTTGGTCTGTGTGTGGTAGCTGTGATGGTTTGGTCTGTGTGTGGTAGCTGTGATGGTTTGGTCTGTGTGTGGTAGCTGTGATGGTTTGGACTGTGTGTGGTAGGGCTGTCACTTTAGCCAAAAAAGCATATTCAATATTCAGAGGAAACATTTTGTTCAAACTGTATTCGAATATGAGTGGCAAATAAAGCTTCAAATTCCGACGCTAAAAATAAGCATTGGCCGGTAACCTAACTATGCTTCTACGTGTTTCTATTTGTATCCACGAGAAGGCAGAGGAATAGCCTACAGGAGATGCATTAATCCTTCGGTAGAATTTATTAGTGCAAACTGCTAAATATGAAGACATACTGTATATAATGTTGTGCTATATTTTCAATGTAGCATAAAATATGGTGGGCTACTCAAAAATATGTTAATGATAAAGGATATGTTAATAAGAAATCCCCACGGCGATTGGGCTCCTTCAGTGATACGATGACAATGTAAATTTGGCTACTTCTATGATAAACAAACTAAACAAAGAAATGAGTACTGTAGGCTACAATGCACATCTGTAAATGTGACTTGTTCCAATAGGCCTGGCCTATGACAAATTATTTGCCAGGAATATAAGCTGATCAAAGCGTTCAGTGTACAGAGCCAAGCGCTTTTTGTTGACAATATTCTCTGCTGTTGAGAAGACGCACTCCGACCGCACTGATGTCCCGGGAACACCCAGGTACTTTCTTGCCAGCTGGGCAAGTTGGGGGAATTCTGTGCTTCCCACCATCTTCCCCAATTCATTATTGGTAATTCTTGTAACGCCATCTTGTTAGCTTATGTACAAATCGCCATACTTTTTTCTTTTTAAATATCAAATTTCCCTATTTATCTTCTAAACCGGCATTGGTATGCAAATTTGAAATACAATTTGATATTTGAATATAATGTGACAGCCATATTGTGTGGTAGCTGTGATGGTTTGGTCTGTGGAAGCTGTGATGTTTAATCTGTGTGTGTGAATTGAATTGAAATTGGCTTCAATTGAATTGTGTGTGGAAGCTGATATTCTTTCAATTGGTGATATTTCAATTGGCTTCAATTGAATTTCGTATTCAGAATGGGAGCCTATGTCGGATCCCTGCCTCATAGGGGCTCCTCCAATTGGACCCCCAGCCGGGACGTCCCCCACGGTCTCTGAATGAACCCCTCTCCCTCGCTCTCTCCGCAGGCCATACCCGTTTGTGCTGTTCTACTCAAAGTTCCACGGGCTGGAGGTGTGCGTGGACGCCCGCAGCTTCGGGAACGAGGCCCGCTTCATCCGCCGCTCCTGCATCCCCAACGCCGAGGCGAGTGTCCAATCGCACGCCCCGCTTGGCTGTGACTACTGTACTGAGAACCGCCGCAGATTGTGGCGTTGGGCCGTTGGCGCCTTCCAAGGGCAGGAGCCACAGTCTAAACCTCCCAGCCTTGCGCTGGCTTTAACCGCGGCCATCCTGATACCAGTCCACATGGTTCGGGTGTAGGCGATTACAGTGTCTCACCTTCAGTCTCTCGCTCTCTCTCTCCGCCACGCAGGTGCGTCATGTGATTGAAGATGGCACTCTGCACCTGTACATCTACTCTCTGAGGCCCATCGTCAAGGGCAGCGAGATCACCATTGGATTCGACTACGACTACGGCAGCTGGTGAGCACTAAACGCAAGCGCATGCACACAAACACGCCCACACACATGCACACACACACACACACAGGCAGTGGTAGAGGGCGATTCCCCTGTCACAACCAGTCACCGCAGAATAATGAGCGAGAACGTTACTCAGTGGCACACCCTTGGCATTGTGTTTGTGCTGCCTGTGCAGCCGGGGGAATGCCATGTCTGAGAGCGCCCATTCCTTAAATATAGATTACTTTTGCCTTCACTTCTCAGTCTGTGGTCTGAATGGCATTTTTAACCTTAGCGCCCGTTCTTTTGGAATCGCACTTGAAACCTCCCGCTAACAAGCCGAACCCGTTGAGCTCCTCGTCCCCAATTAAAAGTTGTGAGGTTTAGCCGTTGACGCTAACTCGCCAGTCCCGGCGCCCTCTTTGTCCGCAGTAAATACAAGGTGGACTGCGCGTGTCTGAAGGGGAACCCGGAGTGTCCCGTGCTGAAGCACAACTCAGAGCCCACCGAGAACGACACGCGCAGGCGCCGGGGCCGGAGGGACAAGGACCCGCCCCGGGAGAGGGAGAGGGAGAGGGAGCGGGAACGGGAGCGGGAGAGGGACGGAGAGGGGGCGCAAAACCAGAACATCACCCTGGACTGCGACGGAGCCAACGCCAGCGCCAAGGGCAAGGCTCTTGCTGATGCCAAACAGAGGAAGCTGTCCCCGCTCCGGCTCTCCATCTCCAACAACCAGGTACCCCGCCCGGCCGCATGCCAGCGTTACCTCAGAGGGACCTTCACTTGGAGGAAACAAACATGAACTGAAAATGCAGAAAATGGGAAATTAAAAATCTCTCATATGGTTCCTCTTTCAAAACCAATTACTTTTTATGTTACTCACTTCTTAAATGCCTGTGGCCTTGTTTATCAACTCTCTGTAGCAGTGCACTATGGGATTGCTGACTGTCTTGCTTTAAAGCCTCCTTTTTGAAGGGCCACTGGCTGTTGTTGGTATCCAGGGGGTGGGGTTTTTACGGCCATCGATTTGCATAAATGTATTTTCAGTTCTAAATGCCTTGATTTCAGATCAAATCAGAGACCGTTTAAACCACACCGAGCGATTTTGAAATGGGAACTAAATGAGTCTTACTTCACCATTTTATGCATTTTTGGTTTATTTTTTTCCAGTCCAGGTTCCCTTTCACACACTTCCTGCCTGTCACATCACCGCCTCATCCCGCCCCCCCACTTCCCCTTCCTCTTCTACACTGAGGCCTGTTCTCTTTCAGTCCCTCTGATGAATTGTGATGTCACCATCTTCCTGACAACAGCAGTTTTTCCATAATCCCTCACCCGCCCGTCATTGTGGGTTTTAACCGAATGCGTTAGATTTTTCAGTACCCCCCGCCCTGTCACACTCCTCTGTCATCGTCGTCATCTTCATCTTCACGACCATCGTCACCTTTACACTCACTGTCATTTGGTCACATGGTGTGCCACGTACTGTATTTCTCCCAAGGCGTGGTTTTTTTGGGTGTCAGCGGAGTGGACAGTTTGAATGTGTTGGAGCAGTGTGTGCCGGGCTGTCTGTGTTGTGAGTCCAGGAGCAAAGTGGGCAGGGTGTGTCACCTGCCGGGACTAGGGGACGTGACCGAAGCGCCCTGCAACTCTGCAGTGTGGCCCTCAGCTCAGGTGACCCTCCATAAACGCCCTTCCTGTGCGGTTGTCCCGCCTGTCCATCAATCCACCCCTCAGTTGGCAGAATCATTTACCGCGTGAAGACAGGGTCGCGCATTTCCGTCTGGTAAAAGTGAATCATGGGTCAACATAACTGTGCTAGGGCAGGCCGGTGATTGATGGGCGGAGAGAATGGCGGCTGCCTGTCCCTGAGGGGGCGGTAAACATGGCGGTCGATTGAGGTTGTTGGCGGGCACAGGTACTCCTGCCTTCTGGGGAACGGGGGCTCAAATAGTTAACGGGCATTTTGTTGCCCCTGATGGAGCCCCTGTGAGCTGCTTATCGGCTCTGCCTAAGGGGCCCTCACAATTAATGTCCTGCAGCAATGTGGCAACCCCGTGACTCTCTCTCTCTCTCTCCTTCTATCTCTCTCCCTTTCTCTTTCTCTCTCGTAAATAATTTATTAAAAAACCAACAGGTAATTTCAGAAGAGTAACGGTTTACAATGTGCAAAATTACGTTTAAAATTATGCCGGAAGTTTCCTTGGCCCTCCCTGTGGCGAGCTATGGGCCCCTCCCGTGGGGACAAGCCCCCCTGCCTGCCATCTCTCTGAGCCGCCGTGTCACGTGTCTCCTGCAGGTGGCAGCGCTGGCAGCGGCTGTGCCGCGGGGGTTCAGCTGTGTGTGTCTGTGAGCGTTACAGACAGACCCCTCTCTGTGGGGCTGCATCTGAGCACAGGTCAGGGTTGTTTGGTGAGCACCATGGCAACAGAGGGGGGCAGTTGGGGCAGTTGTCGGACGTGTTCGTCCGCGTGATTAATGGGGACGGGCCGAGAGGTGTCAAGTGCTGGAACACGCAGGCACACACACACACACACACACACACAGAGCTGTAGTGATGTTGGGCAGAACTCCAGAGGGAGGCGTGTGCTTTGTCAGAGTGGCGGGGGCGTGACCCGCAGCGCTCGTAGGGATTGGCTGTGTCGCGGTAGAGTCATCGCGTGCCCAGGTCACATGGTCAGGTCACTGAGCTGGCACTGAAAAGCATGGACACCACCTGACCAGGACTGCACACACTCTCTCACCGTCACTGTGATCATACAGCACCACACACACACCAACATCCAATGTCCTTCTGAGCACTCCGCACACAAAACCAGGACCACACACGAACACACAAACCCCGACCGACCGCATGGCCCAATCCAGTGACCTTTCCGACCCCGCCCCTGCCCCCCCCTCGGCCCTACCCCCCTTTCCTCCCTCTTTTCTCTCCCCCACACCCCCCAACTCCCATCTAGTCTGTAGCCAGAGTGAGGCGTGCGCACTGATAAAGCAGCACCCCCCCCCCCTCTCTCCACCTACAGGAGCCTGAGTTAATTGAGGATATTGAAGAGAAAACCTCCGTTAGCAATGAAGTAGAGATGGAGTCAGAGGAGCAGAATGCAGAGAGGAGGAGGAAGATGGTAAGTGCGCGGGCGCCTCGGAGAGCGCCGCCCTGCTGGGGGAGCTTTGGTGGCGCTGTGGGGATTGTGTCTGTGAGGGCCGCCGCCCGTAACCCGCTACCGCCGCCACTGCCGCCCTGCTGCTGCTCTGTCTGCGCCTGTCGCTGTGTGGCCCCCCGGCTCCCTCTCACCCCTCTCTCGCCCTCTCCCAAAAATTGCTCATCTCCGACAGGGTCTCGAGAAGAATGGGTGGTTGTTGTGGTCGCATTTTATTGGTTATCTTAAATTAAATTTGTTGAGATTTTCCTCCTGTTAGGCCCCAGTGAAGGATCGCCATTTTGGGCCCAGAGAACCGCCGGCTTTATTTATTTGCTCTCCGGACGCTTTTATCTGCAGCCAATTCCATATCTTCCTCTTTGTCTAAAGTTACGTTTTATCACTCCAGGGTAAAAATGTCCCCCACTATGGATGGGCACAATTGAATCGCCCACCTCCAGCTCCTCAGTAATGCATTACCACTCATGTATTTCTGCTGCTACTACGGCTAATAATAATATAACGATAATGAAGTTACGACAAGCACAATTACAGGGTGAGGGACTGAGGGTTAGCGAGTCTTTGTTTCTTGGATTATATCTTTAGTGTTATGTCTTTGCAAGGTCTTGGTCATTTCTCTTCAGCCTCACTTCATTGCCCATGTCACAGTGTTTAGGATGAATAACACACACACATGCAGACACACGCACAGGCGCGCGCGCGCACACACACACACACACACTAGTATTTGTTGTGCTGTCAGCTCTTTCACACAGCAGGCCTCTGATGTGTAGACTGCTGAGACAGTCTTTTTTGCAGGGGATTGGCTCAGTAATGGCAGCAGTCAGAATAGAGGCTCCTTTAGTGTCAGAGCCTTCTGAGGGCTCATGGGTAGGAAGGCTGCGCTGTTGTGAACAAGCCTTCCTTATTCTCACAGTCAGGTGCCTGTCCACTTCAGGGATCTGTCGGTAGGCTCTTAATTTTACCAAACAGCTACAAAGCCCAGATATCACTCCACGTACCCAAGTGACGGACATGTTGACCAAGCGACTAAGGCTCCTGTCTGTACAAGAGAAGCCCTTCCCAGCATGCAGTGAATCTCCCCCTTCTAAACCAAGGTTGGAGTGGCCTTTGTTCTTTCTGACATGCATGCATTTATTTAATTCATTTTTTTGTCATCTTTCATAATAAGCAGTTTTTGGAAATGTATTCACATGCGGAGATATAGGCTGAGGCTCCCTTCACGTGAAATCATGTTGGTCGTTTCACAGAACGGCACCTGATTTGACAAATCCGCTTGTGGGTATAGAGAGCGCTTACTTGCTGGTGATTGGTTTAGGTGTGAGGATTGTGGTGGGTACAGTAAGAGGGGCCTTGCCTGACTGGTGCTGCTAGGATATGCTGTGTGAGGTGCTGGTGACGGGACTATTAATAACACGGATGTCATGGGCTGGAGCCGAATGTGAGAGAGTGAATGGGGGTGGGAGGAGCCTGGTTGAGTGAAAGTCAGTCGGTCGATGACACCCAGCTCTCGAGTTACAGCCCCGCCTCTCGTAGGTCTGGTGACAGCTTATCTCTGTCTGAGAAGCTGATGTTTTTGATCTCTGGGGCCTTTGGTGTGCCCAGGGTTTGAATATCAGGTCATGGCTGTTAAGTAGTGTGACACTGGACTGGTGGGAAGTGCCCATACCTGCTAGAGCACTTGTGCACACTTAATCTTTGTGTGTGTGTGTGTGTGTGTGTGTGTGTGTGTGTGTGTGTGTGTGTGTGTATGTGTGTCCGTGTGTGTGTGTGTGTGTATATATTGTGTGTGTGTGCGTCTTCCTGTATTCCTGCTCTCTGAAAGGCGTGTTCCTGTGAGTTCAGAGCTGGGGAGGGACGGACGGACTCCCCCACTTCACTGGAGCGGCCGGGCTCCTCCACCATTCCCCCGCCCCTGCCCTCCCATTCCCCCAAGGCAGGACCCATGTCCCTGATGCGCTGATTGTTCTGGACCAGTAGGGGGGGCTGTGTATATATGTGTTGGGGGGGCTCTTGTCTTCTAAACCAGCTGTCTCCCATTCAGGCCAACCCAGTGGAGGAGTCCCATCTGCCCAGTGGGGGGGGCTCCAGCTGGATGGGACTGAGAAACAAGGAGGTAACCTCACCCCCCCCCAAATCCCACCCTGCCTGCTTACCACCTCCCAGGCTCACACACATACTAACCCCCCCCCCACCCCACACACACACACACACACACACACACACACACACACACACCACGCCCTTGTGCCTGACCCTAGCTTGAGGTCAGTAACAGCCCCCTGTTTGTTGATGAGATTGGCTCCAATATGGGCAAAGGGAAGTGGTCTCAGTTCCCAAATGCACATGCACACTTGCACGCACACACACACGCAGAATTCAGAACTACGCACAGGGTTTGAAAAGACGTCTTGTTTTTTCTTTTTGTTAACCTCTAACCTCGGGTAACTGTTTTTTTCCGGACAGGAGTTAAAAAGCTGCCCTCACTTCCTCTCTGACTCTCTCCCTGCTCAGTGGGGTGTGCTCTGTTTCCTGCCTGCTAGGATGAGTGTGGCGTGTGTGTGTGCTGCGTGTCGCCCTTGCCTCTCAGCCTGCGGGGCGGGGCCGGGGTGCTGGGGTGGGGCCAGGGTGGAGGGAGACGTGCCGCCCGGGGGCTGACGATCCGCACCCTATCTCTGCAGACGCGGGAGGAGCGGAAGATGGAGGCCATCCTGCAGGCCTTTGCTCGGATGGAGAAGAGAGAGAAACGGCGGGAACAGGCCCTGGAGAGGATCGGCACCAAGACCGACATCAAAGAGGAGCCCCCCGCCACGCCTGAGGCTGAGGTCCCTGTTGTGTTGCAGGTACGTGCTCTCAGACACACACATATACACACACGCACATGTGCGCACGTGCATGCACGCGCATGCACACACACATGCACATGTACACACATGCATATGCACACATACACATGCTTCCAAAAACGCTCAAGCACACACACACACACACACACACACACACACAGACGTACACACAAAATCTCCTGACTAGAATGCTCTACGTTACCTTCATGGCATTTCTAGTCGGTCGTGCCGATATCCGAATGCCCGTCCCCTCTGTTTATCCTCTTCTCCCCTCTCTGTCCCTCCCTCCCTCTCTGTCTATCCTCTCCTCCCCTCTGTCCCTCCCTCCCTGTTCCTCAGCCCCTGCTGGACGTGGTGAAAGAGGAGCCGGGGGTGAAGCCGGCGGCGGCAGTGGCGGTGGTGGCGGCGGCGGTGGCGGCGGCCAAGGTGAGCCGCTCCAAGCAGCGCAAGAGCTTCTCGCGGAGCCGCACGCACATTGGGCAGCAGCGACGGCGCGCCCGCACCATCAGCACCTGCTCCGACCTGCAGCCCGGCTCCCCCGGGGAGAGCCTGGAGCTCCCGCCCGCTGAGCCCGGCGAGAGCCAGTCCCCCGCCGCCCCGGAGCCCGAACCTCTCCCGCCGCAGCCCCCCGACGCCAGCCCCCCCCACAGCGTCTCCCCCGCACCCCCCTGCCGCTCCGCACACAAATACCCCAAGACTAAAAAGGTACCGCGGCCCCTCCCCTCTCTCCTGATTACCTCGTGCCCAAAAACAGGGATGGAGTGTAGCACCCTCACTGTGTCGCAGTTTGAGCCAGTCCTAGGCTGCGTTGGGACCCGTCGTTCCCTTCCCTTGCTTCACAAAATGCCACGCTGAAATACGGCAGCCACACCAAGTGGGATTCGGTTCCAATTTTAAAAAGGGGAGGGAGTAATTATATTCCCTCACTCCCTTGTTTATCACCCCTTCCACCAAGGGTATAAAATGCAAGCTTCCAGCAAGAAGAGAATCCCACAATGCAATGCTCCACATGGAAAAAGTAGGCGGTCATGTTCCAGCTCTATGGGGTTACACTTCCTATATTGGTTGCGAGGGCGGTGCAGTTCTGTTTTTGTTTCTTGTCAATCCTCCCTTGCAGAGAACCTCTTAAGTTTGCTTTCTGCACGGTGCAAATTTCATGACAAAATAGCTCACTCGAAGGAAGAGAACAAGGGAAGGGAACGTGTTAAATTGGATCCGAATGCAGCCCAAGTCTTTACTAGAAGCAGCTGAGTGTAGCGGTTAAAGATGGTGAAGATACACAGGTTAAAAGTCTGTGGAGCATGGTGTCCAGACAATGTAACCAGATTGTCAGGGAAGCTGAACGGACATGCATTGAGACCCAACAGTCTTAACTGATGAATATGTACATGAATATTGAAGCAGAACACACATGTTTACTCAGGATTTCCTTGTAAAACCTGGAATGGCTCAATCTGCTGTGCATCAAGAGTGCTGAATTCACCCCCAGCTGTAGGATTTCTTATGGCAGAATAGGGACAAAAGTGTAGCTTTATAATTGAAGGTGCACTGGGACAGAAGTGTGAATACGGCTTCAGTGTTATTCCGCAGCGAAGCAAAGCTCAATGTGAGGTATTTTCCCCTCCTTCATCTTTGCCCCCCAGCAGCACTTGGTGAGCGAGTGGATGGGCGAGAAGCTGGAGCACGCGGTGCGGACCCCCGAGCCGGTCCCGGAGCGCCCCTTGCGGATCAGCAGCGACCCCGAGGTGCTGGCCACTCAGCTCAACTCTCTGCCCGGCCTGGCCTGCAGCCCGCATGTGTACAGCACGCCCAAACACTACATTCGCTTCTCCTCACCCTTCCTGGCCGGCCGCAGCTCCTCCTCCGGCCCCGGGGTGCCAATCAGCCGGCGCCGCTCGCGAGAGCTGCCCGAGACCCCGCCCACGTCTGGATCCTGCAAGAAGGTGGGGCCTGAACACTCGGCAGGCATCTCATTCGAGCATACACACATACACGCATACACACATATACGCATACACACATATACGCATACACACATACACGCATACACACATATACGCATACACATACACACACTTTCTCTCTCTCTCTCGCTCTCTGCACTCTCACTCACACACACTTACTCACATACACACATACCACACTCTTCACCCCTACACAGTCTCACGTTCGCTTTCACACCCACACGAACACACACATGTACGTGCCTTCACTTTTGCACACGCTCACACTCTCACTAACAATCTTTCTCCCTCTCTCTCTCCCTCCCTCTCCCTCTCCCTCTCTTTCTCTCTCTTTCTCTCTTTCTCTCTTTCTCTCTTTCTCTCTCTGCAGCGCTGGCTACGGCAGGCTCTGCAGGAGGAGGGGTCGCCGAGCTGCCCGCCCTTTATCCTGCCTAGCGAGGGGCCCCTCAGCCCCCCCATTAATGGGGACTCTGACTGCGCCCTCCCCTTCAACGGCAGCTGCACTTTACCAGGTCTGTGTCACTTCCTAAAGCTCACTCATTACTCACTGGAAGACATTTTGTCTGAGGGGGTTAGTAACTGGGTTACCTTTGAAATGCTGATGAGAAGATGTCACTGAGCAGTGTGTGCGTGTGCGCGTGCGTGTGTGTGTGAGAGAAAGGGAGTGTGTGTTTGTGTGTGTGTGTGTGAGAGAGAGAGAGTGTGTGTTTGTCTGCCTGTATGTATCTGTCTGTGTGTGAGTGTGCATGTGTGAGACTAAGTGTGTGTGTGTATATGTGGGTGTGAATGTAAACATCGAACAAAAAGTTTGGAGATTTGTGTTTGGTAGATTATTTCTCTGTTGTAACAATGCTTCTTGGCAATAAATTTTATACCGTTGGTAAGCCTGTTTATTTCCCTTTTAAATGGTGCCCCATTTGTAAGGAACATGCATTTGTGGGATGAGCAGCACAGCTGAGTATGTGGGTTGCGCCCATGTAAAATTTGCCAAATCTTCTCTGCCAATGCCAAACAGCTTATTCTGCTGTTGCTAGTGACTCTTGTTTGGTGTTGTTTGGTGGATTGGATGATTGAAGTCTATCAGTAACAAGGAAGAAACAAGACATATTGGCAATTTTACAATTTATTAATTTAACAAACAGTCAGGAGCCTCAGTAGCGTGTGGAAGAACCATACACAGCCACAACAGCCTGGCACCTCCTCCTCATGCTGGCCACCAGCGTGGTCACACACTGCTGTGGGATGGCATTCCACTCCTCAACCAGGATTTGTCGCAAATCAGCCAACGTGGTTGTGTTAGTCACTCTAGCACGAACAGCACGCCCAAGCTGATCCCACAAGTGTTCAATTGGGTTGAGGTCAGGACTGTTGGCAGGCCATTCCATTCTCTCTACTCCCAAATTCTGGAGGTAGTCTCTGATAAACCCCGCTCTGTGGGGGCGAGCGTTGTCATCTTGGAGGATGGAGTTCAGTCCCAGACTGTGGAGATATGGGATTGCCACTGGTTGCAGAATCTCATCTCGATATCTCTCTGCATTGAGATTGCCTCCAATGATGACAAGCCTCGTTTTTCCAGTGATGGAGATGCCGCCCCACACCATCACATTGCCTCCACCAAAAGGTGTTACTCGGTGCAGCAATCAGCATAGCGTTCTCCCCGTCTTCTCCGCACTTTGACCCTACAATCCAACTTCCGTAGGCAGAATCTGGACTCATCGCTGAACATAACGTTCCTCCACATGTTCAGGTTCCAGTGCAGGTGTAAGCTGTTTGGCATTGGCAGAGAAGATTTGGCAAATTTTACATGGGCGCAACCCACATACTCAGCTGTGCTGCTCATCCCACAAATGCATGTTTGTTAGATGTTTATATATACACTGCTCAAAAAAATGAAGGGAACACTTAATCATCACAGTTTAACACCAAGTCAATTAAACCAAACCGGTCATGCTGGATGATGTTGCAGGCAGCATAACATTCGCCACGGCGTCTCCAGACTTTTTCACGTCTGTCACATGTGCTCAGTGTGAACCTGCTCTCATCTGTGAAGAGAACGGGGCGCCAATGGCGAACCTGCCAATTCTGGTGTTCTCTGGCAAATGCTAATCGAGCTGCACTGTGCTGGGCTGTGAGCACAGGTCCCACTACAGGACGTCGGGCCCTCATGCCACCCTCATGAAGTCTGTTTCTGACAGTTTGGTCAGAAACATGCACATGAGTCGCCCGCTGGAGGTCATTTTGTAGGGCTCTGGCAGTGCTCCTCCTGTTCCTCCTCGCACAAAGGAGCAGATACCGATCCTGCCGCTGGGTTGTTGCCCTTCTACGGCCCTGTCCAGCTCTCCTCGTGTAATGGCCCGTCTCCCGGTATCTCCTCCACGCTCTTGAGACTGTGCTGGGAGACACAGAAAACCTTCTTGCGATGGCACGTATGGATGTGCCATTCTGGAGGAGCTGGACTACCTGTGCAACCTTGCCACTACTGGTACCAGTAGTGGCAAGGGCACTAGCAAAATGCAAAACTAGAGAAAAATTTGTCAGGAAGGATCAGGAGAGAGAAATGGTCTGTGGTCACAATCGTTTACGCTTCCTTACTGGACAGATCGATATCCCAGAAGTTTAATTGCCTTGGTGTTAAACTGTGTTGATCAAGTGTTCTCTTAATTTCTTTGAGCAGTGTATATGTGTGTGTGTGTGCGTGCATGTATGCATGTATGTGTGCGTTTTTATGTTAATAACAAGAAACTACATTTTAAGTGTGAAGTTTGGCTTGGTCAAAAGCCGCAAAAGACAGGAAATTCAAATGAGCACCACCAAGCCAAACTTCAGCTCTCTACACTATCAGGGATTTCCAGTACTCCGATTTTTTATATCTGACTGCTATACAGTTCTGTAGCTATGTCGGTCTACTGTATTTCAAACAACATGTACTCATCACTGGGCGGATTGGTTTTGTGGGTCAGCTAACGTTAACCCACAGAACTGTTCTGCGCGTTAACTTTACTCCCAGAGTGTGCACTGTGCAAACCTGGCTAAGTTAGCTTAAGCACATAGGCTATGAGTTCTAAGCATTTGTGCTGGGGCTGGTTCATATCTATGGGCTGGTTTCTGTGCGCTGTGGAAGCTTCAGAGAGAGCGAGGAGTAAGAAATCTTGCATTGCACGAGACTGTGTGGTAACAGTAGTTCGAACTTTCAATTAGCCTTCGGTTGCTAGCTAATTTATGCCCCAATGTTAAGTCAATGGACAATTAATTTCCGGTATCGTAGAATTATAAAGGTTTATTTAAAAACTATAATATCACCCATCAAAAGCATTGGTCCATGTCACGCCCGACATTAGCGATTAGAGTTGTAGAATTTGAGCTAGGTCGTTCGAAAAAAAAGTCTTAACCTAAATGCACATTTTTTATGTACTTAATTGTATGAAAACGGCTTAACCAATCTTTCCCATATTTGTGGTATGTCGAGATATTGTTGAGATGAGTTGATCTGCCAAGTGGCTTGGTAATTGGTGCTAAAACGGCTGAGATGTTGATGGGCGAACTTTCGATTTTAACATATAAGTTGCAACCAAAACCAAATATACAGTGAGCACCATAATTCATTGGACAGGGGCACATTAGTAAATTACTTTCTCAGTCCCCGCATCCCTGAAGTGCACACAATACCTTGATAATAACAAGACACAATAGCTTAGATAACAACGGTTGATTTATTAATAGATCATTTTATCATTGTCCTGGGCACATAAGAGTTTTGCAAATAGGCACGACAGATAGCTAGGTAACGAGCTAAACATTATAGCTTTTCTAGTCAGTACAATTATTTGGAGAAACTTGTTATCAACAGGGAATGAAATTAACTTTTGGTGAGTGAAGAATATTGGGACGCCGCCCCTGAGTGAGGGCGAGGCTGGCTAACATGACCCGCTAAAAAGTTCCACAGTTCATTCAATCGTCTTTTGTGGCTTTATATTTGCATAAAACCTTATACAAAATGAATCGTAATACGTGTGCTCGTAGTACGTACATTTACATCTAAAATAGTTTCAAATTGTCTAGTTTGGCTTAAAGTGTTTGGGGGGACTTACCATAGATTTCCGTTTGCCTTAAGGCCTCGATATACTCCAGTTTCGTACGTGTACGTATGCACGTACGCGAACGCTACTCGAGTGGCATTATTCACATACTCGACTGCGTACTTTGTCTAAATGGATGTTTAAAAGTTATGTCCACTAGGAGGCAGGTCACATAGTTGTTCTTCAAAGTTCACCGCCTTTGTGTACTACTACTTCTTTGCTGTTTCCTGTTTCCATCTCGCAGAACGTCAGAGGATCTTTGGTATACTGCCCCACTATTTCTGTTGGTATTGCACCTTGCGTATGCGTACACTCAAGGCCTAGGGAGATGTGAGGACGCACCAAACGAACGCAGGATACGTGCGTCAGCCATCCTGCGTATGCGTACACGTTCATAGCGTGAAGTATATTACGGCCTTTAGACAGGGCTGTGATAAACCTAAATTATAGGCTATTATTATTATTTTTTTTTTATAAACATCTGCAACTAAACAAAAACAAATAAAACAAACAACACCCCTGTGGTCCCAACCCCCTTCTCCCAAGTGCAAGGAGCTAAAGAATGAACCAAGAGATAAATTAAACTTACACCCCACCCACCCCCCTGTGCATAATTAACAGAGCCAGGCATCACACAGAAACCCCCGGGCCTCAATTAAAACATATAACATTAAACACAAAGACAAGAAACAGCAAAAAAAAAAAAAGATTAATAAATAATAATAAATATAAATATTATTATTAGCTAGCTAGCTGATAGCTCATAGGATGTGGCGCTTGTAGATTTATTAACGTTAGGCAACTGAAAAGGAGTAACAACAGCTTGATTTTTTCTCTCTAGCTAGCCAAGTTAGTAGATTATAGTAGCCAGTAACTTACCACTAACGTTAGCTAAGTTAACTTTAGCATGGTTAGCTAGAGATATATATTTTTGTACTTTCTTTGAAGGTTCATATCGCCATGTGGGATAGTTGGTTGGTGAAACCAAATAGTGCCAAGTGAAAGGGCTCATTTTCCCTTCTCTGTGCGTTTGACAGAGCTGCCCACTCCTCTGAAGAAGAGGAGGCTGTATCCTCTGGACGCCTGCATGTCAGAGGGCTCCACCCCCTACTGCTCGCCCTGCGCCACGCCCACCCGCCCCGACCTCCCAGAGACGCCCGGAACACCCAACCTCCTCTCCACCCCGCCCCGCGTGCGCTCCGAGGACCAGAGCGCAGACCCCTCACCCCCCACCCCAACACACACCCCACAGGCACTTACCGTTTCAGTGGAGGTGAGCCCAAATACAAGTGCAAATACACTGACACACGTACGCCCACATAAGCATATACCAAAATAAAGTTTACACACACACACACGTAAACATTAACACATATGCACACGTACATGTACTCACATGCATGCACACACAGGGGCATGCGCACACACACTCACAAGCATGCAAACACACAGTCACTTATTATTTTTTTTGTATTCTCAGAGCGATTCTTCTCCGGAAAGTTCCCCAGAGAGCAGCCGTAGGCCCAGCGTGCAGGAGGTGAGATGGAGACAATTACTTGATCGAGAGGGAGAGAACGTGTGTGTGTGTGTGAGAGAGTGTGCATGCATGCATGCGTTTGTGTGTGTTTGTGTGCGTGTACTAGTGTAGGGGACAAAGAGAGACAGACCTTTACCGTCCCTTTTATTAAGCTGTAATTCAACAAATGCAATTCAACTAAATATGTTGTTCTCGCAACAGTAATTTCCTGTGTAAACCATGCCTGCATCAGAGTAAACCAATGAAAGAGAAGAAATGAGTAAGCAAACGAGCAAATCAGTAAATGGAAAATTTTTAAAATGGTATTCGTACTGCTCGTATCCCACATTGTACAAGAGTAATGAAGTGAGCAAGCTACTGCTGTCCAGCATGCAAACTGCACCAATTACCAACCGTGTTTTTTAAGAGCAATCCCAAACCTGCTTTCCCTGGAAGTTAAATGGGTGAGAGACAGAGAGGGAGAGAAATGGAGAGGAGCCATTTTCTCTGCTCAGAAGTTAACCTTGACTCAATTGTGGGTGTTTATAAGACAGTGTACATTAGAGGTGCAGCAGTATGTATCTAATGCTCCCATGCCCTCCTCCCGTGCTCCCCTGCAGGTCGAGCGCCCCCCCTCGTTGTTGTCCCCCCCCTGTGTGAGGGGGCTCAGCCTGGACGCGTCCCCACAGGAGATCAGAACCGTGGGCGCCCTGAGCCCGCGGCCCCCCCGTCCGGAGCCGGCGGACTGCGGGGGGGACGAGGCCGGGGAATCCGGGGCAGAGGGCGCAGCCGACGCCCCCCTGCCCGAGCTTCCCGCGGCCCCCTACCCGCCCTGGATGAAGAGCCCGGAGCAGGGGGGGCTCTCCTTCTCCCAGGTCAACTCCAACCTGCGCGACCTGACCCCGTCCCACACCCTGGACCTGGGGGCCTTCCGGCCCGACGCCACCGCCGCCGCCGCCGCCGCCGCCGCCGCTGCCTCCTTCAGTGAGGGGGCGCTCTACTACCCCTGCACCGAGGAAGGGGGCGCCCTGGGGTTCTCCCGCTCGCTCGGGGGCGACGGAACGGGAGAAGTCGGGGGTGGGACTACGCAGAACCCCCCACAGAAGAAAAAGGTGAGCAGACCGTCACAGTGTCGGCAGGGCAGAGATAAAAGAGCTGCTAATAGGGCCTCCATCATACTCAGGTATAGAGTTACTCTGTCACCTAGAATTGTGACCCGAGTTGATGAATTAATAGATCTTGGGAAGACACGTTTCTCCTCATCACACAGCCTTCATTATACTGTACATACAGTATGTAGGTATGGAGTTCCTCTGTTGATTGATAGAAATGTGACTATTTAAGGCATTGTTATTATTACAGAAATAATAGATTCTTGGTAGGGTTTTGTTATCTAAGGGAGCCCCACAGACCTGTATATGGATCAGAATTATATTTAGATCCTACTTAGTGTAGTGCTGTATGGGTTGGGCAGAGATCTCTTGATGTCTCACAAAGGGTATCATTATGAGCTGCTGGGTGAGTTTCAGTTGTATACGCAGTGGGTGCTGACGTGTGTGTGTGTGTGTCTGTGTGTGTCTGTGTGTGTCTGTGTGTGTGTGTGTGTGTGTGTGTGTGTGTGTGTGTGTGTGTGTGCGTGCGCACGTCTCTCCAGGTATCCCTGCTGGAGTACAGGAAGCGTCAGCGTGAGGCTCGACGCAGCGGCTCCAAGGTCGAGTGCGGTTCCCCGATCTCCTCAGCGCCGCCTCTGGTGGGACTGTGCAGTGCTGCGTTCGAAGTTGCCATGGAAACTGCACCCGAGCCCCCTGCGCAGTCGGCCACCCCCGCCCCTGAAGCGCCCCAGAGCGACGGCACAGAGACTCCACCTCAGGGGGAGAGAGAAGGGGGAGAGGGACAGTGGTAGGTACTGAAGCTGTTCTCTGTGTGTTAGAGTTGAGCTACAGTGTGGAGGCGGAGCTTAGCTGCAGTGTAGGGGCGGGGCTTAGCTGCAGCGTGGCGCTCCAGTGTGACTGATCTCTGACGTCTCCTTCTCAGGACATCCTCCACATCAGTGGAGCAGGCAAGGGAGCGGGGCTACCACCGAGCACTGCTGCTGAGTGACCACCGCAAGGACCGAGACACAGGTGAGATCGGAGACACACACTAGGGCTGTCAATTTTTCCAAGAATTGAGTTCGAATTAATGTCTCATAATAGAGAAATTAGTTCGAATTTGTTCGAATTTTGTACCGTCAAAGTTTTAAACGTTGCCTAAATGTATAATTATTATGGCCCACTTTTAATTTCCCATTAAACATGTAGCTAAATAGCTTGAAGGCGCTAGGCTATAACTACGAAGTAATGACAACAGTCTCAAAATAAATTTAGCAAAATAAAACCAAGGAAGATCATAACAATGCCAATGATGCCGTTCACAGCAATACAATGGCTTTAGTAGATCAACAGTTGCTCAAACGAGTCCATCATTAATTCAAAACAATGGCATGGCTTACTTAAACTAAACTGAACTCACTGAGCTCCTTTGGAAGGGAGAAAAGTGTCAATCTATGGAGGGCGGTTAGTAGGGAAGTTTCCACTTGCATACCTTGCAGGAAACTTTCTCCTTTGTTATTATTTTGTCTCCAATGGTATAGAACCTGTAATATTTCCAAATGTGACTCCTGAACTGTGTTGGTTCATTTTTCTTGGCTCCTCCATTTCGAATGTAAAGCCTATAGGCTGCGCGGATAGAATGACCCACACATTAACTTTATTTTGGCGACCTAATGGTATACCCTCCAGACAAAACAATAACTTGGCTTGTTGTTTATCGGTCTCTTTGATATTGAGCGTTACCATGTGCGCTACACAGTTGAGCGCTGCACGCAACTGGGCTCCTTATTTCACCTATGCGACAGGATTACAAATTATATATTCGAAATTTAAAATTTTCCTCAGATTAAAAAGATTGTCATCCAAAAAGGGGACAGCCTAACGCACGCACACATGCATGTACACACACTCACTCCTCTCTCTCTCCTTCTTTCTCCCTTCAATGTTAAAGTAAAAGCTATGATGGTGTGTTTGTGTGTGCCAGACGGCCCTGAGACGGACGGCAGTGACGCAGGTGTAGTGAAGGAGTGTGCCTCTCCCAGCTCACACAAGACCTGCAGGAGTCCCTCTGTGCACAAGGTGAGACTTGGCCTCTGCGCTCGTCGTGGTTACCAGCACACGCATCAGCACCCCTGCCCTCTGCTGCCTCCATGGACCCTGCCAAAGAGCTGTTAACTAGTGTGGTGTACACAGATTTTCCTGTCCCTTAGTTTCACATTCACATTTGCTCTTGCCGTAAAAATACATTGTGTCATATTGGCAAGGCAAATAAAAGGCTAAAATAGAAGATGCACTGTACAGAATAATGAATCGTAACAGCAATTAATAATCTGATCCAAAACAAAAAATGTCTTATAAATGTTTTATGACAAAAAAACTTTTTTTCCCTCTTCCCCCTCCTTTCTCTCCCTCTCTCTCTCTCTCTCTCTCTCTCTCTCTTTCCCCCCAGCCGGGTTCCCCTGGCCCCAGTGTGGCCCCCCAGCCTGCGTGCCGCCCGGTGAAGGAGGAGGATGGCGACGGTCAGATTCGCGCTCCCTGCCTCTCTCCGTCAGTTCAGCAGTCCAGCAAGCCCACCGTGGCGAAAGCAGCCCCCCTGACCCCCAGCAAACTGCAGTGCGGCCCCCCCGGGGCCCCCCAGGGCCTGTACCCGAGCCCCTCCTTGCTGCACTCCCCGAAGCCTCAGCCCCAGGGCTCCCCGTACCGTGGCCAGCGATCCTTCCACTCGGGGCAGCCTCAGGCCCAACCCCAACCCCAGCCCCAGGCTCCGCAGGCCCCGGCCTCCTTCGCCCAGTACAGCGCCCAGACCGTGCCCCCTCCCCCGCCTCCTCCTCCCCCGGCACCTCCTGCGTCTGCGGCCTACTTCCCTGGGCAGACGGCGGCTCCTGCCGGGCCGTTCCCCGGGTACAAGGCCACTGTGGTGTCGCCCTTTCCCCCTGGATCACAGCCCCTAATGCAGACTCACCATGCCCTGCACTACCAGAGCTCCGCAGCTCCGCCTCCCCCTCCTCCCCCGCCTCCGCACCCCCAGCCCGGCCCCCCCCTGCTGCACGTGAACATGGCCCCGCCCATGCAGCAGCATCAGCTCCTGCTGAGCTCCGCGCCCCCGCCCCCCCATGTGATTGGCTCCGCCCCTCCGCCACCTCCCCCGCCCCTCCAGGGCCAGGTCCCCCAGCAACAGCCTGTCACCAGTACTCTCCTGTCCCTCCAACAGGCCCCTCCTCCCCCTCCGCCCCCACCCCCTCCCCCTTCGGGCTCATCGAACCCCCCCCTGCAGGCGGCGCTTCACTACCAGAGCCTGGGGGGGTTTCAGGCACCTATGCTGCACCCGGGGGCGACCAGCACCCCTAACGCAGCGCCCGCCACCTACCAGCCTCACCAACAGAACGTGCTACCGCCCCCTCCCCCACCCCCCCCTCAACAGGCTCCACCCACACAGTCACAGGCCACGCCCTCACAGCTGCCCAGTGGAGCCCGTGGAGCTCCTCCCTCCTCGGCCCCCTTCCACACAGCAGGGTACCTTGGCACTGGGTGGCACTGACAACCCCCAAAATAAAAGCCCCACAAACTCACTTAAAGAGGTGCGAGGATACCTTGTAATTTGACATGTAAATATTTTCTATGTACTTGTACACAAAGCCAACGGAAAAACAGGACGAAGAAAAAGGGTACTTTTTTAAAGGATAGAAGAAGGAAAAAAGAAAAGACTGCAAAGCAATCCTGTAAAGAGACTTTGTACAAAAATGACGACAGACGAATCCGGTGCTCATCACCCTCTCCATGACACCCTGTCCTCAAAGGCCTCTTTTCTATTTTATTCTTCTATTTCATAACCCCTCCCTCATGGCTGAGGGTCTCGTCTGTCTGTCTGTCTGTCTGGAGTCCTGCTGTCGGGCCCAGAGCTTTCTTTATCAATGGACATTCCACCCCCCCCCTCTCCCTCCCTGTCTGTCTGTCTGTTTGTTGAACGTTTCACATTTTCTCTTCTCATTTATCTGTTGTTTTCCACATTTATTTGTGTATTTAGTGGCTCAATTTAGTGAGAAAAGAAAGCTTTTTGTACAAAGAAAATACAGAATTATTATTTTTTTTATTCCTGCGTGTAACAAAATTTGTGCACCGCTGCAGAGGTTTGGAGAGAAAAGCCTTCTGGGGAGCCGACTTCACTGCCCCAGGAGTGTGCTCTGCGCGTATGTGTGCGTGCGTGCGTGCGCGGGAGTGTGTGTGTGTACGCGTGCGGGTGTGAGTGTGTGCGTGTATGTGTGTTTGAGAGAGAGAGAGAGATGGAGAGAGAGCAAGTGAATGTCCTGGCTTTTAAGGTAGCCTGAGTGAGAAATGGCCTGTAGGTAGTATGTTAGCGGTTTATTTTTGAATTCTAATGGTTATTTGTAGAAAATGTAATTTAATGTATAGATGGTTACTCCAGCTTTCTGCAGAAGCGCCTGTACATAGTTGCTTCTTTTCTTTTCTATGCTTGTACAATTCGCTCCCATCCCATTTTGGAATATCGTTTGTAAATATGAGCGCTCTCTTTGCAAAGCTGAATGTTTCTGTGACAGTAGCACTATTCCCCCCCCCCCCCCCTCGAATCCTCTATTGTATGTCTTTTTTTAATTGTGTGCGCGTGAGTGTGTGTGCGCGGAAGAGAGACTCAGACACAGCACTGGTTAGCTATTTTCATTGCTCATGATAATAAATCACAGTTATGTCAGTTTTATACCACCATGTGTGTCGTGTGATTCGATCCTGGCTGGTGCTCGCCATTGTCAGTCTTTTGATTTACGGCGTTAGAGACGCTTTCCACTAAATCTCCACCTCAAGAGCTCATCGTTTTCACGCTTCCATCTCAGGCACTGAGACGTATTGCAAACGCACAGACTACAGCAGCATGGGGCCATCCTTGGGGTTCGCGTGTGCATTCCACAGGCCGCGGTATACTGCAGATGTTTATATAAATTATTTTGTTAAAATGTACTTGTTAAAATGTGTAGTGTCACTATTAAAATTTTAGCTAATTTCAGAAGAGCTGGCTGGTCACGTCGGCTATTTATCTTTTTGGAAAAACTTTAAATGAGACGGTGAGCCAAACACTCTTTGTATGTCGTTAACGTTTCGAACGCATACGAATAACATTACAATGCATTACAATACATGCCTGTAGTGTTTTTTTTTTTGCATCCTGTGGTGAGTAAGCATACATACAGACCTAGCTGCTGCTGTTTGGAACGTCTATTCTAATTAAAGTTTAATTAATGGCGGGGTTTAGGAAAGCCTGACGCACCCACGCGCTGCTGCCAAACCATGAGTGAAATATCGACTAAATAAATCGAGTTGTTCATTGATGTGTTCCCAGTCTGAGAAATGTGCGTAAATAATGTCGTAGTCCTAACCCTGTTGACTTGGCGAGTGAGGTGTAACAAGCGGCGACTGCTGCTGTACAACAGCACCGATTGGCTACACCCGTTCATGTCATCCCGAAATTCCACAATGCCTCCACGTTATTATTTCAGTGGCAATGTCTGTGACGTTCTATCGTACAATGCATTGTGCAGTAATTTCCAGCAGCACTCACCGCGTTACCAGCACCCTCTGCTGACCGTTTTCAAACACTGGCCTTCAAAATGATATGTGCAGGGTGACATTACTGTAGATGTGTTCCTGGCCTTAATTGTGTGATCGAGTCTGGACAGAAATTGTTACGCTATTTCTGTTGGACTAAGACATTTGTGTAATGATCCCATTTGTCTTTGTTTTATTACGGACTGTATATAAGTAACGTCATTAATTAATCTGGGATCCAGATGGCAAGCAAACAGTGGACGTCGCAGGGACGTACCCTTTTAGTCCCCTCAAAGTTATGATGTGACGTTTCCTAGGGATGTCTTAAAAACATTACTATTACTTTATTAAAGTCCTAGAAAGGTCACTGTTTGGTTACAATATGACATTTAGGCTGTGTCCCAATACTCACCCTACAGTCTAAGCACTTCTTTCAAGTCCGCACTTTGGTGACGTGTTTCCGAGGTTGGACCAAGGGGTGTAAGTGCGTAATGGCGCATATGTAAGAAATGGGATACCCTTATATGACATCGGTCGCTGTGGTTACATACAAACGCATCGCCATGTTTCCTGTCGCCGCTATATGTCATGTTTATTTATTTATAAACCCACTGACCAAAATCGCGTCCATTAGTCGTCCGTGAAATGCTGGTGACATCGGGCGTGTTGCCTGTGACGTCCCTCGAATAGCCATAATGAAAGTTTAGAAGACGTAGCTCCATAGGCTGCGTTGTTTAGATCACTTTTTAATTGTGAATTCGGGTGAGGTAGAAAACAGTTTTACGTCTAACAGTTGAGCTATGGTTTCAGTCAAGATCCACCGCCTAATGTGGATGTCCACTGGACGTTAACAGGAGAGCCAAGAATGACGAACCCGTTTCGTTTTATATAATTTGCTCGTCCATGGAGCGTCGTGTCGTTTCACCTGCTCAGTAGGTTTTTATGAATGAATCTCAACCACCGAACTATATAGAAAACTCAACACGTCATGTATTGAATTTTAGCTGGACAGATCGGTAAACTCCTCTTTTTACCTAAGAGATCTGTAGGCCTACGTCTGTCGAGCTGAAGTTCAATATATGGCATGTTGAGATTAAAATAAATAAAACAAACGCTGGAGGACATTCGCTTTTGTAACGTTATATCCATTTAATCTTTTTTACGAGACAGAATCGCTAGAGCAGCAGAGCTGGGAAAACACAGTGCCGATTTAAGTGTAATAATTGTATGTTAACTGTAGGCTACTGCAGGTCCCGCATTTGTTATTTGATAAAATTAGCTAATGTTACCAGCCAGCCTGAGAAGCCTTTCTGCTGCCGAGTAGGCTACATATTTGATCAGGTGCAGCCCATATAGCACCAATGCTTAGCTATATCCTAATAAGATGCGAATTTACAACAAAAAAATCGCTTGATTTATTTATTGATCGTCATACATAAATATATAGTTATTTCATATTTTTAACGTGTAAGAGTTAGTGGAAATGCATGATTTAACTGGTTTTCACTTTACACTTGAAGTTCCTGTGCTCGATTGTGCAGTAGCTTGTTCTTGCACACAGAATACAGCTCTGATTGGCCAGAGTGTAGAAAGTCACGATATCGCAAAGAACTATGGGAAATGCGCTTCAGCGAAGTTTGGTTTGATGCGGACTCACGTGAAGGCCACATCAAGACCTCATAAAGTGCGCAGTCAAGCACTTGCGCACTTGCTAAATAAAAAATGGGACAGAATAAGAAGCCCCTGGAGGTATCATTCTCGCGGGCACCCGCATTTGAAGTGAGCAAGTGCTCAAGTGTGAGTATTTTGACAGAGCCTTAATTAGAATCTTTCGGGGACCTATCCGGTTATGATATGACGTTGTGCTCATAAAATTCATGGACGTTCCTGCGACGTCTGTTACTGGTTACAATATAACGTCATGTAATGAATGTCTGGGGGAACGTCCCGGGAACGTTCTCTGTGACGTCCTCGTAACGTTTAGAATACCCTGCTAAAAGGCGTCAAAGCAACGTCCTGATTACATTTTGAGACATTCAGGGGACGTCCCAGGGACCTCATTTTGTTAGCTGGGAAGATGAATCGTGGATGAAATATTATCGCAAGCCTCCAGGACAGCTGACAAACCGCTGCGTAATAAAAAATTTGCAAGGGACTCAATGCAATAGATCAGTTTACTAATATTTGTATGGTCAGGCATGTAAAAACATTAGGCTACCTTTTTGTCTACACTGCTTGTCCTTCGTTGTCTTAAAAATTGAACACCAAAACCGAACAAGTGGACCCAGATGGAACTGACGTAAGAGGAAAGGCACATCTTTCAGTTAAGCACCGCATGAAAAAATGAAGCCGTTGTTCGTGAAAGAAATGGTGGACGTTTCCCTTCCGTAAGAGAAAAAAAATAACTACCACAGCCATATTGTCTACACAGTGAAAACTTTTATTTAGCTGAAGGATTTTTACTATTTTTATTTGAATTTTTTTTGTGTGTGTGTTATAACATGTTTACTTCAACATATTTACAGGAGAGAATTTGGAAAAAGCGTCTGACAACTACTCTCACTCTTGCCCTGGACTCCCAGACTCCTCAGGATGTTTAATTGCTGTTCCCAGCCCTCAGACACAACTCTCCATTATATACCCTGTATAGCCCCCGCTTAGTTACCCAGACAATCTGACCTGTTCAGAGAGAAAAGCAGAAAGGATTGAGGTTTCAGTGTTTTGTGTTTGATTGAAAGTGTCATTAGTTGACAGATATGGCGATGAGCAACATTGTGTGTGTAAATATACAGTGCTCTCCACTATTATTGGCACCCCTGCATTTATATATAGAATAAAGTAATCATTTTAAATATTTGGTCACATATCCTTTGCATGCCATAACTTCCTGATGTCTGTGACCCAACAACATCAAAATACTCTTGATATCTTATTTTCTGGTACTCTTACAAGCGATACTATAATTATTAGACTATCAGTTATTAAAAATTATTACTTTATTCTATATATAAATGCAGGGGTGCCAATAATTGTGCCACACATGGTTTAGTTAAAAATAATTATTTTTCGATGAGGGATTTTTTTTTCTCATAATAAATTTACTTCAATTAAAGGTTGGATTTTTCTCATTTGTTCAGTTTGAGATTAAGCTAATTCACAAAACGGAGAATTTCTTTTACTTTTTACTCATCTTTGCCAGGGGTGCAAATAATAGTGGAGGGCACTATATGTGCTTGACTGTGTGTTGTTGTGTTTTGTCTGTGTTGCCAGTGTTATGTGGGTCTGTGATGACACACAGACACCTCACTCATCGTGCCACAAGTATCTCTCTCATAAGCTAGAGCCAAACATTAAAATAGCTTTACCATTATGGCCAAACGAACAAGCATTTAGAACAGATCTGAGGGTTTAGTTTAGATAAATAATAATTGTAAGCAATGCCCCATGGTTCCAGCTACCACCATAAAAACAGTTTTGTTCTTCTTTGGTTGGTTGTAAGTGCTCATAGTGATAGCCACACCCAGATACATGGGGTTTATGATGTCTTGCATTCCCACGGGTCAGATATTCTCACCGAATGCAGCAGTTTCCCCGGTTGTGCTGGTGTGTTTCTTGGCTGGAGGGACGTTCATCCACTGGGGACCCCTGGTCAGTGCTGACATGCAGCTGTAACCAGAGCCTGCCTCTCTGCACCGGGGCTCATACTGATGTGACTGGAGCTTAAACAAAAAGCGACTCAATCTCTCCTATTAAAGTCTGCTATTCACTCATTAGTTAAAGCTACTTTCCCTCCATCTGCACGTTTGGTCACTATCACCAGATGTGGAGATACCAAGGATCAGACGCTGACAATGAGCTCTAATCCACGCCACCATCCCATCGCCTTTATCCTTACCATCCCTTCCCAGCTCTTAGGGATGCAAAAACAAGAAATCCTTCAACCCCTCAGAGGTGGACTGGTCTTCATCATTTGGATGTTAGATAATGGCCTGTGCCCATAACAGCCCTCACACTGCCCACACTGAGGGCTGCAAGGTTGGCGGTCTCAATGTGGACCACTCTGCCGGCCTACACTCCCTCAAATCCTGCTGGGGGCCAAAATCCTGCGGTTCACTCAAACCTTTGTTTTAATGTAGTCAGCTCTCACGCTGCTCCTGTCTTCAAACAAAATAGTTTGTACCGTCACTAAGCAACGCATGTAGTTTACTTAGTGCATGGCCTGAGATTTTGTATAGATAGCTACTCTAGTGTAATATCTGTGGTGGCATTACATTAGTCTAAAAAACGCCATATGTTGTCTCTGCCCAAACACACACTGATTGAGTGAATGCCGGCCCCAAGAGAGCTGTACCATTTAGTGTGTGATTGATAACCTATGACAAAATCAAAGTCTCTCTCTTAGCATGGCCTAATTGTGCCAGACTTTTGAAAAATTTCAGCCACCAAAACTTATTGCCTGCCTAATTATCGGCAAAAACAGCATCCCAATTGTATGTCAGAATGAGGGACAAATGCTTGTGAATTCAGACTGTCCTGATTTTATGGGGTCGTCTGGTCACCTGACACTCAACCAACCACAGCTTGATGTGTTGTTCCCAGTTCCTGTCTCATTTGTTGACCAGTCCTCTGGCAGGCCCAGGCTCATGCAGTCTCCAGTCTATCCTGGCACAGAATCCAAAGGGGGGAGTGGTTGTGTAAGGGGTGTGGCAGAGTGTGGGGTGCTACCTGTGTCAGTGGAAAATCGCTCAGTGTCAACGGAACGGGTCCTTACTCACTTTTCTATTTAACTAATATGCAGCCTCTTTTCCGATCATGAAAATGATTGGTTTGTTTCAGATGGAGGAAATCCTTATCACAATCCTTCTTTCCGCAACCCCCAAGACAGACAGACAGAGACACACACACACACACAAACGTCTCCTTGGTGGAACATACAACACTCATACTCTATGAATTACACTTTCAGTCGGTGACAATAAAACGTACACTTTTCAAGCCTATTACTGTGCAAAAATATGCTTCCGGTCAATCACTGACATTCATGAAATTCTAAATGAAACTCAAAATGAAGCACTGTTGTCCCAAAGGTACTTTTAGTTTTCATATGGTTAACCTCATCCAGGTATTGACCATTTGTGTCACTATTTTTTTCAAGAAATGCAGAATACATATTGGGAGGAAAGACAAGACAGGGAGAAACAGGTACAATATAAGTGGCCCTTTTTGAGTCCAAACACAAGTTATAGCGAGGAGGAGGTGGAAATTCTTGCTTGCCCACATTGTCCGAAGCAAGAAATCTGGCAGAATATTTGCAGTGGACCAATATTAGGACAAAGCTGTACTACTATATATGGATAGATCTATCCCTGGTTTCTGTATCCAACCCTTATCATACAGAGGAACCAATGAAATATACCTTAAGTGCTATAATACTGACTGTTATATACAGCATGGCACATGTATATATACTGATCTACTGTATCTTTATAATACAATGCAATATGGAAATAATTCATCAAGACAGTAAACATGGCTATGAAAATGTGTGCAACACAGTTTAAGGAATAGATTTAAAACAAGTAAAGATAACACTTTACATTAAGTTGCACCTTTACATGTGTAGTTAAAATGGAACTAATTTGGTAACAAGAGGTTATTA
Source organism: Ilyophis sp. 1 JC-2022 (assembly GCA_022702515.1). Classification (NCBI taxonomy): domain Eukaryota; kingdom Metazoa; phylum Chordata; class Actinopteri; order Anguilliformes; family Synaphobranchidae; genus Ilyophis; species Ilyophis sp. 1 JC-2022. The sequence continues at coordinate 88,680,212 of CM040404.1, read as the reverse complement.
CTGAGTAACTCAAACATAGGTAACATGGAAAAACAGTTTGCGGTATTCTTAATTACACGTGAATATTTTGAAATATTTTATTTACACTCATAGGCCACATCTTTATGATACACAACAAATAAGCCTTGCCTGTTAATTTCACAACCTGTCTTTATGATAAGGAATGATTTAATTTCAGCAGGAAAGATAGTAACAGGGCTGGTCTTGTTTCTCATGTGTAATTAAGAATACCACTAATTGCTGTTCCACGTTAGCTACGTTGGAGTTACTCAGTAATAACCTCTTGTTACCAAATTAGTTACAAAATAACTACACAGGTATAGGTGCAACTTAATGTAAAGTGTTACCAAAGTAAAATACTGTATAGTGGTTCCTGTGTATGGCCTTTCAAAGCATCAGTGGCTGCTGAAAAACCAGCTAAATTCACATTGAGTACATACAGTATCTACATCAGGATTCCTCATGTGGGACGCACTGGGGATTCGCACCGGTTAACCACCGTACTTCAAATCCCATCAGTCTTTGCAAGTTATCCCAGCACCACTGTGGCTGGGGAGGGGCCAGTATGATCATACCCCAACTAAACACATAGACACTTATTTTGAGAGGCAGTGTATGTATGACAGTCCATTCTGGTGTCCATCTGCGCAGGCCTTCCCGGCTGCACAGGCCTCAAGTCGAAATCCCGGCTCTCGCTTCAAGTCCAGTGTCGAACGGAACCAGTCTTGCCCAACCCGGAAGGTTCTGCTCTGAAGAACAAAGGCGGGATGCAGCCCACCGCTGCACCAGAGGGGCCAAATACCCAGATTCTGGCCAAGTCTCAAAACAGTGGGACAGAGTCAAAAGACAAAAAAAGATGAACTGACACCCACTTTACAAGAGGACATTTTCTGTTTACCAACTAAAACATGACTCTGACCCAAGAAACGTTGTATTAATATGCTTATTGGTTCTGAATGTAATAGTATGTTTTGTTATTATACATAGGCTGTGTGCGCAAGTGTGTGACTGTATAGATAAGACAATGTGTGCGCAAGTGTGTGACACTGGTGTTGGTGTTGTTATATGTGCATAGTGTGTGTGAGCGTGTGTGTGTGTGTGTGTGCGTGAGAGAGAAGCTATGTCATATTGTACCAATTTAGATACTGCGAGTCACATCTCTGGGTATCTAAATGGATTTGTTTGTAATGTCATATTTCAGTCAATCATGAGTCAGTGATCTTGCTGACACTAATCCACGTTCAACAAAATGTCTTTCGAAGAGAATGGGGCCCGTGGGGCCAGCAATGAATGGTGGCAAGGAAGGTGGGGGCTTTACAATTGGAGATGGGGGGGTGCTGCGAGGCGGCTCCCGGCTTCTATCACCTGACTCCTCCCACAGCCTCAGCCTTGCCCCTCACCCTCAGGGTGGTGGGTTATAAGCTGGAACATGAAGTTACAATGAGACTGCCCCCTACTGAGCAGCAACGAAACCTGCGGGACATATAAGAACAAGAGTGTACCTTACTTAAGAATTCATTTAAACATCATTACTTGGTAGGCTTTATTTGGTGATACCTACAGTTACAGTCATCATTAAATATTTGTTAATCAAAGTAGTTCTTGTGTTCTTCTTGCTCTTTCACTGACTATAAAACTAAGCCCCTTTTTGTTGGCATCTGGAGAGTCCTAGTTGACCACAAAGGGTCAAATACTCAAGACAGCATTCTGATCAGTAACTCAAAATTGACAGCTTGAACTTGCTCCTAACATGGTTTAAGAAAATGTACTGTGGTCTGTTTGGCGGTTAGGCCGGGGTACTGTCTACTTACCAGTCTGTACATTAGGCATTTCCACTATCTGAGAGAGAGAGAGAGAGAGTGAGAGAGAGGGGGCGGGAGGTTAATAATAGTTATGACTGAGTAATGAGGTGAGCAACTATTGTCATACAACACAGGTTTAACAGCAGAGGGCATACAAAGTTCTGACCCTGGCCTACACTGCAGCCAATAGGACAGGCCCCGTGTCAATGGCACTCGCTCATCCTGACTGCGGAGCTTTTCCACCCTAGCTCCCCAGTGGTGGAACAAACTTCCCATTCCCCTACGTTCTATGCTAACCCTGCCTGCATTCCGTCGTGGCCTGAAAACACACCTTTTCAGACTCCACCTGGACTGATACTTATCTAGGACCTCATGGTACTTGTCCTTGTTGACCTGTGTATTGAAGTTTATAATATTTAGAATAGAATTGTAGTAGAGTTGATTTACCCAGTTTACTGTGAACTGCATTCAATGTTCATTACTAGGGATAGCTGCTACTTTATGGGAATAATGTGCTTTATCTTATCCGTTTTGTAGTTACTTCGATGACATTTCTGTATGCACTTACTGTATGTCGCTTTGGATAAAAGCGTCTGCTAAATGACTGTAATGTAATGTAATGACTGTAATGTAAAGATAGAGATAGGAAGAATTACAGTGGTAATACTAGTAATATCCAGCAGAGGGCAGCTATGGGCCAATGACTGAGAGAATAGTGAATTTATAATGAATCTACTGCATAACGTGGAGGAGGTGATATGACACCATATTGGCTGAGCATCACCCATACACTTTGACCTCTCTCCATCCCTTACGCCCTTCTCTAGCATAACAAAAACAGTTAATTCAGCAAACAATTAATTTAATCAATGCTTCAACAATGGAAAGTTCTTGTTGAAATAACATAATGTCCGTCCATGCCTTCTGCATGACTTTTTTTACCAGAGATTTCAAGGTCAGAAAAGAACAATATGTGAAATTTTCCACCGGGGAGGGTGAAGGAGTGTTTGGGGAGAAGGAGGGGCAGAGAGGAGATTGAGGCAGATGGGACGGACCAACTTGCCTACTGAGCTTCTCCTGAATATCTCAAGTTTAAATAAATACATTACATCCTTGCAGTCAATCCCAGCTTTACACAACATAAATAATACTTTCACACAGAGAGAAATATTAATTTGGAAAGTATAAAATATCTAACATCAAAATGTGTGATATTGTGTCAGAGCGTAAGGTATGGTATAAATGCATAAGCTCTGCAATCAATGTGAGGCATTAAGTGTCTGCTCACTGAGACCAAAAGCAGACCCTGCCATTTTCTTTCTGTCCAATAGCAGAATCTTCCTGATTCTCTGTCCAACAGCAGGCCCTGCTTGTTTCTCTACCCAATAACAAATATTACTTGACACTCTCTGTCCAATAGCAGACCTTGTATGCCTCTCTCTGTGCAGTAGCATCTTGACTTAATGTCCAATAGCAGACCCTGTCTGACTCTCTCTGGTTTTTTTTACCCTTTACCCTTCTCTCAGCACTAACAGGCAGGCCACACTGATGCTACATCTGTGATTAATTCAGACAGGCCAAACGCAAGCTGTGTAAACATCCATTAGTAATTTGCTGCTTGGTCCAAAAGCCCCGGGCTGCAATTAGCACATGTCCACAGTAAATCCTCCCTCTGCCCCTGCGTTCCTCTCTATTTCGGTTCCATTCTTTATTGCCCTTTCTCTCTGACACTCTGGCTGCCCTGCAGTGACCAGCCAGTGTGTGTGTCATTGTGTTTCCATGCAACAGTACAGAGCAGAAACAAGCCCCTTACTGGAGACTCCTTTAGGGCAAGATGTTAACAGGGACACCTCCGTTTGTAGTGCAGGCGTGGCGATTCACAAAATGCTCATAAATCCCGAATGATTTGACCTGTAGTGCTGAAATTTGGTAGATATATTAAAGCTCTCATTAAACCTTTAAACATGTGGTGATGGTCCAATAAAACATACGGCGGTACTCTAGAAGATATCGCGCCCCTGGTCCTCCCAGATCGGAGTATGGCCGGTGCCTTGAGGGAGTGGCAACTGGCAGCTGCTCTCAGGGTGGGCGGAAGGACTCGGCGAGAGTCGTCACGCACAAGTGGCCCCGGGCGAGTTGGAATCGCGGTCAGGAGCTCGAGAGGTCCTGAAGAGGACGTGGCGCCCTCCTTCCTACTACCGGCTGACGGGGTCGTGTTAAAATCACTGCTGCATCATATTTGTCTCACAGTGGATGCAGTGGAACATCCCGTCAGCAAGAACACATGGACCGCATAACGTGTGCTTTGACTGTGGGAATTGTAGCTTGCAGCTATATTTTTTCTTGTTGTTATCAACAGCTCTGTCATAAGGGTTCCAAATAGATTATTTAATGGATCTAATTATAGTGTGGTTATGTAAATGAACCACCAAGGTGTTATATTATCTTTAGTTTATGCACCAGATTGTCCTGTACTTCTATAGAACAGAAATATAGTATAACAACAGTATAACAAGGCAATATTCCACTCAAGGACATCTGTGCAGCAACAAAACAAACACTGTTAGATTGCTTTAATGAGCTGGCAGGTACCACTATTAGAAACCCCAGTTTATTATTTAATGTATCTTCCAACGACTGGCATTTGAAACATTAATCGCTCATTCAGAGAGCACAGATAACTCTATTTGTAATTTTTCACATTTTATGATCTTGTGGGAGAAGAACTATAAAAAACAGTGGACCAAAGATGAACTATTCACACCTTATAAAGGTATGTGATCCAAGATGTCTACAGGACCTCCAAGGTGAACTTCAAGGCTGGTTAAAACTTATGACACTTTCAAAGGTAGCCTTAGAAGTATTTTGCAATGATCTGTATTTTTCATTAACCTAGCCCCCACACCCTGTTTGACAGAGTCACAAAATTTTCTACATAAGTCCCTCTCCTCATGAGGAATAAATTTGGTTCATGAACCCATAACATCCGTTATACTGGGACGTATTTACATTCACATTAAGACTCCAATCCTAAAGTACTGGCCCAAAAAACACATGATGTTGCTTTATATTTAAAAAATATTCAAAAGTTCACTAACAAATGCCATGGTTAGGGTTAGTGCTAGGGTTAGGTTAGGGATAAATCTTTCTTTCTCAAGTTGCCACCAGTGTGTGGGCCGCTTTGGAAAGTAAAGCCTGCTCTGGCCATTCAGTATACTGGAGCCTTAAGTGGAAGACATTGGTCCCTAGTGTGTCATAGCCTTTATGTGAGGCAGTTGTGTGTGTGAATTTACCCTTCCAGGAATCTGGTGCTCAGTTTTATAATCCACTGCTTTTCCATTTTCTCCAGTGTCCAACTTGTGTTTGTTTGAAGACCCCATATTTCCAGTGCTTCCAATCCATGGTTTAGGAAGTGAGTGACCAGATGTGTGTGGGTGTCTTTGTGGCTTATTATATTATATTATATTAATATGATATGTGTTGTGCTAATCTAGTCTGGGTAGTCTAAAAATATGTTATGCCACAATTTTCGCACTTTATTACATATAGTTGTTAGTGTTCACTGTTAGACTTAATCAGATTTATGGTATTTATATTGTTCTTTATTGTCGTTTCTTTCTTGTAGAATATTGGGCCTTGTCTGTGCAGCAGCGGTCATGCTAATTTTCTCTATATCATTCCAGTTTAAGTATATGTACTGCCTTAGCAAGTTAGCACTAGGGTTAGGGTTAGCACTAGGGTTGGTTAGGGCCATGGTTAGTGCTAGGGTTAGGTTTAAGATTAGCACTAGGGTTAGGGTTAGTACTAGGGTTAGTCTTTGAATTCGGATGACCCAACTTTTCACATTTTGAAGGTAGGACTACAGTGTCATTTGGCACATATGTAACCTCTGAGGGTCACTGCAGTCTTGAATTGGTCACAGTTTTCAAATATTATTACACATTTTTCCTATAACTACATGGGCAATTGTTCTGAAAAGTGGCATAATGATAAAAGGTAGTCTAATGTATTTTGAATGTTTTTCAGTGAAATACATTTTTCATGATAAAAGCCAGTCCTAATGGCCATGGAGAGGATTTAGCACTGTATTGCAACATAATGTGCTGTAGGAACATGTTGGGAATGCTGGAGCCTTGCGGTGGGGTTTGGGGGTTTTGGAGCTATGCGGTGGGGTTTGGGGGTTTTGGAGCTATGCGATGGGATTTGGGGGTTTTGGAGCTATGCGGTGGGGTTTGGAGGTTTTGGAGCTATGCGGTGGGGTTTGGGGGTTTTGGAGCTATGCGGTGGGGTTTGGGGGTTTTGGAGCTATGCGGTGGGGTTTGGGGGTTTTGGAGCTATGCGGTGGGGTTTGGGGGTTTTGGAGCTATGCGGTGGGGTTTGGGGGTTTTGGAGCTATGCGGTGGGGTTTGGGGGTTTTGGAGCTATGCGGTGGGGTTTGGGGGTTTTGGAGCTATGTGGTGGCGTTTCGGGGGGTTTGGAGTTATGCGGTGGCGTTTGGGGGTTTTGGAACTATGCGGTGGTGTTTGGGGGTGCTGGGGATTTTACCCTTGCTGTCACCCAGCAGCTCCTCGGCCATTAGCCCATCCTGTCGGTTCCCCAGGACGAAGGCCAAGAAGGAGAGGATGAGGGCGTCCAGGATGCCCATGATGGCCAGGATGTAGGCCCAGCGCACGGAGCAGGCACCCAGCGTGTACTTATCCGTCTGCTCCCCACACATCCGCTTCACCTCGTCAGAGTCCCAGCCGTCAGGGAAGATCATGCAGCCCAGAACCAGGCACGTGCCTGAGGGGAAGAGAGGAGAGGAAGGAGAGGAAGAGGAAGAAGGTAGAAAGAAGGAGATGTGTAGGAAGTTTGAGAGGAAGAGAAAGAGAGAACGAAACATAGGATGAGCGCACCCAGTCTTTTCAGCCCTTCGAAAGCTGCTTCTTCCCCTGCAGCCTTCACTCTGTGATCGATTTATCCCTCTCCCTCTCTCTCTTTCTTGTTCTCTCTCTCTCTCAGGCTGACTACTGTAACATCCTCCTTGATGAAAACAACAACGACAGCACAACACTGCCAACAGCAAAGAAACCTCAGCAGCAATGTCAGTAGCCAGCTGTGCCGGGGGGGGGGGGGGGGTCTTCCGTGCCAGAACATATTTGGCTTCATCCCGCCAGTAGTAAGGTCTAAACTAGCTGGGGGGGGGTTCACACAGGGTTACTGCTGCCATTGGTGAGAGACGTGCTTTTCCTCCAAATTGGCACTAGCTCAGCTAAATCACTGGATGGGTAAATACATTAGAGGAGTCTATGCACTTCCCTAGATGCAGGTGGCACTATAGAGACTTGAGAGGCATATATGGTATATCTGTGCTATAGCAGTCTCTGACAGACAGTCTGAGACAGACAGTATAGAGAGTAGTGCTGTAGTTCTGGCTCATAAACTTTAACTGGAGGCCGGAGGGACGTACGGCTGAGAAATGCTGGCCTTGTTGTGATTTGTTTTGTGTGATTAATGCTACACATTTAACCCAGAATCACCTGTCTGCAGCCATGTCACGAGAGGCAGAATTAATCATGTGCACTTTTCATTAAATTACTTTAATTACAGTGGTCAGATTGGGCAACGTTGAATGATTAAAATAATTCTAAGGAGGAGGGTGCAGATTAAAATGCTCCTGTGAAATGCACAGGTTGCACAAGTAACGCCATATCGAGATTCGCTTTAGAGAGAAAAAGGAATTTGCTTATCCTGGGCAATTACAATGCAACACAACGCAACGATGGAAACAGATCCAGGACCATTAGCAAGTTTAAAGCTACATTTAGCCTCCCCTGTTTCAGTTATGTGTGCAGTAGCTCAACCAGGCTCCCAATACCCCCTGAAGACACTGCAGTAACTCAGATGGTACAACAGGGTTCAGCACTTAACTGTGAGGCACAGTTTATTCTTACTTATTTATCTAACCTTTATTTTACCAGCAAGGGTCCATTGAGATAAAGTCCCTTTTGCAAGGGAGAACTGGCCAAGAGGCAGTGCAATTAAAAACATGTACATTACAAAGAGAAACATCCAGTAAGTACACATAAGAGCACCAAGCACGGCATTATAGCACACACACACACAGGCTTTTCTATCCTTGTGGGGACATTAAGTATGCTAAACATGCTCACACACACACAGGATTTTCTATCCTTGTGGGGACATTAAGTCCCCACAAAGTATGCTAATCATGCTCACACACACACACACACACACACACACACACACACACACACACACACACACACACACACACACACACACACACACACACACACACACACACACACACACACACACACACACACGGGTATCCACCATGGCCTTTTATCTATCAGGACAAACCTGGCAGGATAAACTGAGAAAATATCCGTTGTGTTTGAAATCTGCTAGTGAGACGTGGGACTCCAGTCTGAGTTACCCGTGGACCATAACGGGTGTAAATATTAAAATGAAGGTAGGGAGAGCTGTAATGTAACGGTGTAGGAGTGGTACAGTGGAGGCAGTGCATGCACAGCACAGGTTCAAGCTGCAGTCACACATCAGCCTGCCTGTGAGCACAAGCTGTCAGGGATTTAAAAGCTGGATAATCTCAGGAAATTACTGAGGATCACAGTGCCATCTCTCTCATACAGTGACAGTGTGCAATTGACATGTGTGTGTGTGTGTATGTGAGTGAGAGAGAAGAATAGAAAGAAAAGAAGAGGGATAGAGAGATGGAGAGGGTGAGATAGAGAGAGAGAGGGAGAGAGAAATGGAGGGAGGAAAGAAGAAGGAACAGGGGAGCAGATTTACAGAAAGTAAAAGAGTGGGGTGATGACTCAGGATCTCCGTGGAACAAGACAAAGATAAACAACATAAGACCAGTACATGACGGTGGTTTAAATCCAGTGCCGCATCCTCCAGTCTTATTAGGGAGTGTCTCTGACATTCTTTCAGACACCTTACTAATATGTTCAAGAAGCTGCCACTAAGAGGCGCTGTAGACACTTATCTTGTGTTGTACTGGTTAAAGGGATAGTTCAATTGGCCCAGGCAGTTTTTGTGTGTGATGAAGGATATTTTAGATACTTAGAGAAGTTTCTAACGACCTGCCGGCTGTACAATGTAAAAACTGTAAAAGCTCCTTTGGGGTTACGTTACTTACAGTTTATTCACCTTCTCTCACTCGCTCTCTCCTCTTAATTACTCCCTCTGACTCCTCCTCATCGCCCTCTCTCTCTCTCTCCTCCTCATCTCCCTCTCTCTCTCTCTCTCTCCTCCTCATCTCCCTCTCTCTCCTCCTCATCTCCCTCTCTCTCCTCATCTCCCACTCTCTCCTCCCTCTCTCTCCTCATCTCCCTCCCCTCCTCATCCCCCCTCTTTCTCATCCTCAGCCCCCTCTCTCTCCTCATCCCCCACTCTCTCTCTTCTCACCCCCCTCACTCTTCTCACCCGCACTCTCTCCTCATCTCCCTCTCTCTCCCCTCCTCATCCCCCCTCTTTCTCATCCTCACCCCCCCTCTCTCTCTCCTCATCCCCCACTCTCTCTCTTCTCACCCCCCTCACTCTTCTCACCCGCACTCTCTCCTCATCTCACTCTCTCTCCCCTCCTCATCCCCCCTCTTTCTCATCCTCACCCCCCCTCTCTCTCTCTCCTCATCCCCCACTCTCTCTCTTCTCACCCCCCTCACTCTTCTCACTCTCTCTCTCTCCTCATCGCACTCTCTCTCTCTCCTCATCTCACTCTCTCTCTCCTCATCGCACTCTCTCTCTCTCCTCATCGCACTCTCTCTCTCTCCTCATCGCACTCTCTCTCATCTCACTCTCTCTCTCCTCATCGCACTCTCTCTCCTCATCGCACTCTCTCTCTCTCCTCATCTCACTCTCTCTCTCCTCATCGCACTCTCTCTCTCTCCTCATCGCACTCTCTCTCTCCTCATCGCACTCTCTCTCATCGCACTCTCTCTCCTCATCGCACTCTCTCTCTCTCCTCATCTCACTCTCTCTCTCTCCTCATCTCACTCTCTCTCTCTCCTCATCGCACTCTCTCTCTCCTCATCGCACTCTCTCTCTCTCCTCATCGCACTCTCTCTCTCCTCATCGCACTCTCTCTCTCCTCATCGCACTTTCTCTCTCCTCATTGCACTCTCCTCATCACCCCCTCTCCTGCTCATCTCTATCTATCGCTCTCTCTACCTCATCCCCCCCCTCTCTGTTCTCCTCATTGCCCTCTCCTGCTCATCTCTCTCTCTCTATCTCATCACCCGCTCTCTCCTGCGTGAAATATTTAGCAGAAAGTTTTCATTCACAGTTTCTGCCCGAGGGGAAAATCTGCTCATTCCGGCAGAGATGAAGCTCTTCTTCGAGGTTATTCCACGGAAGAAAATCAAGGGAGGTGGAAAAGGAGCTGACTGCACACTTAGTCAGGAGCGTGCGGATCATAAATAATTAAAGATGTCTGCCGTTCCACACCTCTCAAGGCAGTCTGTGCCAGCGAAGGGGGAAGAGGAACCGGGGCCACATTTCGCAGTTCACATCTCCCCTGGTCCTGGCTCATAAACTCCACACCTCCTCGATCCTGAAGTACAGCCCCACATATCCCCTGTTGGGCCCCCTCAATACCCCAGTGAATAACCCCCCCATTCTGAGCCCTGTGAATAAATATATATCTTCTAAGTCTTGGAAGTCTTGCCCAGGGATAATAAAGTAGGGATAGGCCATTGATGTCATCACTTTTCTCCAGAGAGGAGCCCTCCACCAATCACACAATTATTTTACAACGGTAGGAAAATGTAGAGTGTCCGTGTCGTGTGCACCATGTCGGTCTAGTTTGTCCTTGTGCAGATTATTGAGTGTGTAGGTGTGTGTGTGTGTGTGTGTGGATACATGTACACACTTGTAAGAATATGGTATGTTGAGAACAGGATATTCAACCCCTCATGACTCATGTATGATGTACGCCTGCATGTGCGTGTGTGTTTGTCAGAGGAGGCTGGTCTACAGAGACAGAACATTGTCTTTTTTTAAAAAGTTGCACTTTCCTTTTTCAGCACCACTACCCTTACATTATATATGACATCATGCTCTGGAGCGACACGGCTAAATCATTTATGTATTCGCAGAACTGGATGAACCATGGATCTGTTCCCTACAGACACTTCTCTCGTGAGACAGCAGTGCATACTCTGACAGGACATTATTTGTTTAATCCCAAAAACTCCAGCACACCTGCCCTTGTGCCTACCCTACTATTAAACAACCTCATGAACAGTCTCTGCAATGGTGTGTATGTGTGGGTGTATGTGTGTGTACTGTCAATTCTTCCCTATTTATTCCAGTCGGTATATTTTATAGCACAACCCCCTTTCTGCCTCATCGCTCATGTCTCGCTCTCTCGCTCGCTCGCTCTCTCTCGCTCTATCGCTCTCTCGCTCTCTCGCTCTCTCGCTCTCTCGCTCTCTCTAGTGACAGAGAAGGCCAGTGGTGATGACTGAGGTAAATTCTCAACAGAACAGTCTGACCCTGAAGGCCTGAACACTCCCAAAACCGCCAGATCCTTAATTACCCAGCACACAGACGCAATGAACCATGTGCAAGTGTGGATGAGAGTGTGTGAATTTGAAAGTCACTGCCAATAGTCACTGCCAGCAAGAGAAAAAGATAGACAGAGAAAGAGAGAGATAGACAGAGAGAGAGAGAGAGATAGACAGAGAAAGAAACATCAGGCTCTGTTGGGATGTTTGGATTAAAGAACAGGAGCACTATATAAGCCTTCAGACGGGCATCTCTGAGTGCAGGCTTGTCTACTTGCCAGGATGCCATCACCCATCTTGGGGCACGGAGACCCCAAAAAATACTCCAATTGGAGCATTTTGTAAGCAGTAATGCTGGGAAGGTTTTATGTAGAATAAAACCTACAAATAGGACTAGGTTCCGAACCTTTGTACTTCTTGAGCACCGACTGAATCGTAGCACTGAGTATCGAAAACTGTCCAAGCATTCAACGCCAATTTTCGGTACTTTTTGGTAAAACATTTCTAAAATTACCTGTTAAGTACCAAATTTTTATCCCTGCCAGGGGGGCTTTCAGATTCTTTTCCCCCGTTTTCTCCCACTTTGGTAGCCAATTGTACACTGCTGAGATTTCGCCACAACACAACCCCGTCGGTCATCGGTAGGAGGGAGGTCGCCATGTCTTCTCCAAGGCGTGACTCCTCGTGTTCCTGACCGTAATTCCAGCGCTACACGAAGCCGCTGTGTGCGCGATGATTCTCCCCGGGTCCTTGGTGTGCAACTGCATCGACTCAAAGGTCAATGCTTTTACCGCTGCACACCGCTCCATATTTTTCTTCTTCTTATTCTTTGATTAGATATTGCTTGATTTAACCCTCATATTATGTTCCAGGTCAATTTGACCCGATTCATAATTTGACGTCTCTTAAAAACCAGTATTTTTTCATCTTGAGATGTCAGATTATTCCTAATTTGTTGGGATTAAATAGAAAAGACACAATAAACATAATGCCCGCACCAACTTTGTATACAAATGTGTTGTGCGGGGTCATTGGTGGGGTAGCTGTATAAAATGTAAGAAAATATACCTTTTTAATTTTTCTCAAATTAACAAGTTAAAATAATTGTTTAATCTTAGTTTAGCCAAATGATGACGTTATCTTTTGACTAAAATAAGGTTAAATAAGGCCTATCTAATTTTCTTTCTTAGAAGGAAATAATATATATATAAATATATTTTTGCATTTATGTTTCCTTCTTTAATATGCTTGTTCGTAAACAAACTGCATTTGAAAAAAAACATACAAATATATGTGTTCAAATTATGGTAAACCAACATCATGTTTGTTTAACATTTCTTAAAACCCATGGTTTTCTCCATAACAATGTGTGTAAAGTATTGGTAGTGACCTCTCAAATCGGCCCAATACATAAAAAACCAAATTTATGATTTACAATTAACAAAAATATTGTTAATTAAATTCCCAAAATGACCTCAAAATCTCCAAAAATTGCCTCAATTTCTCAAAAAGGGAGATTTTCCTGAAACCAAATCATGAGTAAAAGCCACACTTGAGTCCTTCTAAAACATCCAACAATTAAATGGGTCCACTGCTAACAGACACAGACATCCAAAAGAAACATCATGCATCCTTCAGGTACACAGAAAATCTCCCAACAACACATACAGGGCAGAACCAGGCCAATATCCACCCATTGATAATCAAACAAGAATGATAAAACTAAAATTCTATGTCCAGCAAAAAAAGAGCGATCTCACTGCCACAGGGCCCTAAGATGCAGAAAGCTAAAAAGTGAGATCACCACCTACCCACAAAGTACTGCAGCATCCCAACACAAAAAATCTAATTATAGCAGGATAACAAAAAACCTACACCTATTGAGAGTCACACAAAAGCACAAAGCATATGTGTGTGCTACAGGGCCCTAAACAGACTGTACACTGTGGCAGATTATAGTTATAGTATTATACTGTATATACACTGCGGCAGATTATAGTTATAGTATTATACTGTATATACACTGCCTGGCCAAAAAAAAAATAGTCGCCGTTGCACCCGTCATAGTGCCCACTGTACAAGCCTCTGGAGGCAGTGTTATGATCTGGGGTTGCTTCAATTGGTCAGGTCTAGGCTCAGCAACATTATGCAGCAATAAAATGAAGTCAGCTGAGTACCTGAATGTACTGAATGACCAGGTTATCCCATCAATGGGCATATTCCAGGACGACAATGCCAAGATTCATCGGGCTCAAATTGTGAAAGAGTGGTTCAGGGAGCATGAGGAATCATTTTCACACATGAATTGGCCACCAGAGTCCTGACCTTAACCCCATTGAAAGTCTTTGGGATGTGCTGGAGAAAACTTTACGGAGTGGTTTGACTCTCCCGTCGTCAATACAAGATCTCGGCCAAAAATGAACGCAACTGTGGACGGAAATAAATGTTGTGACGTTGCACAAGGTTGTCGAAACAATGCCATGACAAATGCGCACCATAATCAAAGCTAAAAGCGGTCCAACGAAATATTAGAATGTGCAACTTTTGTTTTGGCCAGGCAGTGTAGTATATTATCTGTCAACAGTGGTGGAAGTCATTGAAATGATGCCAGTTTTGTCAAAGTACAGACTCAATGAGCACAGCCTGGCAATAGAGCTTGCTTCCCCAGGGAGAACTGGCTGTACTCACATTGCGGTCAATGGGAGGTTGAGCCACAGCTGCACATCGTTACAATTTATATAAGTACAAGGAAGTACACTGATTACTTTTTTATCACAGCATTTCCATTTATCATACTGTACTGTATTTAGATTTTTTACATAATTTACTATGTTGTGGGAGTATGAACGTGCATTTGCCAAACAAATAAAGCAACTTGAAATTTAAAACTGAATTTGAGAGTGGAGAGAGACAGAAAATGTGTGTCAGTGAGACCGTGTGTGTGTGTATGTGTGAGCGTGTGTGTGTGTGTCTTTCTCCATACCAGAAATTTCGACATTTATTAATAACTTAAAAACCATCCGGGGGGACGAGAAACCGTGACATTTTACTTGCACACTGAACATCCAAGTCAATGTATTTTAATAATGTAACCTTAAGAATTTGGAGTGGATAAACACGGCTGTAGCAATGCAGTTTATCTGCAGCAGAAGAGCTCTGTTCTGCTTCCTGATGCAGTTCATGCTTCTTAAGAATATTAAAGACTGTGCTGGTAATAGACCCAGGCATCTGAGTCGGACAGGCAGCCCTGCTTTGGTATTAAAAAAATGCAGAGTTCTGCTAATTTTCCCAATACCCTGAGGCCACCTACAGCTGGGCAGAGAAAGGAGAGGAGAGGAAGAAAGAGAGAGAGAGGGAGAGAGAGAGAGAGAGGGGGGGAGTGGAGGAAAAGAGAGAACAGAAGGAGGGGATTGGAAATGAGAAGAACAGAGAAAAGGAGAGGTGAGGAAGAAAGAGAGAGGGAGGGAGAGAGAGAGAGAGGGGGGGGGGAGTGGAGGAAAAGAGAGAACAGAAGGAGGGGATTGGAGATGAGAAAAACAGAGATAAGGAGAGGTGAGGAGATGTAACTGTGAACGGCAGTTGTTGTATAATCATCATATCTCAAACCCTTCATTACATTGCCCCACATATACGCCCCCATTTACACTATGAAAATAGTATTCTTCCCATTCTCTACTGTACTATTTAAACACTTGAGACATATGCTAGTGCTCACACACGCACACACACGCGCACACGAACGCACACGCGCACACACACGCGCACACGCACGCGCACACACGCGCACGCACACTTTTGAAAATGATATG
Organism: Ilyophis sp. 1 JC-2022; assembly: GCA_022702515.1. Taxonomy (NCBI): domain Eukaryota; kingdom Metazoa; phylum Chordata; class Actinopteri; order Anguilliformes; family Synaphobranchidae; genus Ilyophis; species Ilyophis sp. 1 JC-2022. The sequence goes on along the minus strand of CM040404.1, from coordinate 88,665,065 downwards.
GTAACAGTTAGCTATCAGTTGCATTCACTGTCACTAAGCTTTGTGAGCTAGCCCACACATGGAATGCACAGCTCTATGTCCTGTCTAATCAATTAGCATACATAATTAGAAACAGAGGTCTGATTATCCAATAAGGGTGGAAGTTTATATAAAAACTGAGATGAAAAACATTTTTGGTAGCATTGCACATGCCACTCTCACCAAGGGCAATGAGGGCAACCTTAATGAGCTGCCATTTTATCACTTAATGAATCATCAATTATCTGTATAAACTTGGTTTGTCGGATAGTGAGAAAAAGGCTCAAGCACATCAACAACCATCTTACAGTATATCCTGTCATTTTATAACAGTAATCCACAACAAGCAGTTGTTTTCGTATTTGTTCCGTGGAGACCCTTATGGTGGCTTATGTAAGCTGTGTTGTATCATATCCATGTACAGCTGGCTGGACATCTACTGAGGCTGATCAGGGCAAGAACCCTGTACAAGGTACAAAGTGGCTCATACAAGGACTGTTCCTTGAGCGCTAAAACCCCATTATTTCTGCACATTGGACATTATGAGATTTGAGCTGCTTTGTTATCTGGGTAATGGAGGCCAGGAGCTGTCCGCGCGCTCCGCGGTGCTGAAACCGCGGCGAGGCTGAGCACAGCAGCGAGGGGAGCTGTTCTGGCTCTACGGTGCTGAAATAAAGGGAGGACGTGGTCAGCCTATGACCTGACTCAGACAGCAGACGCTTATGAACACTTCCTAAGGTCGCACTTTTGTTGAGAAGAATCCCTCTTCCCTTCATTCGCTGGAGTTTCCTCCGACAACACTTTTCTGACAAAGTCATGCCACCATGCCGAGACTGGAGAACGGTGACAGAGACCGACTGGGAGAGTGCAGGCACAGATCAGGAGAGAGCAAGAGAAAGTGAGAGAGAGAGAGAGAGAGAGAGAGAAAGACAAAGAGAAAGTGAGAGAGAAAGAAAAAGAGAAATGGAGAGACAGAGAAAGTGAAAGAGAGAGAGATAATACTGCCTGAAACATTTCTGCAGGAGAAAGCAGAAAACTCTGTGAGGGACTGAGAGAGAAGTGCCTGTGCATTTGAGAAGCGCCTGTGCATTTGAGAAGCGCCTGTGCATTTGAGCCCAGCGCGACGGAGCTGGTGGCACAGTGGATAAGGACACAGGAGGAAGAGTCCGAGCTGAGAGTCAAATGCAGGGAGGGTCTGGGAGGGAGTGTGAGGAGCACTAAGGTACAGGGGAGGGAAGACCCCGGCACACTCTCACTCGCTCGCTCGTCATACAGAAGAACATTTTTTTGCGAGTCTCGGGGTAATTCGGTGCGTTCTGAGGCAAACGAACGGGTACCGATGACGGCCGCATTCAAACGTAGCATACCAGCCAATCCGCTTCTCTGCTACCGGTTACATAACCGAGGCAATATCAGAATTAAAAAAAGAAACCAAGGAAGAAAGAAACAGCTGTTGCGAAGGTGCCTTAGCATAAGCAAGAAAGCAGTAGCTGGATTCATTGGCTAAGCAACATACTTCCTGGTGACAAACAGGCTGTGCACTCCTAACCACGCCCCGCTGCCCTCAGCAGCATTGTCTCTGGGGGCAGTAAGTAACTGATAAGAGGTACATGCAATGCAACCTGGGGGATGTGCTAATGCAGGTAGATGCAGGTACATATATTGTATTATTCATCATTTTATCAAAACAAAGTATCCATTTTTGTCATGGGTAGTGGCTGTCTCTTTTTGTTTTCTACCTTTGTTTTTCGTTTGGCGTCGTTTGAAGCTCTATCGGATTTTTTCTTCCGCCGTCCCGGTGTTTGGATCTCTCCAGGTCATTATCGCCTACACCTGGGTCTGGTTTCCGTCGGCTATAAATAGAGCTTGACTTCCGCTTTCCGGTGCTTCTATATTGACGTTGCAGTAGGTAGAGAGCCGTATAGGGTTTATTAAAAAGAATAAAGAAAAGAAAGAAAACAAAGAGCTGTAGTTACAGGCTTGCTATTGTGGTTATTTCTTTTCAGTTCTGGACCTCTGATATACGCAGATCAATTAGTGCGTGAGGTCATTTCTTTGGTTGTTAGTTTCTCGCTGTTTTAGCGATTATCCGCCTCCGTTTGAGGTTGTTTTGATTTAGCCTTGTGCTAGGAAGTTTTGTTTCCGCTTTTGTTTTCCCATTTTACTAGTGCGGTGTAATTCCGCTTCTGTGGCGTATCTAATCTAGATACGCTTTCTGTATCCTTATCTTTCGCGTTTGGTTCTCTATTTTCTAAACCCAAACCTGACAGAATATAGAAGCCTTACAAACATGGAGCAATCAGCGTTAGATAGGGATGATGAACAAACACAAGCCAGTCAGGGTGCTACGGGGGTTACAGTGGAGCAAGCACTTCTCTCCATGCAAATTCAGCAGGGTCAGCTGTGGGAACAGTTGCGTAGCCAGGGAGAGTGCCTCCAACGCTTGACAGAGAGCCTGCATAGACTTTCTGTGGCAAATAACCCTCCTCCAGTTGCACAAGCACTCACACCTCCCATAGCCGCTCCACGTACTATAAAGGAGCCCAAATTACAGTTACCGGATCGCTATGGTGGGGAATCAGGAAAATGCAGACCATTTCTGACTCAGTGTCTGATATTTTTTCAGGCACAACCCTCTCGTTTTACCACACCTGAATCCAGGGTAGCATTTATTTTATCGCTATTAAATGGCCAGGCTCTTGCATGGGCAGACCCTCTCATTCGAGCCAATGCACCTACCATTCGTGATCCAGTTAAACTGATGGACGAGATGCAACTGGTTTTCGATCACGAGGTTTCAGGAGAGGAGGCGGCAAGGAGACTCACCAGCTTACGCCAAGGCACTAAAACCGTAGCTGAGTTCTCCATCATTTTTCGAGCGCTAGCCGGGGAGACGGGATGGCCAGACGGTCCGTTAAAATCCCTCTTCCTTCAAGCATTATCTAATTCCATCAAGGATGCGTTGGCTATGCTAGAACCACCAGCGACACTTAATAAATTAATAACGTCTGCTATACGTCTCGATAACCGGATCAGAGAACGTGAACGTGAATGTGCGATTAAAGAGCAGTCGCCCCGTTTAAGATCCGTGTTAAGAGACATTCCGCCTACTGTGCCCACATACCTCTCCGTTGATCAGGAAGAGCCTATGCAGGTGGATGGCTCCTCCCTCCATCAAAATAAGAGAGCGAGACCGCAGAGGTACTGGTGCCAGCATTGTAAGCGTAGCGGCCATACTAAGGATCGATGCTATAAGTTGGTGGGAAACGAGGGGTCTCACTAGGGAGGTCGGGGTCCCTAGTGAGACAGGATTGTATTAACTCCCGGACCCTCATACCTGTCCGACTGGTTTGGGAGGGGCGTTCGGCAAACGTTACAGCTTTTATTGATTCAGGGGCCGTGGAGTCTTTTATTGACGCTAAATGGGCTAGGAAGTTACAAATCCCTACCAATTCCTTAATTAGCCCTCGCCAAGTTACTGCCCTGGATGGTCGTCCTTTGGGTTCTGGGCTCATTAAACAAAAAACGAATCCAATTGAGATGCGCATTCCTCTCCAGGGGCACTCGGAGATAATAGAATTTTTTTTAATAAACTCTCCGTCGTATCCTTTGGTACTGGGACATTCATGGTTGGGGCTACATAACCCGCTTATCTGTTGGGGTAGGAATATTAATCCTATTCGTCAGTGGGGTCCCCACTGTTTATCGCATTGTTATCCTGCTGTTTACTCTGTTCCAAACGCTACTGGTGATCTGTCCGAACTTAATTCCGAGAGTGATTCGGATGAGGCAGATTCCTATCCGGACCGAGACACTTCCTCCTTCCTCACGGGGAGCGGTGAAGAGAGTCTGTCTTGGGATCCCTTTGCGGAGGGGCTTCTCACAGAGGAGGACGAACATTCCACCTCCGATTTCGAGTGGGATAACTCGTCTGACAGATCCGCCGGTACTCCGGAGGTGGTAGGGGCGCTTGAGTCGAATCTACCCGCGGGGGTACCTATTGAATATTCAGACCTCGCAGAGGTTTTTAGTAAACAGCGTGCTGCCAAATTACCATCACACAGACCATACGATTGTGCCATTGAGCTGTACCCTGGTACTGTGCCTCCCAGAGGCTCTTTGTACTCCTTGTCAGCCCCAGAGAGCACTGCTATGAAGCAGTACATTGAGGAGTCCTTAGCCAATGGGTTTATCACGCCGTCCACGTCACCAGCCGGTGCGGGGTTTTTCTTTGTTAAAAAGAAAGACGGAGGGCTAAGACCCTGTATAGATTACCGGGGCCTCAATGCTATTACCATTAAGAACAGGTATCCTCTTCCCCTCATGAATTCTGCATTTGAGCGTTTACAGGGGGCGTCGGTTTTTAGTAAACTCGACCTACGTAGCGCATACAATCTCGTGCGCATTCGTGAGGGGGATGAGTGGAAGACCGCGTTTAACACGCATCACGGACACTACGAATACCGGGTGATGCCGTTCGGCCTCACTAGCGCCCCCTCTGTTTTTCAGGCGCTAGTGAACGATGTCTTGAGAGAGATGCTGGAGAAATTCGTCTTCGTTTACTTAGACGATATTTTAATTTTTTCTCCGGATCTTCCCTCTCACATCAGACACGTTAGACAGGTGTTGGAAGCACTTCTTAAGGCCCAACTATTTGTTAAGGTTGAGAAGTGTTCTTTCCACACCAGTTCCGTCTCCTTTTTAGGCTTTATTGTTGCTGACGGTAAAGTCCTGATGGATCCTAATAAGGTTGCAGCGGTTAAGAATTGGCCCACCCCTACGTCGGTAAAGCAGGTGCAGCGCTTTTTGGGTTTCGCTAATTTTTATAGGAGATTTATCCGCAATTTTAGCTCAGTAGCGGCTCCTATCATAGCCCTCACAAAAAAAAAAGCATTTCCCGCCCGGTTTCAGTGGAACTCCAGGGCGGAAACCGCTTTTACTGAACTAAAAAGGAGGTTCTGCTGCGAGCCCATTCTTGCTACTCCCAATCCCTCCCTTCCCTTTGTGGTGGAGGTTGACGCTTCGGAGCTGGGGGTTGGGGCCATTCTGTCTCAGCATTCTCCGGTGGACCGCAAGCTTCACCCATGTGCATATTTTTCTCGTAGCCTTACACCTGCCGAGAGAAACTACGACATTGGTGATCTTGAACTGTTGGCGGTCAAATTGGCGCTGGAGGAGTGGCGTCATTGGTTGGAAGGAGCTGAGCATCCCTTTACAGTCTGGACTGACCATAAGAATTTGCAGTACATTCAACAGGCCAAAACGCGCAATTCGCGACAAGCCCGTTGGGCCTTATTTTTTACCAGATTTAATTTTATCCTTACCTATCGTCCCGGGTCAAAAAATATTAAGCCTGATGCGTTATCACGCATTTATGACCGGTCGGATAAGGAGTCACGTCCCAGATCTGTCGTTCCCAGTTCTAGTATTGTGGCCCCTGTTATGTGGGCCATTGAGGCGGCTGTGCAGAAGGCCCTGCGTTCTGATTCCGGCCCAGGAGGGGGTCCGCTTCACTGCTTGTTTGTTCCCCCTCGATTGAGGTCGCGTGTCCTTCAGTGGGGTCACACTTCTCAGTTAACGGCTCATCCGGGCATGCACCGGACTAAGGAGTTTATCTTACGTCGGTTTTGGTGGCCCAAGCTCGAGAGTGATGTGCGGGAGTTTGTCGCGGCATGCGCTATTTGCGCCCGTAATAAGGGTTCACGGCTTCTCCCTTCGGGTCTTTTGCGCCCCCTGCCCATTCCCAGGCGTCCCTGGAGTCACATCGCCCTGGACTTCGTTACAGGTCTCCCACCTTCGCATGGGAATACGGTCATCTTAGTTATAGTTGATCGTTTTTCCAAAGCAGCTCATTTTGTCGCTCTGCCTAAACTGCCATCGGCACCTGAGACGGCCCAGCTAATGATAGACCATGTGTTTAGGGTGCACGGTTTACCTCTGGACGTGGTGTCGGATCGTGGGCCCCAATTCACCGCTAAATTCTGGCGTTCATTTTGTGCTCTGTTGGGGGCATCGGTCAGTCTTTCTTCCGGCTTTCATCCGGAGACTAACGGCCAGACAGAGCGCACCAATCAGAGTATGGAGAGTACTCTCCGGTGTCTGGCCGCGGCCAATCCTAGCTCCTGGAGTCGCTTTCTTGCCTGGGCCGAATACGCGCATAATACCCTGAGCAACGCGTCCACGGGAATCTCCCCTTTTGAGGCTCAGCTGGGATACCTACCTCCCTTGTTCCCTGAGCTGGAGAGAGATGCAGAGGTACCCTCCGCCGGATTCTTCGTGCGTAGGTGTCGAGCGGTTTGGAAGCGCGTACGTGCATCGTTACTGCGCGCTTCAGCTAAACAGAAAGCGGTGGCTGACAGGCACCGTCGTCCGGCCCCCTTCTACCGGGTGGGCCAACGGGTGTGGCTTTCCACACGGGACCTGCCGTTGCGAGTTGAGTCCCGCAAACTTGCACCTCGATTCGTGGGTCCCTTTAAGATCGTGCGGAGACTTAACCCAGTCACGGTACGTCTTCAGTTACCATCGTCCATGCGCATCCACCCTACCTTTCATGTCTCACGCTTGAAACCGGTACTTGTGAGCGCCCTCGCTCCGGCTGACAAGCCGCCTCCTCCTCCTCGATTCGTGGAGGGAGGTACGGTGTACACCGTTCGGCGCATTTTGGCCGAGAGAAGGGTGGGCAGAGGGTACCAGTTCCTGGTGGACTGGGAGGGGTATGGCCCCGAGGAGCGTTGCTGGGTTTCTTCCAAGAATATTTTGGACCCCACTCTCATTAGGGACTTCCGAGACAGCAAAGCCTAGGGATCGTCTGGTACCGTCCCTTAGTTGGGGGGTACTGTCATGGGTAGTGGCTGTCTCTTTTTGTTTTCTACCTTTGTTTTTCGTTTGGCGTCGTTTGAAGCTCTATCGGATTTTTTCTTCCGCCGTCCCGGTGTTTGGATCTCTCCAGGTCATTATCGCCTACACCTGGGTCTGGTTTCCGTCGGCTATAAATAGAGCTTGACTTCCGCTTTCCGGTGCTTCTATATTGACGTTGCAGTAGGTAGAGAGCCGTATAGGGTTTATTAAAAAGAATAAAGAAAAGAAAGAAAACAAAGAGCTGTAGTTACAGGCTTGCTATTGTGGTTATTTCTTTTCAGTTCTGGACCTCTGATATACGCAGATCAATTAGTGCGTGAGGTCATTTCTTTGGTTGTTAGTTTCTCGCTGTTTTAGCGATTATCCGCCTCCGTTTGAGGTTGTTTTGATTTAGCCTTGTGCTAGGAAGTTTTGTTTCCGCTTTTGTTTTCCCATTTTACTAGTGCGGTGTAATTCCGCTTCTGTGGCGTATCTAATCTAGATACGCTTTCTGTATCCTTATCTTTCGCGTTTGGTTCTCTATTTTCTAAACCCAAACCTGACAATTTTGATGAGTATCAGGTCCTTCAGTGGCCCCCTCGCCCCAGCACATTGCTCACACCTTAAGTGACTCACGCTTACTCCACCCAATTCACTTTCACGTGACACTATCTAAAACAAAAATACAAATGTATTAGTGATGAGTGCAGGTGCAAAATAAATATGTAAAACTAAAACAAAAACTAATAAATAAGAAAACCCAAATGAAAAAGACAAGCGCAACCCTTCTCCATCCATCCCACTCAAGTTATTTTGCTTCCATAATGAGAAGTCTGACGAAAATGTAAACATTTTACCAGTGCTTACTGAAACAGCACAGCGGTCTCCTTTTCTTTCCTTCTCTTATTCCAAAATCTGCCGCTTCTGCTTTTGTACACTTCTTCATTAACCTTTTCCTTTGTAATGAGAATACATCCAGCGCGTGCATTATTGCGTTATCTGAATAAAGCTCGGAAGTATTGAACATGAAGGAATTTGCAGACAGCCCCTTGAGCGCAGGTCACCATTAAATTCAAGATTTACGACCGTGTGGCTCTACGCGGTAACCGAGTCTCATCCGTCTGGCTCTTATCAGCCAAGGTTCAGAGAGGGGGATATGAGACCATTAGTTATTTATCATGTCTATTTCTCATGTCTACACATGATGATTTTAAGAATTAAATATATCTAATCTATCTAATATATCTAATGAAATATTCAAATATTCAACTTTTTTATGTAATTACCATTTCAGATTTCTCATTATGTTGTCAAATTTGTATATATATATATACATACTGTATATATACAGATATTTCAAACGGTTTCCATGGGCTTCATAATGGTTGGTAAGCATTTGGATGGATCGCCGTCTCTGCATAATTTTAATTATGTGCCACATGCCCCCTAGAAATGATATATAATATAATTTTAAGAGGGCATGTGGAGTATAATTTAAATCAAGTTGCGTCGAAATTATGATGCACCCGTATGCTTACCAATCACTATGACGCCCATAAAAACTATTTTCGTTCCTTGGAAGTGTGAGCCAGACCAGAGATAAGACCAGATGTGCCATTTCCCCATGTGTGGTCCGGGAACAGTTTTTACTACAAACGGCACGCTCAAGTAAATGACTAAGATTGATACACACGAGAGGCAGTAAACCAACCGTCCTATCTAGTCCCTGCAGTTCTCTAATGACCACCCCAATAACAGCAATGATTCATCAGTATGGCAGGATGGATGGATGGATGGATGGATGGATGGATGGATGGATGGTGGGACGGTGCCGACCGAGCTGTAACCGCTAAGAGTCATGAGACAATGACCCAGCCGTCCTCTGGGGACCATGCTGTTGCATTCCCTGTGCTCAAGGCAGCTTAAACATAGATTATCTTAGGCAAAATGACCCCTTAAGCTGCTGTTAACCTCCGCCAGGAAATAGAAACAACTGCTATTACGCTGCACAAGGTTATTTTGTACTAGGATACTGTTACCATCGCTATGAGGATGATGGTGGCGGCGAACGCAATGGTGAAAACGATGAAGGTTATTATGGTGATGGTTATTATATCTTAATATATGCATAATAATACACATATGCATCATGTACACAATAATATAAGGATACATTATACAATACGTTGTATCTTCAGACATATTTGCCAAGAAATATATTCATATGAGGTACACACGTTAATACATTTGCTGGCCTAAATGCTATGCAGAAATGAGCACTCCCTCCAACATTGTGAACTGTGCCCTCTTGCATTACAGTAGCTCATTTGGAAGGCTTGTGGCATGACGGTGCATTGTCAAGTAGATGTGCATTTTGTTAATGTAATTTACAGAGCTGGTAGAAACATTAGGTTCTCTCAGGCAGTGGACAGCACACTCGCTGGAACACCCATCCACCGTGAGCGAGCGTGGCCATGCGCTGCTGCCCCCCCCCGGGATTATTCCGCATTCATTCTGAGCTCAGGGTCTCTCAAAGGCAAAGCTGGATGATTCTCTGGAGTCCTGTGCGTGTGTGTAAGTGTATACGCCTGTGTATGTGCGTGCGTGTATGTGTGGTGTGTGTGGATTCTCAGTACCTCTCTGTGACTGCTCTTCCCATCCCTCTCCACATCTGCAGCACATCTAAGGGGCCCTGAAATTGGATCATCTCAGCTCCCTCCAATCCCATTTTCTGCAGCTCACAGCCTAAATAGCCGTGAAATAACGGAATTATATATACGCACGCACCCCTTCATCTATCTGTCCCTAAATGTACACGTCTCATAAAAAACACTAAATTATCGGAGCGAATGGCAGGCATGCTTGTAATGTATTTAAACGCATTTCTTTTTTTTTGTCACAAAACAACAATCTTGACAGGTAAATCAGTGACTCCATTTTCCGTGCATTCGGTGAAACCTCAGTGGACCTAGCTGAAATGCTACCATGACAAAGTCACAGCAGGCTGGGAGTGGTAAAGGGGGCTGGCCAGGTACCAAATTTCTTAGGAGGCATGCCACGCAATCACTACTGGAAGGGTGCAATAAAATAATAGCAAAAAAAACAAAACAAAATAAAACGTTGATTGGGATTGTTGCTTGCTACAACACTGACGTCCCTATGCTGTGACCCTTTTCACCAAGGAAACGACGGCGGCCTTTGGAACGTGAGTGGAGCTCCGCGCCTTTCATTGGCGGCTCACCCTGGGCGGGCACAGCTTTGTGCTGCCAATCGGAGCGCGGGGAAGTGGGGGCGGGCGCCGATGGGGCTGGGAGTCGGGAACGCACCCAGTGTTCACTGACAATCTCTGCTGCAGCCCCAACATGCATATTTATATCCTTCTGTGATCGCTGATAAATTGCCTTCCTGATACACTCCAGCAGTTTACCTGACACACTCTGCATACGACTGTGCAAATGAGCAAGGGAGCTGCCCTACTGAATAGAGAGAATGGGCACTCCGCTCAGTGCTTTGATGGGGTTCATGGTCTTTCAGTACGGCAAGCGCCCTCCACAGCCCCCCCCGCCCCCAACCTCCACATGGTTCCAACAGTATTTTATTGCCGTTTAGCACTTACTCTGAATTTGAGAGTTAGGTGGTTTGTACACAATCGAACAATTCGGAGGAGCTGGACTTTGCCAAACTATTATATTATCCATGCGCAGCACACTGAGAACCCCCCCCCCGGTTCAGTTCTCCTTTTTCGTGGCTGCAAAAGTGGTTTTGGCTTTTGTGTCATTCAGTAGCGATGGAGAAGCACCATCTCAAATCAGGGGTAGGGGGGAGGGGGGTGGGCGGTGTACCAAGGTCCCCGCCTCCTTTTTCCTGTTCCTCAGATGGGGTGGCAGGATCAGACTGGCAGGTTCCTTTCATTTTCGGCAGATGTTTTTTTTTTTCTTCTTTTTTTTCCAGCCACTTTTGAAGTTGTGTGATGGAATTATTGCAGCGCTGCTCAGATCTGGAAGTGCCAGAGTGTTAATGTGCATACACTACGTGCCCCGTGCTGCTCTAACTGCAAAGAGTCACAGACAGACAAGAGAGATTCAAGAAGCCAGCCCATGCTTATGCCTTTGCGCATAAAAACCTACTGTAGGATGAATATGGCGTATCTTATTCACTGGCAGAGCAGTGTAGCACATTGTAATTGGATGTATGGTTGGGCAATATGCTACAACGATACTTATCAAATGCAATAACAGCTGTCGCCACCATGTGGGGTATTGCCTTTCTTTTCACAATTTTCTCTTTAATTATACCTGATGTAGTAGTAATCTAAACTTCAGAGGATATATACTTGCAAATATAGTCAAAGTTCTGGCCTGTAATTATGACATCTCATCAGGGCAATGTTGAAGGCAGACCTACCAAAGCCCTCTGATCTCTTATGAAATTTTGATAATGGCCTGTGTATTTCTCACAATCCTCCAGTTAGCCATGCTTGGCATGGGGGGTGGGGGTGAAAGCTCCCCCTTGGATGGGATGAGTTTGTCTGGCAGGAGGGAGCGGGAGGATTCAGGTGGAACAGGGCCAAGCATAACTCAGACTATGCAGGGAGTTCTCCCAGCAGGCTGGCTGGGTTTATCCCAGCAACAGCTTCATCACGTCCGAACACTCGGGAGCTAGCGAGCGAGCGGGGCACTGAGGTCACAGCAGGAAGTGGGGGTGGCAAGGCATCACCAAACATCATCCACAATCGCTGACCATCCCTCAAAAGCAAGCTTTGTATACCTCACCAAGGGCCACGTCAGTTAAAAACGAGTCGGACATTACCGCAACAAAATATACAGTGGTACTGGCCAGAGAATCTGTGTCTGAGAGCCAGGGATGCTCATGCTGAGAAGAAAACTTCTAATTTCATTGATCATGTTAAAAATCTAATATTTTACTTCCTGGAAAAGAGCTGCCGTGACCTTCCCAGTGTGTGCAATCATAAGCGCATTTACTAAAATAAGAATTATTTATTTGCTTGACAGACACCCTAATCCCTGCTGATTCACATAGCTCACATTTAAAATGTTTTTAATTTTTTTACAGCTATAATCCACTCCATTCAGCTTGATGTTTACGTAAGTATGACACCTTCCTCAGGGTTAAATGGGAATTGACCCTGTAACCTTCTGGGTTTGGGCTATTAACTCACTCACTCACTAGCTCCAGGCGAGTTGGTCGCACGCACACACGCACACCACATGCATCCAAACTAATTCTGTCTGGTTGCTAATGCCACCATTATCAGTGAATAGCAGATAATAAATGCAGTAAAAACTATGGGAAAAGGAGCATGCTACTTTTAAATTCATAAAAGATATTAACCCCTTTGTGCACATGCCTAGTGACCATGCCGCCAGTGCCAAGATTTTGCTGAACTGAGACATTCGTAGCTCCTGCAGCCAAACTATGAGTGGAAACCACAGACTCCGTGTTTTATATTTATTGGTACACAATTTGTGACAACTATGCAGAATACGGAGTTTCTGTAGCAAGTCCATTTAACAATCAATCCCCCACCCAGTCTTGCCTGGAACTATACCTTCCTATGCGTGACATAGTGGGCAATAGCATCTATGTGTGAGTTCATAAATACATATATTTATTCATCATAATGTGATGGATTTAGCAGCGGTGAGTCAAACACGGAGGTAGAGGGATCAGAACAAGTCACCCATGCAAGTGAGGGCCACCAAAGGAGTAATAACTATTAATACAAAGAAAGAAAAACAGAAAATAATTCCTAGTAACTAAACAGCCAAATGAAAATCAACCCAAGAAAATAGGGCGAACTCGAAGATACAAGTGAGAACACAAAACTAAGTCTCCCAAGCTCAATACTGGAGCTAAAATGGGAAACTAGAAAAGAAAACAACACCTTCGGCATGTAACACTAATACGACCGAAAAAAGTTGAAACAAAAACGAAACCACCAAAGAAAAACTGTCGCAGTGAGAACAGCAAGGGAAAAATAGCATAGTTACGCTAACAGGGGGAACAAATCCTATACCTGAAAATAAAACTAGAAGCAAGTCCCTCGTGAACATAAAACAAGTTTAATATCATAAGGTCGCTTTACCTGGCTATACCTGGCTCAATGTAATACAGAATGACAAAGAAGCACCGGGGAAGCGAAAGTGAGGAACTTAAATACCCCGCAGGTAGTAGCACAGGTGAAATTAATAATAAGCGAGGTGAAGCAAAACCCCGGAACGGAACGTGGGAAAAATCTGATGGATTCTCAATAGGAGAGAAATGATGAGAACCGCAGCGGAAAAATTTAAAATAACCCACGAACCATGACACATATAAAATTAGTATTTCGTCATAGCAACAAGATAAACCCAACAATAGCCTGATCGTATGCCAAAAAGAAAGCAGTGAGCCCTGCTCACTCAAATGCAAAATGAACATTATGAGCAAAGTGAAATTATTGTTTCATTATACCACGGCATTCTACTATCAATATCTGCTGCTAAATATGAAATAAATTTACAATCCTACCATTGGTTTTACACAGAGATGTTTCTTTCAAAATGTAGTGGCCATTTATTGTCTTGGTACAATCTGTTTGAGAAATACACACCACTGTAGCACATTATTACACAGTGTGAAACGTCTGCGCGCAGTACCCCATATGCCCTACCTTCAGCTCTGAAGTATTTCACGTCATTCCGGTCAACTATTTTACCCGATAGAGGACAGTATATCCTTTTCAAAGGTGTTTGATATTTTTTATGGGATGCTTTGAATGATAAATTACAGCCCGGCGTAACAGCATTTTTAATCTAGTCAATGTACTATGATGCAAACAGCTACAGAAAACGCATTCGCTGACAGGAGTTTTTAGTCCTCGATATGAAAAAACTTGTAATATGCGGTTCTTCTCGCTGGCTTCGTATGTTCCCAATGCAAAGTTTAATTTTTATGCTGATGTCACTGTCCTCTATGGCTATGGATCCACTCTTACTCAAGCCCTTGTCTATTTGCAGACTGCTTTTAATCTTGTGGAGTCTCAACTAATCAAACTCAAGCTTGTCCTAAATGTTGCCAAAACTAAATTAATGTCGTTTTCAAATGGTAGGAAAACTACAGATCCTCCCCCCAATATTTTATCCTTGCAGGGCAGCCTGATCGAATTAGTGTCACACTATAAGTATTTGGGCATTTTAATTGATGATCGTCTATCTTTCAGACCCCACGTTGAAAGCCTTGTCAAAAAATTGAAGCTGAAGCGGGGTTTTTGCTTTCGCAACAGGTCGCGCTTTTCTTTCACTGCCAGGAAAAAATGTATTGCAGCCGCCTTCCTCCCTGTACTCGACTATGGTGATCTACTATAGATGTGTATGCCCCTGTCCCTGCACTCACTGGACACTGTGTATCATGGTGTTCTGAGGTTTGTTACGGGCTGTAAAGACCTCACTCACCACCGCACCCTATATGCCAGGGTTGTGTGGCCCTCTCTGGCTGCACCCTATATGCCAGGGTTGTGTGGCCCTCTCTGGCTGCACCCTATATGCCAGGGTTGAGTGGCCCCTCTCTGGCTGCACCCTATATGCCAGGGTTGAGTGGCCCCTCTCTGGCTGCACCCTATATGCCAGGGTTGAGTGGCCCTCTCTGGCTGCACCCTATATGCCAGGGTTGTGTGGCCCTCTCTGGCTGCACCCTATATGCCAGGGTTGAGTGGCCCCTCTCTGGCTGCACCCTATATGCCAGGGTTGAGTGGCCCTCTCTGGCTGCACCCTATATGCCAGGGTTGAGTGGCCCTCTCTGGCTGCACCCTATATGCCAGGGTTGAGTGGCCCCTCTCTGGCTGCACCCTATATGCCAGGGTTGTGTGGCCCTCTCTGGCTGCACCCTATATGCCAGGGTTGAGTGGCCCCTCTCTGGCTGCACCCTATATGCCAGGGTTGAGTGGCCCCTCTCTGGCTGCACCCTATATGCCAGGGTTGAGTGGCCCTCTCTGGCTGCACCCTATATGCCAGGGTTGAGTGGCCCTCTCTGGCTGCACCATATATGCCAGGGTTGAGTGGCCCTCTTTGGCTGCACCCTATATGGCAGGGTTGAGTGGCCCTCTCTGGCTGCACCCTATATGCCAGGGTTGAGTGGCCCTCTCTGGCTGCACCCTATATGCCAGGGTTGAGTGGCCCTCTCTGGCTGCACCCTATATGCCAGGGTTGAGTGGCCCTCTCTGGCTGCACCCTATATGCCAGGGTTGAGTGGCCCTCTTTGGCTGCACCCTATATGGCAGGGTTGAGTGGCCCTCTCTGGCTGCACCCTATATGCCAGGGTTGAGTGGCCCTCTCTGGCTGTACCCTATATGCCAGGGTTGAGTGGCCCTCTCTGGCTGCACCCTATATGCCAGGGTTGAGTGGCCCTCTCTGGCTGCACCCTATATGCCAGGGTTGAGTGGCCCTCTCTGGCTGCACCCTATATGCCAGGGTTGAGTGGCCCTCTCTGGCTGCACCCTATATGCCAGGGTTGAGTGGCCCTCTCTGGCTGCACCCTATATGCCAGGGTTGAGTGGCCCTCTCTGGCTGCACCCTATATGCCAGGGTTGAGTGGCCCTCTTTGGCTGCACCCTATATGGCAGGGTTGAGTGGCCCTCTCTGGCTGCACCCTATATGCCAGGGTTGAGTGGCCCTCTCTGGCTGCACCCTATATGCCAGGGTTGAGTGGCCCTCTCTGGCTGCACCCTATATGCCAGGGTTGAGTGGCCCTCTCTGGCTGCACCCTATATGCCAGGGTTGAGTGGCCCTCTCTGGCTGCACCCTATATGCCAGGGTTGAGTGGCCCTCTCTGGCTGCACCCTATATGCCAGGGTTGAGTGGCCCTCTTTGGCTGCACCCTATATGGCAGGGTTGAGTGGCCCTCTCACTGGCTGCACCCTATATGCCAGGGTTGAGTGGCCCTCTCTGGCTGTACCCTATATGCCAGGGTTGAGTGGCCCTCTCTGGCTGCACCCTATATGCCAGGGTTGAGTGGCCCTCTCTGGCTGCACCCTATATGCCAGGGTTGAGTGGCCCTCTCTGGCTGCACCCTATATGCCAGGGTTGAGTGGCCCTCTTTGGCTGCACCCTATATGGCAGGGTTGAGTGGCCCTCTCACTGGCTGCACCCTATATGCCAGGGTTGAGTGGCCCTCTCTGGCTGTACCCTATATGCCAGGGTTGAGTGGCCCTCTCTGGCTGCACCCTATATGCCAGGGTTGAGTGGCCCTCTCTGGCTGCACCCTATATGCCAGGGTTGAGTGGCCCTCTCTGGCTGCACCCTATATGCCAGGGTTGAGTGGCCCCTCTCTGGCTGCATGTAGACTTACCCACTGGTACACATTTATCTATAAATCTATTCTAGGTTTACTTCCATCGTACCTCTGTGGTTATATTTCTAGAACCTACAGTAATGATTGCTTATGATGAAGTGACTACTACCAGTAATCGTCCCCAAAGTCCGTACCGATCTTGGCAAACAGGCTTTTATGTATTCTGCACCTACAGCCTGGAACTTACTTCAGAGCAACCTAAAATTGCAGAAACTTATTCCACTTGGAACTTTCAAATGTCAATTGAGTGATTTAGAAGTTGATTCCTTTTGTACTTGCACATGATTTTTGTGAACGTGTAATTGTTCTTTTTCGTTTGTTTTTATTGCCTGTTTGTGTCTTGGTGTTTGTCTGTTTAATGTGTTGCAACTTTTATCTTTTTTATGCTACTGTCTTAGTCAGGCTTCCCTTGAAAAAGAGGTCTATGTATCTCAATGGGACCAATCTGGTTAAATAAAACAATTTAATGTACGCTAGTTTTTCCACTCGATCACTATCTTGTTCAGTAAGCGATGTTAGATATGGTTATTTTTAAATTTTGAGTCCATTTCACACACTGTAGTGTAGTGTAAGCCTCCATTGATCAGTCATGTTTTATGTTTGACGCACCAACTTTCTTTGAAGCCAGAACATTTGGCAGAATTTCCTTGTTGGTGGAATATTATTTTATTGTAATGTTATCGTCCATAATATAGGCGTTAGGCTTTGTATCTTCCATGGGCTATACTTGTCACTGAAGGCATGGAACATATTAATTCCAATTTACTGTGCGCTGATATGTGCAAGATGAATGTAAAATCTTCCTTGGAGTCATTAGAATGGGAATATAAAAAAACTACAGAAAAATGTGATCCCAGGGCAAATGTTTACATACTGTAGAGTACAGAAAAAAAGCGTCGTTTTATTAGGGTAAAAGTATGAATGATTAGGCTACATATTTAGGTGTGTGTAACAGTGTTAAACCATCAGAAGAGGCAAATGTATAAGCTTTATAATGGACAAAACTAATTTTATTAATTTTATGTATTTGATATGATTTTTGACCCATAGATAGGTTGAGTTCTGTTAGTAGAACGAGGGGACATAGATGGAAATGAACAAAAGGTCAATTCTGCACAGACATGAAGTACTCCTACACACAGAGAGCAGTCACTGTGTGGAATAGCATGCCAGGTCATGTAGTAGAGGCAGAAACTGTGTTTTCAAGACCCCAGGATTGATATGGTGCTAAATACAATCTAGTTGTAAACGGTAGGTAAACGGTGAGCACTAGGTGCCCTTTAGTGGTAAGAAAATGGCAAGCATTGTTTGGCTGAATTGCCTGTTCTCGTCATTAAGTTATGTTATGTTATAAGAAAGAAAAAAAACACAGCACATGCCTACAATCGGTCGCCTGCCAGCCTGGTTTCTGCTGTACAGTGAGAAAGGGTTATAGTGATCCAGCCTGGTTTCAGCTGTATAGTGAGAAAGGGTTATAGTGACCCAGCCTGGTTTCAGCTGTATAGTGAGAAAGGGTTATAGTGATCCAGCCTGGTTTCAGCTGTATAGTGAGAAAGGGTTATAGTGACCCAGCCTGGTTTCAGCTGTATAGTGAGAAAGGGTTATAGTGACCCAGCCTGGTTTCAGCTGTATAGTGAGAAAGGGTTATAGTGACCCAGCCTGGTTTCAGCTGTATAGTGAGAAAGGGTTATAGTGACCCAGCCTGGTTTCAGTTGTATAGTGAGAAAGGGTTATAGTGACCCAGCCTGGTTTCAGCTGTATAGTGAGAAAGGGTTATAGTGACCCAGCCTGGTTTCAGCTGTATAGTGAGAAAGGGTTATAGTGACCCAGCCTGGTTTCAGCTGTATAGCGAGAAAGGGTTATAGTGACCTAGCCTGGGTCCTGCTCTACAATGGGAATGGTTATAATGAGCCAGCCAGGTTCCAAATCTACAACCTCAAAGTTGAAAGCCCCGTTTCCTAACCATTATGCAACACTACCACCCTAGTTAGGAACAGAAAATCCAGAGAAACAGACCAAAAGCTTCAAACTCAAAAAAGAGGGTTGAGTTAGGGTATGTTCAACAGAGCCTTTTAAATGCAGAGCTCCACACACTAACGAGCTCAAGCTGCATGACAGACCACTGGTTATGCTAGCCAGGGTGCAGCCGACCCGGGCGCCAGCGACAAAACACGCTGGGGAGGAGTGTGAAGCGGCTCATCCTAGGCAAGGCCGAGGACAGCTCCGCTCTCAGGCAACAGCGCACCGTGCCGCCGGTTGCCATGGAGACACACCTCCGCCAACACTGCGCTGGGCGAATGGGGCACATTGCACCTCACTGACCATGATTCCTATCACTAAACAACTGCATTGGACAGTCTGGGTCACACATTAACGGAGGGGGGTGCGTAGCCAATTGAAGGGGTGTTTCTATGGAAACTGGACGAGGAGGAAGGAGGAAGGTGGACCTGCAGCTCCCCGGCTGCCGACTGCGACAGCTGGAGAGCTTCAGCGTTGGGTGGGGGGGGAACAGTTATCTTTATTTACAAATCATCCTGAACTTCATTTTGATCGCGTTGCATTTTGATCGCACTGCACCATGCACAAGCGTGCTCATTTAAATGAACACCAGCTTTCTGTTTATCTGACCGTGTATGACATGGAAGCTCTGCCTTTGCAAGCTCTACATGAAACAATTTTACAATAACAACTTGAAATAAATGGAACATTATTTGATATAACCCATCTCCGTCCTCTTTGTTATGACTGAAGTTGTGTGGAATTAATTGCACAAAAGGCAATGCTGCCTCCTTAAATACAATGAAGTAAAAAAGGAATGAGCTGCTAATGGGGAAATTCAGTAGAGTTGTAGAGTCAAACAAAAAGGCAGGTTGAGGAGCGTTATGGTTTTAAAGGTAAGCTCTATCCCTTTGTCACCACACACAGCTGCTGTAATTGACCCCTGACCCTGAAAACCTCCCGCTCTGCTGATGAAGAGGGCCTCAGACTAAACACGCTGCCACAGATTATGAGCAGCCGCTCGCTAAATCGCAAATTCACCTTGGACGCACACAGACACAAGCTGCTGACCCAGAGGAGAAGGCACACTGTGTCCCCATTGGCTGTTTCAGCATGGAGAGTTTGTGCTTTCCCAGACTGTCAACAGTGTAACAACACAGAGAGAGAGAATGTCTCCAGAGCGTTGGGCTTGTGCCGGCTATCTTCACTCAAGCAGGAGAGGCAGCTCCTGGTGAAAAGAACATTCCTCCTGTAAGTGCCTTTCCCTGTAAGGCCGGCGTTTGGGGGACTAATGTGGAGGACCGTGGCTTACCTAAAATGCCCAGGAAGGCTGACATTTTGGAGGGGACTGATGATTACTGAAATGGCCAGACACCCTCCCTCATAAATATATGATGATTCCCAGTGCACCGTGCTTTCTTGTGGGCCCAGGGCCGTGTCTGAATCAGAGCCCTATCTACTGCGTCCTGTGTACTCACTGTATACTACTTGCTGCATACTGTATAGTGACATGCAGGATGCAAAAAATATCCTCCATACTACTATCAGCGAAAACCCAGAAATAAGTATATCATCTGGGGATATCAAGAACAAAATATCAAGAATTTTCAGAATTGCTGCGTACTTAACAGGTTTTTAAAAAAGTATACTCAACTGGCATACTCAATAACAACTGCAGTGATTCTGCCCTTCCCAGTCCCTGCTATGCAGGCAGCCAATGGCAGCAGTTCAGAGTCAGCGCGGTTCAATGAGCCACGAGCACCCTGTGAGCCAAGCCAATGGATGGCTTCTGTTCTCAAAATGTATTTCTTTTTTGGAATCTATTTTTACCTGCATTATTGGTGAAAGTTCAGCTTCTCTGGGATTTACAGGCCCACTGGGAGTTCTCTGCCTGTCAACCTCAACTATTGTTTTCTGCACAGCAAGCACATCAGGCCGACACCAAACCGATTGCATAAATTTAAGGATTATATGCGAGCAGAACTGCTAATACCATCAAACGTCAGAGATTGTTTCCTCTTGTGTGAGCAGAATTATTTATGATAGGAATGGCTACTTCTGAAACAGTTTTCAAACAAACAATTATGCAGCTCACTGTACACAGATTCTAAATGAGCGCTAGTCATTTTAGCGATAACCATTCAGGGGCCATCATGTTTTCCTCAGCCTAGTGATATAAACATTAACTGAAGCAAACTCAAACTGCAATATAGCTTAACATCAATTTTACTTCAGGTTTATTTAGTGAGTATACATTTTTATTTACTTATCTTGCTGAGCGTGTTAATGCATTGTCATATTGCCCTTGTTAAGACATTATGGGCCTGATTTACTAAGACCTTTAGCATGTGCAAAACCTTTTAGCACAATAAACTAAATAACACAATCAGTGATTGGTGCAAAAAAAATTACATGACCAATCATTGGTCTTATTGGTTTTGCGTGTGCTAAAAGGTGTTGCACATGCTAAATCAGGCCCTATGTGTGCTGTATGTGGGGTTTGACTCGTAACCCAAATGCATCAGTGTACTGATTTTCTACAGTCTGACAGTAAGGTTTTGTAGGTGTTTCTGACCTGCTGTGATTGCACAGACTCATGGAGTTCCTCCCATAGTATTTGCCCATGGTAGATGGGCCAACATCAGCTCCTGTAAGGTCACGTAAGTTAAAGGGGTAATAAACATTGGCTTTTGTTCCGTCTCCGCCCACTTCACAATTTCAAAAAATGCTAATTGGGCTCGAGTGAGAGAACACAGACGGGAGGAGGGAGGAGTTACAGTTGGGGGGAGGGGCGATAGATACATTCGGTAAAGCATCATGAAAACTGTTCAAACGGAAACCCGCTTGAAATGAAAGGGCTAACGTTAATTTGTGCAGCTTGAATACCCATCAATCAAGAAGAGGGAGAAAGGGGGCGTTGGTAGAAAAAAGTTTTTTTGCCTTTTTTTACAGTCACAAATGGGGCATGGCTCAAAAAAACGTTTCAGTTTGGATTTCAGTGAATGCCTCTTTTTTGACACAAAATGCGGTGGCATGGCTTAATTACATTTTAAAAAATTTAAGCAATAGGATATAAGTGATTTATGAAATGGAGGCAAGATACTCGGCTTTATAACTCTATATATTTGATTTAGTGTTTATTACCCCTTTAAGCCTGTGCCACTGCTAGTCATGCACTTACCTACGTTGCCCATTCAAATAGTCTGTTAATTTAAACAGCTAATTTTTTTAACATATGCTCTTTTAACCACAAAATGCCTGTTAGCCCACATTCAACTTCTGGTGTGCATACATTCAACTTGCTCCATCAGTATTTGTGCAGCGTATGATTGCTGATTGAAGTGCCAATTGGTTAGGGCCCACAGTCAATGGGGTCCTCAGGTCCTTGACCTGAAAAAATTCCCTGTATGCTTCCCATTGTCCCTGAACTTATTGACATAACGTAATCTTTATAGGAGTTTTTCAAAGAACGACGGCTTCTGGCCCCCGGACTGCTTTAGGGTAATTTATTCTGGAGACGAGGCCACCTGACTGCTAATGGCTGCTCTCCTGTTACCACCAGAACGCAATCCTTTATTACGTATTGATTTATGAGCAGATTAAAAAAGAAATGCGTTTACTCTGCTGACCGGTTAGCTGGTCCGAGGGAACACTGCGTGCAGTGTTGATGGAAACGTCTGCACCTTCACGTCTGCCACCCTGAAGACGCACCTGGATTCAGACCATGAGCCACACCTGCGCTTCGGACAGGCAACCTGTGTTTCAAATAGATAGCTCTGCTGTACATGGTTACTTAAGTTTCAGACAGCTAAAGGTGCTTACAGTGTGTCGCAAACAGGGAGCAGACACGTACACGGACGAGACTTCTGCCTTTCATAATCGAGCGCACTCAAAGTATACTCAAAGCGTACCAATTCCCTCTTTGTAGACTACATTTCCCATCATCTTTGCACGCAAATTGCAAACAACAATGGCGTCATTCACGGAAGAACATTAGGTATGCTTCTAGGCAAACGACAGGTCCATGCGGACACAAAAAACGACCTTGGCGGCTGTCCGCTCAGTGTCCGTTTTGGGCCCGATATGATGTCATTCAGGTCCGCGCAGTCCCTGCATACGTCTGTCCACATACTTTTTTTGGCGACTATGAAATGCCCTCAATAGTGCCTCAGATGCTTGGGCTTCAACAGATACAAAGAATACCTATGTTTCAAACTTGTACCTGCATTTCAAATTCACACTGGTGTTTCCACTGGATGCATGTCCTTCGAGCAGACCCCTGCACTTTAAACAGACATGTAAGGAAAGGAAAGCAGAGAGAAGCAGTAACATCGAGCTGTGACCACAGGATAAGTGCAGTCCAGAAGAGTTCAGAAGCATGAGTGAGCACATGTGGGTAGGATTTGGGGGTTAACATGAACAGTTACTGGTAGCTCCCCGACATTGGAACCTTGATTTTTAGCTCAGCGAGGTAATCATATGTCCGTTTGGCCATTTTTGAAACCCACCATAGGCCGACCCCCTTTTACGACCCACTCTTCGCCACCAGGGCTATTCAGCCGGCTTTAAGTCTTTAAGTTCCCGGATGAAAACTTCTGATGGGCACCAGGGGAAGAGGCTGTTTGAGCCACAGTAGGAGACACTCTGAAATTCAGTCATAGGCTGCATCTACTGTCTCCGGTGACGCCCTGAACTGATGAAAACGCCTTCACTCTGGGTCAGGAGAGGAGACACTCAATTTAAGGAAGGGCCTCTCAGGAAACTCATGAAACAGAGTGAGCAAAAAATCTGAAGCGCAAGTCCCTCAGGCGGCAAACTTGAAGGGAAAAAGAAAAAGAAAAAGAAAGGACGTAACTCTTGGAAACGATTATTTGAATATTTTAATAGTTTGCACTTTGTTTCAGGTGCAGATGTCAAACGCACAGGGAAAAAAAGAGGAGCCTGGTCTCTCGGCAACAGACCTTTTGCGCAAAGACGGCATGGGACAATGTCTTGATAAAGGCCTTTGTTTTATCTTCTCTCAAGTCTGCAGGCTGCAGCTAAACAATATCAAGAAACAAAGAGATTGTGCATTTTGTCTGTGCAGCACCTCAAGGCCACTTACAAACAGGAGTCCGTTGCAATGCAGCCCAAAATATATTTGTAACACTTTCCCCCCTTTTTTTCTCCCCAGTAGGGGATGCCCAATCATGACCATGCTGCAAAGCTCATCGAGACCTCCGTCTGAGACGAGCACGCGCTCTCCTCCGAAGCATGTGATGTCAGCCGGCGGCTTCTTATCACACCGCAGTTCGCAAGTCAGGCTCACACCGATACACAAGACACTTCACGTGCGGCTTAACTGTCCCTGATCCACAGTGAGATGCTGTCGTCCTGGCTGACTGTCCCTGATCCACAGTGAGATGCTGTCGTCCTGGCTGACTGTCCCTGATCCACAGTGAGATGCTGTCGTCCTGGCTGACTGAGGCGCTCCCATCTCCCATCCCTGGGCGATCACGCTACTGCCCCGTGGGCACAGTCAGCACTGGCACAGTCCAGGTTCCGTACCACACTATGACATACATACATACATACATACATACATCTCACACCAAAATGTTTAAAAAATATTTCAGGAGCATCTGTCTGAATGTTCTTGGCAAATAGGTGCACAAAAATGTTCCACTAAGTTCCACTAATTCAAGTCCAATTCAGTTCGCTCTCCATTTCAATTCCATCAATTCATCCTACTCCAGATCTAGTCTCTAAATTTGGTTTCAATTCAATCCCTTTCCATTTATATTTTAAGTAAATTAAACAGTCATAGCAACATAGATTAATGGCAGTCTATTACGCCAATTCATTATCCCCCAGACAACAGTTCAGTGAACTGAATTCACTTAAATCTCATTCGAACTCATTCTTGTTCATTCTAAGACATTTCGAGAGCTATGCACTTATTTTAATTATTGGTCATTATTTAACCACAAAGTTATTTGGTGTTATCAAAAATGTAATGGAAAACCTAGTCTTATTGTTTTTTTGTGTAGTATTGTTTACAGGGTATATCATTTTAAAGTCAGTATTATACTGTTATGATGGGAATAAAATTTAAAAAAAGATTGTACTGCCTCCAGTAAACCAAACTGTCAATTTCCAAGGTCATTTCCAGAGCCCAGTTCCACCAATTCCAATTCAAATTGAATTAATTTAAATATTTGAATTATATTGTTTCCTACTCCAATCTTGTAATTCCAATTACCCCAATCTGTGCAAATTAAATAGGAATTGATTCCATCCCTGGTGCCCTGGTACAGAGGGTGCAAGTTGGGGCCTATGGTAGAATGCTGGGATATATGGTACAGTGTGATCAGACAAGTGAGCTCTGGCCAAGCTTTGAACATCCGCATATCCATGGAGAGGAATATGCAAATACATCTTGAAAGAGAGTGGAAGCAAGGGCAGGGTAAAAAGGGGAAAACATATGATCTTTAATACATAACTTCAGAGAGGAGACATGTGGCTGAATTTTGAATGAGACCAACACAGACTACTACAACTGAAAAAGAAAGCATAGGCTTTTAAAACACACACACACGCCCACAACACAAAACCACACACACTCACGCGCGTGCGCATGCACGCAACGCAAAGACAGACACTCACGCGCACACGCACACACACACACAAATGCGCGGCAATGCTGCTGCTATCATGGCCAGCTTTAATGGGTCACAGTGTCCTTGCCCACTCCTCTTCTCTGAGAGAGGAATAAATCACGTCTGTCTCCTTCGGTCCAGTACGCCGATCCCAGAGATTAACTCAGATGAGAAATCTATACTCCACACATTCGGCTTGGACTCGAGCAAACGGGTGAGATTCAGAGGAAAATTCCGGACCCAGTGATTTACCCTGGCGCATTTAAGCATACATTAATCTCTTAAATCCACATTTAACTCCTGATGGAGGTGTGTGTGTGTGTGTGTGTGTGTGTGTGGTGTGTGGCGGGAGAGGGGAGAGGGGGTGGAGGGCAACAGGAGAGGTTCCAGTCCCACCGATGGGGTTATTGGCCTTATTCAGCTTCTTTAGTCTGAAGGATTACTAGTCCGTATTACACATATATTCCTGAAGTCATTCTTATTCTGAAGCCAGAACATGGCGCTTTTTCTATCTTTGTATGTCATCTCAAGGACTCGGACAAACAAAACAGCCAAAAAGACATATTCATTTGGGAGATAAAAGAGGGATTTGGAACCAAAAGCCGGTCTGTCTGGGCTCAAGGGTGCCGGTGAGTTATAGTGGCCCATGAAAAAAGGTAGACCGCCAAGCCCCCTATATTTATGGGAGTGCCTATTCTACCGTTTTACCCCGCTGTTATTATTCCGCTCTGGCTCCTGTGAGAAGCGCAGGCCCCTGGACCGTGCCCAGAGGTTCGAGTGCATAGGACAGGTGTGAGCATTTTTCACAGCAGGGCCCCGCCCGGTTCCACACTCTTCTCTCTCCTGTCAGCAAGACTGTGAACTGCATGGGTGATTTCCCCCTCTGCCTCCTGGCCCTAATTAAATAGAATTCAACTGGCTGTGTTTCTTAATTAAAAAGGCTGTGAAGTGAGTGTTCATTCAGTGGTCGGTTTAAAGCGGTGCAGCTGAGTGGGGGGTGAGGGGTTGGGTGGGGGTCGAGGGCGTGTTGGGGGAGGGACTCTAGAATCGTTGTGAGGCCCGTCTGCCGCAGAAGTCGAAAGGCCCGTCTGCCGCAGTATCTTAGAATTAGCTTGCAGTGGGCAGCTTTGTGCCTCGCGTTAATTTGATTAAAAGGGCTAGAGTTCATCCCTGCTGGTTTTGTGCACTGGTTCGAGGACATGTCCAGAGAGCATAAGACTCTTTTTGTGGTTATTTTTAACTGCTCTCCTCCACTCACATCGGCCATATTTCTGTTTCGCGATTTGAGCCATGCACCACATATGCTCAACCCTTCTGTTCCACATTCCAGGTCTCCCAAATCAAAATGTAAAAAGCCTAATAGCTTTCCTTCATTTCCCATGCTAATATATTTACACAGCAACAATAAAAGGCTACATTAACAGGTTCACTGTGCAACACAACTAAGATGTGATAAAACCAGCTCCTATCAGAGGTTTACAGCATTCAGCTCCAAGGTGCTAATTTGCACTTTCACTGCAATCTGAAGTCAGAAATAGAAATACTTACTCAAGAGAAATCTTACGATAATTATAAGTAGCATTACCGATGTTCTCCTTGGTTGTCTCAGGTTCAAAGATCTGAGTAAAATTCACACAATAATAACAAAAAGTAACAATCACGCGCTGACAAAGTCACAAGGCACCTGTGGTCCATATCACTAACAAACTAAAACTAAAACAAATACAATTTTCAAACAATCAGTTCCATGTGCTGCCATTATTTAGGCCTGAAACCAACAACCATCTGATTACAGGCTCCATGGCACCAAGGCCTGCTCAGGCGTCACAAACTCCCTCTTTGAGGTTGTGAACCTTACAGCAGACGTTTGGAATTGGACGAAGAGTCCCATCGGTCTAGAACAGAAGATTAGACAGACGTAGGTCCCTATTGCTGAAAGATATTCTAGCGGGCGGGGCGGCTGCGACCAAGAGCCGGTTCACCTGTGCCGCCACCATCGCTCTAATGACATTACTTCTACAGCCCGGGCAATCAATTCTTAACAAGCCGTGGAAAACTGGGGTTCTCTGCGGTGGAAGCTCTGGCTGTGCCACTCGCATCAATCAGAGCTTTCACACCTGCCAACGGCGTCTGTCCGTTGTCATTGCTAGGCGGGTGCCGGAGGTTATTTGTGATGGACAGGCTGTTCCTTTCGGAAAGCGACTGAATGCTGCAATGTTATTTTTCCCCTCTTCTCTGCTGAACACCACATTCCTGTGTAGACCTGCGCCACAGAGCACCGCTACTGAAAAATCCAATAAATCAACAACAAAAAAAACTAATCCCACACTGATGGTTTTCTCACGCTGTGTGAGGCTAGCGCACCTTTGAGTGGAGTCGGTTTCATAAAGTATGATGAAGTGAAACAGAGGGGAATAGGTTGAACAATACAGAGAGACAAGCACAAGGAGCACAAAGAGAGCGACAGTAAGGGAGAGGGAGGGACAGAGAGAGAGAGATGGATTGAGGCTCTGTAGTCACTCCTGGCCATTGCTCTAACACAATTATCTGTCTCTTCTTGTGGAATATGATGCTGATCCCTTGCGTGCGGAGGCAGGGGGAAGTTATTTATTGACAGTCCCTGGAGAAGGCCGACGAGAGGGATGCGAGGCTGAGCTATGGTTTTACAGCAGGGGAAGAACACTAAATCAGTGGCCCATATATCCCTCACACACTGTAAACACTGCATCCAACAACAAACACCACCGTACACGCAAGCACCCGTGCGCGCACACACACACACACACACACACACACACAAGCGCGCGCGCGGCAGTGTCACTAGAAGGCAGACATATCGCTCAGTGATATCTCCTCCTTCAGTGTGTGCTTGACTGGAGAGGGCTATCACACGGTGACATTCCTCGATCGCAGCTCCTGAAGGTGCACATTCCACATGCTTTGCTTGGGAAAACAGCAAAGCTGCGTCAGAGCTGCAGACAGGCACAACGCACTGCATTAACATCTCAATTAAACCAGCCCACAGGGATCTTCTATAGGCATTCCAGGAACGGTCTGGTGCCTTGAGCCACAATGGGTCCAGTCAGCCATGTAGATCAGGCTCTTCCCACTCTATGGACCCATAATTATGACACCTGCCTTCTACAGCGAAGATCTGGAGCACTCCTGAGTCTCTTCCTTCTTCAATTCAGCCAGTATCCCACGGAATCTGTGGGCCACTCGCACAAGTACCACGGAACGCTAATGAGACTTCAGTGGACCTACACGACTACCTAAGGTCAGCTGAAAGGTCAAGCTCTTTCAGAAACGGAAAGTTAACAGGGGGAGAAAAGCCGTTCCCCATCTGGAAAATTATTAGCGCAATTAAAAAGCCAACTGCCATTTTCAATTCCAGATGAAATGAGAAAAGATGACATTCAGGAGACCTCTTCACAGACTCATTCCTCCCTCTTTAAATCTCTGCCTCATACAGGCCATTTGAAAAGGCAGGAAAAATTGAAATCAAAAGTGGACATCGGACCGTTTGGCGAGGAACACAATCCCCCCCTGACACTCACACCTTAAGGCCGTTAAGGCAGGTCGTGCTCCAAACACAAAATACGTTTAACTCTGATGGGAGAGATAGGTGCCGTTTTAAGAGACCGATTTCTTCAATGTCATGATCGGACCGCGGACCACCACCCTGCCGTGGCGCTAACTCACCCCACAATCCGCCAGCTGCACCCTCGAACGCTGGCTCTGGCTGTCGTTGCCATCCATAAAATGCGGCAGTCCCTTCTGCCCGGTCTTTATGACACTAAGAGTGCGCGTTCATTTTCGCCACCGGGAGCCATAGCTGTTACGCTGACGGAGGTACTAGCTGTCAGATTGAGATCTGGTGCCTTCTAATAAACCCGTCGTTGAACTGCAGGTGAAATTAAGGCTATCTGCCATTCCACTAGAGTGACCATGCTTGGGCTTCTGAGTGTTTTTAGTGTGAGGCAGGTACGCAAACGTGAGCTCGTGCGAGCGTGCGCGTGCATGCATGCGTTTCATAAGGCAACTTGACTCCTGGTCTATGAGTCCCCCAAGAGCACACCGCTCCTCCTCACTGCCACACAGGAACTGTATAGCCATTTATTTCTGACTAATTCTTTTTACCATTTAAGGATCTCCAGCAATTCATCCTTGTTCTAACACTCACGTATGTTTGGAGCTAAATCCATGCCATCGACATCACGCATGGAGGATTATATTCTGTGCATTTTTCCTGGTGTGAGTGCTACGTTTTTTTTTCACGTCTGAACATGGCCACTGTTTTTCAGCCCACGGGGCACGATACTGGTGCTGTTCTTGCACTGAAACTCGCCACCCGCCACAGAGTCGACCTTACAACTTTCCCAATAAACTCCTGAGGTTGGCTCTGATTTTTCATTCCCGGGCTCCTCCTGGAACACCGCGGCCCTGTAACACAACAGAGAGCGGAGGACGACCGGGACAGTGAGCGCTCGGCTGACTGAAGAGAGGCAGATTAGTGGGTGTTTTTACACTGACCCCGGCTCTGTAGCGTGGGAGACTTAAATGGGTTTTGTAAACCTGCCCGCGAGCACAGGGCTGTGGTAAGCCCAGCTCTCTGTATCACCCATTCACAACGGTCCTCACTGGCCCAACACCCCCTCACAGCAGCACAGCACCAACCCACCCCCCACCCAAACCCCAACACCTCCCTCACCCCCAAACCCAACACCCCCCTCACCCCCCACCCCAACACCCCCTCACCCCAACCCCCAACCCCCCTCCTCTCTCTTTATCAGCACCGCTAATGGACCTGGTGTCGAAGAACTTCCTGTCTGGGTCTCGTTACACGGGGCCCCTCTTTCGGCGGGGCCCCTCTTTCGGCGCTTCCCCCCTTCCCTCGCCCCTTCCATCGGGACATCCTGCCAAGAAGATAAAAGCATTTTAATGTCTTTATTAGCTTCACTGAAGACCGTCTGCCTCAGACAAAGCATTATACGGGCGGCGTGTGGAAGCGCGTGCTCATGGGACTGGTTGTAAAACAGAGGAGCTCCAGGAAATGCGCGGCCATGGTATGAGTAGCCATGCAGCTGTTCACATGGGAGGGTAGGGTATCGGCGCACACAGCCACTGCTCCCTATGCCTTTCTGCAAATAAACAGCAGCACATTAAAAAATATATATTCTCCTGAAACTCCTCATATCTTCATCCTCTATTAGGTGAGTAGTCTTCACCTTGACCCCCTTCCTTTTCTAAAATCCCCCTTTCTCTAACCCTGCATTCACACTCACCTGTTTTTCTTTCTCTCTGGCATCCTTGCGTTCGTTTTCTACCTTTTGTTCTCTCCGCTCTCCCTGCTCAATCTCCCCTTTCCCCTGCCCTTATCTTTTCCCTCCCTGCCGCTTCCGTTTCCCCATGCTCCCCCCAGTCTCTGGCGTCTCTTCTTTTTGTGTCCTCCCTCCTCCTCGCATCTCTCTCTCTCCCCTCCTTTCGTCCCCCTCCTCCTCCCCTCGCTCCCCCTCTCCGTCTCTCACAAGCAGCAGGCCTCCATGTGATGGCAGCGTGTCTCCCAATTCTGCCTGCCTCCATTTTGAGGGAGTGCGATTCTGTACGCAGTGCATGTGCATCAGAACCTCTCAAGACGCTCCACGTCCATCTCAGCAGACACGCATTTACCAAAATGGATGCAATCGCACACGCGTAACCTACCGTATGCCCTTCGCAAGTGGAACATACACTTTGATTCCGAGATGGAAAACATTACATATCCACACACAAAACAAAAAAAAACACGCGCACACAAACACGCACACATGTACGTGCTCACATGGATGCACGCACACACACACTAAAAAACACACTCGCATCCCAGACATGATTGGCCCAAGGGAATAAACCAGCCAGTCTGAGCAGCTGGTAATCACAGGCAGCACATAGGTGTTCTTGGGGAAAAAGGGACAATAAGACTCCTGGATCAATAAGCCACTGGCCACCAGACCAACATTTCTTCTGTATCTTCTTCTATACCCACTCAGGAGGGCAATGAATACAAATATACTGTACACTGCACTCTGTACTGACTGAATAGGGGGACATTTCTATCCTAATACTTACTGAATAAAATAACTGATATGCCAATATATGTGGAGTTAGATTTATGGTTCTTAGGTTGATCCAAGATGGCAGCCACTAAACACTGCTTGGTTGTAGCCAGACTAGAGCTAACTCACAGAAAAAGAAAAACATGCAAAACTAAACCACCCCCCGAAAAACAAATACGAACATTGTGAAACCTGGATTTTTAAGAGGAAACAAACATGCAAGAATAATTATCACTGACCTTATGGTCTGTATGTCTCCGAGGCCACAGACGGCTTTGTTTTGCATTTAGGAGATAATTAGTGTGTGGTTCTGAAGGAGGCTGAGCCGGTGAGAGGCCATGTCGGGGTGGCTTCAGGGGGAAAGCGCACAGATGTACGTCACATTCCGGCTGCTGTCGGAGTGGCCCAGTTTAACATATCCACTCAGAGAAGAAGGGGGAGAGAGAGATGGAAAGAGAAGGAGAAAAAGACAGAAAAACAGATAGAAGGAGAGAGGGAATGAGAAATATAAAGAGAGCGAGAGAGAGCCAACCGTTTAAAATGATTATTTAATAACCATTAAAAATGGCTCCATAAAATTGAGGGTTCAAGACTTGAAAACCTACACATAAAACTACAAAAAATAAAATGAAGAGTGTAATAAAGATAGAGAGCGGGAGAGAAAGACCAACTGCAGTCAAGTGAACAAAAGAAAAATATGGATAAAGAGAAAGAAAGGCAGAGGGACCAAGATGCAAGATGGAATGAGGCTCTGTATTCACCGCTGGTTGTTGCTCTAATAACTCCTTATGATTAAGTGAAATGAGATTACCCTGGGGGGGGGGATGCCATGCCCCATGCTCACCTCCTAACATAAAGTCCTGCAGTTGCTGCTTTTCACACTAGCTGCTTTTTCAACAAACACTGAGTACACCAAGTACCAAACACCCAGCGCCAGCCAGAGGTGTGCTCTTTTGTGAAAAAGGAACGCATTCCTTGCAGGCATCATTAAATTAAGTAACACTTTTTCTTTTTTTTTGCTGAAAACAGAAGCAGACATTTTGAAAGCTGCACTGCTGACACTCCTCAGATGCATCCTGGAGGCTTTATCCTCTCATGAAACATTCAGACCTTCGCTGCTGTTTTAAACACAAGTGCCTGTAAGATGTGTGCAAGCTGACAGCCAGGGTGGGCTGAAATACGATTCCTGAAAGTTGCCAGATCTTGTAAAACTTACAGGATTCGAGACTTAGAAACGGCTCCTCTTCTTTCAGACATTCTGGCTGCCAGGCAGCCGTGTACTGGCTGGGCGACCTCATAGGCCCAGTGCCTATCCTCATATATGTGGGGCAAAGCGTCGGATGTACAACCAAACCCTCCCCGTACTGGACTCACAATCCCCTCTTTAATGTTGAGTGTAAAAGCGGAGAGACAACAGCCACCGACAGGCGTTTTTCCAAGTCTTGGAAGTGACCTGGCTGGGATTCAAACCATTTAAGGGCCAAGCCACACATTTTGACCACTGAACTGGCAGAGCTTGAACAGTCTCCTGCTGTGAAGGCTGTATTTCCTGGCTCTGCTCGATAACCAGGTTATTGCTTACGAAGGATCCCAGTGACTCTAGAGACCGGCTTGAGCTTTGTGTGCCGTCTTGACGTCTGCATGTCAGAACAATTAAGGCCTTAGCCAGGAGGTACAGCCTGATAATTCAGTGCAGGGGCTGGACACTGACTCTAGTGTAAGCCCCCAGGGCAGTACGCGCCCATACCGTCCTGAGTCTCTCACTTTCTTTTCTGCCTCAATTACAGCGGGCGCTAGATATAGCGCCCCTTCATACAATTCCAAGGTCAGATTATTTGCATATGATAACATTCAACCCGTCAGCATGGATCCCCTGGACTCATTTTAAACAAAAGCCACAAAATGCTGGTCTCCATTGAAAGAACACAGAAAGGGGGATGGGAAACAGACAGACAGAAAGAGAGGGAAGGAGGGAGAAAAACAGGTGTTAATGACCACAGGAGAAAGAAGGGCAAATGGGAGAAGCTTGGATCAAGCCCAAGAAAGTGTGCAGTGAATGCTGAATCCATGTCGTTCGCGGAAGCCATGCGTGTAATGATGTCTTTGGATCAATAAGAGATGAGCTGCTTCAAGCGACCGTGTGTCAAGAGAACCCACTGTCATTACCAATGTTGACTGCTTCTCACAACATAGCCCTCTGGGTATTGAGCCGTCAATACCACTCAGCATATAGGGACATCGCCAACCTTACCCCACAGGGATTCCACAGTGAGCACTAAACTGATTTATGAAGAATGAAAATGTAACACGTGCCAATTTAAATGTGTTAGTCAGATTTAAGCATGTTGTACCGTGGCTGTTTGATTGAATAGCTCCCTTACTCACTCAGCTGATTTAACCTTGAGTGCAATATCGAAGATGCTTATTGTGGGGGATAAGACATGACTGCTGCCGATAGTCTGCTGTCTCAATTTCAGAGAACCTCCCTATTTGCTCCAGTTTCCATCTTGTAAAAAAAAAAACGTGAAGACAGAAACACTCCAGTGCACTCATTAGATGGGCTTACGGTTTTAATTCAGTCCAAGATGGAGCAGGATTGAATTTCTCCCAAATAATCCCTTTGTTTTTGTTTTGCTTACGTTATAAACCACAGGTAGTCACCCAATCACAAAACAGAGAACTGGCACCTTTAGAAATGGTCTTTGGTAGTGGTTCAGGAGCTAGGGGGGAAGTGTACAATGTGTGGGTCTGATTTTGAGGATTTGTAGAAGTGCCTCCCTGGTTGATGGTCTTCCGAACAGATGTCAGATGAGAACATCCTTTTTTAAAAATTTGTTTCTGATTTTTTCCCCCCCGTGTAGCAACCGCTAGAGAACCACTGCTACACAACCCCGTCAATCGATGAGAACATCCTGATGAGATGCAGGGACATGGGCCCCCTGTGGCCTTTCAAGATCACCCAGTCCTTAAGCACACACTCAACAGATCCTTACTTAAGGCTCACAGCTGACAGAGACACATTATCAAAAAACTAATATAAAAGCCTAAAATGAGAAACCAGCTCCAATTTTAACCGTCACTCTTACCTGCTGTCCTTCTTTGACCTTCCATAGCCTCTTACATATCACTAAAAATTCACTACTTTATATTTTAAGTTTATATATATATACAGGTACATGCAAATATGTATATTTAGATATAGATAGATCTATATTTGAATATAAACATAATATAAAAACAAATATATGGATAAAGATTGTAGGCGGACAACTCCATTTCTGGAGGCCCGTGTGTGTATGCTGGTCTTTGCTTCCACGAGTTACCCTGGCACTATTACATAAATAATATTTACCCATTAACACCGGTCCACTTTTAGATTAGATCACAGTACAATGTTTACACAAGAAAAGTGTTTAGTTGTCATTCAAGGCCGTATTACGAAATTTGGCTAAAAGTTTATATCACGCACATGATTGGCTCAGTAAATAATTAACCCCTTCTTATCCACCCCAATACAGGTAGATAGATAATTATAGATGTTTAAGAAATGTGTGTATATGCAAACGGGTGACACATTAAATGAAAAACCCTACAGTGTGGGGGTCCGGTGGCTCTGTTATGCTGTGGGGGGCATTTTCCTGGCAAGGTTTAGATCCACTTGTCCCCTTGGAAGGAAGTGTCACTGCAAATCAATACAAAGTTATTCTGAGTGATCGCCTTTATCCTATGATAAAACATTTCTATCCTGATGAGTGGCCTCTTCCAGAAAGACAATGCCTCCATCCACAGGACACAAGGGGTCACTGAATGGTTTGATGAGTATGAAAATGAGGTGAATCATGTGCTATGGCCTTCTCAGTCACCAGATCTCAACCCAATTGAATACCTATGGGAGATTTTGGACAGACATGTTAGACAGCGCTCTCCACCACCATCATCAAAACACCAAATGAGAAAATATTTTTTGAAAAAATTGTGTTCCATCCCTCTAGTAGAGTTCTAGAGACTAGAATCTCTGATCTCTGCTAGATTAGACGAAGAATCTATGCCAAGGTGCATTGAAGCTGTTCTGGCGGCTCGTGGTGGCCCAACATCTTACTAAGATACTTTATGTTGTTTTTCCTTTAATTTGTCACACGTCTGTGTGTGTGTGTGTGTGTGTGTGTGTGTGTGTGCACACAATCGCGCATGTGTTACACTATAACCAATTGAGCTGAAAAATAAACTGATGGGAAACTACAAAAGTAAAATGTATTCTGTCTTCTTCAATCCTACATTGAAAACCCATTAAACTGCCGAATTTGGGAACCATTCATAAATATAGACTATAGTAGTATGGTATTTTGGTGGACACAGCCAGGGTGTCATATCTCAAAGAGCAGGAGAAAATTGCACAACTTGACATGCAAAAATAAATGAAAAAAACTGTTGCGCCCACATACAAGTCCATCAAAATGTTCCACCGCATGTGCGTAAATTTCTATTTTAAATATTACGGACCATGAAGAATCTGCAGTATGCGGATTCTTTGCATAGTCCGCAACTTCTTGACTTCTCAAACATTTCCTCCTTCCTCCAAATTAAAACATTCACTTTTTCTTGTTTGCTTTCTTTTGACAGGCTCTGTAAGCTTGTAATTAAAATGCAGGACAAAGCAATCAGGCATAGCCTTGTTGTTTGTGGTCTACTGGTTGAATTGGTATTTTATAGCACTTGTTTTTGTTATAGCAATGCATTTAGCATTAACCAAAAACAGAACATACACCGTCTTATGGCCGCCATGAGTACATTGCTGACCTTTTTGCCATTTAGTGGTTAAGCAAGGTCACCGATATTACCAATAAAATATGCCACATCCAACGTAGAAAAATAAAAACCCTTTGAACACAATTTGGAGTTTTGCAATTAACATGTAGATTTACGTGTTTCAGTCAGGTCAGTGAAACTTGCGGACACGTTAACTGAATAAACTATAAAGCATACAGCACAAAGGACAGAACTATGATCATTTTAGCAAGAC
This sequence comes from Ilyophis sp. 1 JC-2022, assembly GCA_022702515.1. Taxonomy (NCBI): domain Eukaryota; kingdom Metazoa; phylum Chordata; class Actinopteri; order Anguilliformes; family Synaphobranchidae; genus Ilyophis; species Ilyophis sp. 1 JC-2022. Next base: position 88,629,111 of record CM040404.1, on the reverse strand, counting down.
TTAACCGTAAGACCATTTACACTATATACATATTTGCATAATGCACAAACTATAATCCACTACAGTCTCCAGCTGTAAGGACAAGCATGATTGTTTTGCATAAACATTATTTACGTACAGGACAAAATATAGTCTATTTCTGGCTTGTCCAAGTTACAATAGTGAAATCATACTTGTTGTCATAATAAATTAATATGCTGTATAATCTCATATATAACAACGTTTTGAGTGTAACTACATTTAAAAAATGGTCAATGAAAATAATCGAAAGAAAGTTATGCGATAGCCTATCTGCAAACAGAAAACTTCCTTCACCAGATGTATATTTCAGCCCTTGAATTGGAACAATTATGAGATATATTGTTCAATTACTTGCCTCCAAAGGAACATAGGTGCATGTCCTAGCTTATTAAATTAATTCAACAAATGAATGCAACGACGCCCTACGATAAGCAAAGCTGCAGCATCAGCAGAAAAAAACAAGAACAGCAGCAACAAAACATCAATCAATGGCCACTCACCAGAGGCTAGCTGCATCCAGCCGCAGATCTTGTAGACCGTGGCCGTGCTACAGAAGAAGAAGAGTGAGAAGCAGACGATGCAGGTGATGACCAGAACCATTGACATGCCGATGAAGAACGATGCGGCCTTGAAGGCGCCAGAAGGGATGGAGCTGAACTCCGTGAAGGTGCCCTGACACGTCAGGTCCCGAGACACCCCGTTGCCGATGCAGTAGTGGAAGAGGCCAAAGTAGCCTGCCTGCGGCGTGTCCACGCCGTCCCCGATCCAGAACGGCTGGATGAAGCACACCACATTGACTATAGCGAAGAGGATAGTGAAAATGGCCCACAGAACACCGATGGCCCGGGAGTTCCGGACGTAGTTGGTCTGGTAAATCTTAGCAGCTTCTGACGCTGGCAGCATGGCTGCAGGAGTCCCAGGTACCATCATTTCGTTTATATATAGCCTATTTATATTTGTCCGAGAATGACACCAGATTTGTTTTGTGTGACAGAAGTTTAAAACGTCAACAAACCTCTAGCCTACTGGACGCGTTTGCACACAGTCTTTCCCGATCCACCTGTCGAACGGTCAGTGTGAATTCGTCATAGCCAACTAAACTACTCGGAGCATCTGTCTGGATTGTAGGCTACACAATGAGAACACTACCTGTTCGCTGCCCATAAAATGATAAATCCAACAGTTCCCTCTCTTTATATGTTAGTTGTCTTTGTGTAGCTAGCAACGCTACGCCTGTCTAACGTTCGTGGTCTGACAGACAGGGTCACCGCGAACACACTCGCCAGCCGCGCGTCTGTTACTGAGCACACAGGGTAGCCTATAAGATTAACACTGAAAGGAAACTTATGGTCATAAATAATTAATGATGGGAATCAAGTCATAGGCTAGGATACTGCATTATCATTCATGCAATGTTCCGAAAATCATGATAGATCCTGCAACAGTCATCAAATAATATCATCGGAACCCCTTTCCTTTATCCTAACAGGCTATCAGCAAATAATATAGCCTAATAGGCTATAATATAAAATTGTCACAAGAGTCAAATCAAACGTCTACCTCGGGATCAGAGGCAGACTCGTGGTTGCCACGGAGATAATTTTTCTGAACAACCTTCAGCTGCCTTCGACTGAGTGTGATGCCGGAAAATAAGATGCAAGCAGAAAAACGATTACAAACAGCCGGTCATGTATTTGTGGTGGAGATATTCTCTTCACTTCTTCGTCCGTCTTTCTGGTTGTTAGGTACGCGTCTAGATAATTTCAGAAACACCTGTGTTCAAGGCAAGCCGACTGTCCTTAGGCACAAGTATTGTGTTCTTCTGCACCACAGTTGCTGTACGGTTTGTAGCCTATATTATAGCAGAACCAGCAGCATTAGGCTACAATCCATCTTCACTAATCCTGGTTTCACATGCTTAGTGAAAGGAGGATAAAAAAAACAACCGAGCCTGAGCTGTGATTCATTAAACAAGCTCCCTGTCGTTTTTGTTACTGTTTTAACGTTAGGAGTGAAGTAGGTCTGTGCTTGCTCGAGGTAGGCTACGCAACCTGCTTGCTCACTCGCCTGCTTTCCTTGATCATGCCGTCGCTCTATATCAAGATGGGTCCGCCGCTCTGTCGGACGAAGGTTCTGTCGTGCTGTCAGGGGACAGCGATAGAGGCGCAGCGATAATTCAGCGCAGACAGACGGTCCCGCTGCAACGCACGCACAAGGCACCCGCGCGCATCACAAACTGATCTGGCTCAGGCACTGATCTCACGACCGAGCTGTAGGCTAATTGGCTACCAAATAAACTAACCCCGTCCTCCAGTTTTCTCCTCTCCCTCTTGACGTGACATGAGTTTAGGTTACTTAAAGGCGGGCTGGAGCTCTTGAGCACATGCATGTGTCACGCATACACATCGCAGCTGCTGGCTACGAGTGACGTCAATAGTGAGCTTTAAAAAAATCAGTTCTTGCGACAGGTGGCTTTTTGTCGAACTGCAGCGATGGAAACCTCCGCTTTCAATGTCATAATTAGCATAATCAGCATTAGCCATATAATCACGAAGAGCCTAATTATTACAAAGTGTCCACTTTGACTAGGTTATACAGTATACAAATTGTTGTTTTGTTGTGATGTCCCATATGCAAAAGGTCTGTAAAAATTCTATAAAAATCACATAAGCTATGCCGTATACAATGTTTAGAAAATACACATATGGTAGAGAACTATGGGATGCAAAAATCTGGGCACCCCTGGTCAAAATGCCTTTACAATTAATATCTAAGTGAACAGAACAGAAGCTAACATGACCTCTAAATGGTACAAAATTAAACATGACACATTTCTTAAAATTTTAAAGCAAGATTACTTTTTATTTTTATTTAAATTTTGACAATGAGATTGTGCAGACTGTCAGCTTTAATTTGAGAGTATTTTCATCCATATCGGTTGAACCGTTTTGAAATTATAGAACCTTTTGTACATAGTCCCCCCCATTTTCGGCCATCAAAAATATTGGACAGTTTAACATAATGTAGAATAAAGTAATTATTTTTAATATTTGGTTGCATATCCTTTGCATGGCATGATTTCCTGATGTCTGTGACCCAACAATATCAAAAGACTCTTGATATCTTATTTTCTGATACTCTTACAAGCGATACTATAACTTCTCTGCATTTGAATGGTTTCTATGGGAATTGGGGGGTGGGACTAGATTTAGCTGTAAATTATGCTGGAAAAGTATGGAATACATGGTTGGTGAAATGGCAGTAAGTCATCAGGGGTCTGAGGTATTAAACAAGCCTCAAACCATCACTCTGCTGCCAGATATGCAGTAGATATGGATGGATCACTTTAAGGGTTGTTTCTCCTGACACATTTTCTTATTGAACTCTATGGAAAAATAAGTCAGGAGAAGAAACCCTTCAAGTTATCCATCCATATCTACTGCATATCTGGCAGCAGACTGATGGTTTAAGGTGTAGTTACAGAACATGTGGTGTAGTTCAAATTTAGTAGAATGAGCAGTGTTGGCCAGTGGATCTCAAACTCGATCCTGGGGGACCCCTGTGTATGCTGGTTTTCGTTCCAACCACAAATTCAATCCCAGAATTTTAACAAGCTGTTAATTTATCTTAATTAGGTGCTTTTCATGTTTAGAGGGATTATTTACCCTCTTAAGCAACATTGTCAGAAATAGCTATGCATGCCATGAAGAATAAATGTCCCATGTTCACTTTGTGCTTATTGTGCTATATTGCAAACAATTACAAAAGTAGAGTTAATTATTTTATTTACCTAATTAAAAAAAGGCTTTTATTTTGCTTCTAATTAGGTTGTTGAACACAAGTGGTTTAAGTTCCTTCATAATTTCTTCCTGAACCGTATTAACACAATGCAGGTTTGGCTCATTATCATGTGCTTTGTTTTAGTGGCCATGTGTCCACAATTTCACCAATTAGGATTCTATTGATTCGCCTCATGTCTTCATTTGATCAGTTAAAATATTTTTACCTCTCTTGTAATTGGTTTTGGTATAGCACAACGTCAAAGCTATTGCTAAGATAATGTGGCTTAAGATGGTAAATGATCCCTCTAAACATGAAAAGCACCTAATTAAGATAAATTAACAGCTTGTTCAAATTCTGGGATTGCAATTGTGGTTGGAACGAAAACCTGCATACACAGGGGTCCCCCAGGACCAAGTTTGAGAACCACTGGTGTAGGCTATACTGCATGATGAATCTAAAATGTGTAATACAACATACCAAAATTTTAAATTGTGAAATGTACGAGTATTTAAATAAATTACATTTTCTTTACTAGAAAAAAAAAGATCAATCTGAATAGGCCCTAACTAACAACCTGTCAAATTATGATGGGAGAAATGGACTACACGTTCCAGAATGCCTTGCGTAAAGCGTGGAAAAGCAATGCACCGATTGGTAAAGTAAAAGGAAATGACTTATGATGAACCTCCACGGCGCGCGAAGTCTTTTATTTTAGTTCTTCCCGTGCGTGATGAATGCTGCTCTTGCTAAATTATTTTCATAAGTGCGTAGGAAATGTACTTTTACTGCAATGACAATATAAATGTTCTTAGCAGCACGTTGTCCCGTATCTTGTATTCATGTTTATTTTATAAAGTTTAACTAACAAAGCTGGTTAACTCTTTTTGCTCGGTATCGAACTGATGATAAGTTACTTCACATCATGTGCAAATAACTTAGCAAGCTGATACGCTAGAGCAACATTTAAAGCTAGCTAACGTAGTCACAGCTATTATTTTGTAGCGATGCGCGTTAACTAGCTAAGTTAACTTGTTAACTAAGACGTCTGCAGACGTTAAGATAATATTTTATAAGTACTTTTTTTGTTGTTGCGAGATTCTGATTCTGGGTTTGTGTAACGTTGCGTTTTAGCTAGTTGTTTTTGACGTTAATTACACTTTGGAGTCGACTAAACGCGCGTGTGCTTGAGCAGAGGATTGGGAGGAGGATGTCTGCCCTACTTCATCACCCGGGATACGACGACGGTCGGCTGCGTCTGTTAATGAAGAAGCTACCCTGCAGAGAGACTCAAGTTAGCACCCTGCTCGCGCTTATGGGAGAGGTGAGGGTGACAAGTACGGCTGGCCATACATCGTGCTTTACCGGCTCTCATTATTGTGCTCTCATTGATCGTTTTAACTTAATTTCCGTGTATTTATTGTCAGGAGCAGCAACATTTTATTAATTGGTTACCTAGCTAAGATGCTGCAAATGTAGGCCTTACTGATCAGGTAATGTTTGATACAAATGTGTTCTACTCACAATTAATTATTTTTGTGCCCCATCTCCCTCCACAGCCTGAACAATATTGCTACCCCTCCATATTCATTTATGGTCAAAGGGCAACAGGGAAGAGTCATGTGACACAAACTCTACTGAGAGAATTGCAGGTGAGAGTAGTGCATTTGGGTATCACATACCATGACATTGTTGTTAATGATTCGTGCTATTGGTCAGAACGAAGATGCAATGTCACAGCTTTCAAACAAGTCATTGGAAGCTTTAGACTTGCCTAAATATCACATTAAACCTTATTTTAATAAGAAGGAAAGGTAGACAACGGAGTAAATAACACCCACTAACTGCTCCCTGTAAAAGTCACTTGTTCATACAATCGGATTGACATTTTGGCTGCAATGGACAATCATCATCCTCCCTCCCCCGGAACCCCTCATGGCCATAACCATAACAAGGTTTTCATAAATTTAATGCACAGATTATTTTTGTGAGCAGTATTTGGGGAATATGCAATATGCTTATTGGCTAAGCAAATGGTAGCAAACCACAATGTTACTTTAGAAAAATGCAAGGAATGGCCCTTAAAAATACCCACCCAGTGGTGATTCTAGGCCTGTCCCATTACTGAAAGGACCTCCATCAATTCTGGGTGTTGCACCCCAGCATATGTCTCCTGAGTGAAAGGCCTAGAATTCCATTTGTCAGAACAAGATATTGAAACCCCCCCCCCACCCCACTGACCACAACTTGTTGTTGCCCCCTCTCTGTAGCTGCCCCATGCAGTACTGAGCTGTGTGGAGTGTGTGTCTTCGGGGCTTCTCTTCGAACAGGTGCTGCTCACTTTCTTTGGCTCCCCCTCCTCAAACGCCCTTCCCCGGAACCCCTCCCTCTCTGACTTCATCCGGCTCTACAGGCAGTTTTGTGGCCAGGTTCCAGCCACCCAAACCCGTTACATTGTGAGTATCCCTCCACCGCCATTGACTGGCCTTGCCAGTACATACAGTAGCCCCTGCCCCTTTACGACTGCAGCTATTTGTTATGCGTGGGGATCATGCAGGACCACGATGATGGGCTTTTAACTAGCTGCAGTGTTTAAGATCAGGACATTGTCAAGTGAGCCAATCGCAGTAATTGCCTTTGGAGAACAGAAATCTTTGATTGGCTCATACAAGAAAGTGATTGAAAGCACAGGGCACGGTGGCTCCACCTGGTGGTGTCATCATGAGGCCTCAGTTTTCCCTTTGCTGGATATTTGCACTGGCCTTGAATTATTTGAGCTGATATATATTAATATGATTTACAAAGTTGAAAGTCCACTAAAAACAGTCTGGACTTAAAGCACCTCTCTAACTCGATAGCTTTTGCTTGAAAGCCTTTCCCGCAGCCAGCTGTCTCTAGATTGGTATTAATTTGGATGACACTTTGATCTTGTACGCCTTCCAGTTTTAAAATCTATACCATACCACTCTCACCAGTTTCTCGACCTGGCCTTTAAGCCAATGATGCTCACTCTCAGAAACAGATAAAGTTGAGTGCCATGCTGTAAGAAGCAGTTTTGTTCACGTGTGGCCGTATTGGCCTGAGTATGAGTACTTAATCTGTTCTTTAATGAGTAATTGTGTAAAACCTTGTTTTGAAATTAAATTGTGTGAGTGGGCGGGCGGGCGGGTGGTGTGTGTGTGTTAATCATTATTCCTGTCTTTGAAATTTGTGTCTTGACAGTTGCACAGCAGCCAAAGATGTGCTTTTTATGTGTATTTTCAGGTGCTGGACAGGGCGGAGCTTCTGAGGGACATGGATGCAAACCTCCTGCCTGGATTCCTCCGCCTGCAGGAACTGGTAAGAGACGGACGCTTGCCAGCATGACTGACCTTCCTCCCCCCAAGATACACTGATCCCAGGCCAGTCTTAAAGGCTCACATCTGGCATCTGTTCACTCTTTCCAATTAATACATGCCTGTGTCACGTCTCGACACATAGTGTGAAATAATAATAATTTTCTAAAGCATTCCAAAAGAGACTTGCAAAAGCCAAATTGGTCCTATGTTGAGTGCTCTGTACAGAGTACGACGTACTGTCTACTGTGTACTGTCCAGAGCCAAGTCAACATATAGGAAACCTGCAAAGTTTTCATGGTTAGATCCACATTTGCATTTCCTGCTGCCGTATTGTGTGTGTTTGCATTTTAGTTATGAAGGGTTGGGCAATAAGTCAATTATTTTCAAATCCTTCTTTAGAATATATGCTATATATCTATATGTGCGTGTGTGTCTGTGTGCACATCTTTATTATTGTGGTTGACATTTGTGTCAGTTGTACAGCAGCCAGAGATGTGCTTTTTTATGTTGTGGTGGTGGATGCACTGTATTGGGGGAACGTCTTCAGGACCTGACAAACCGCCTGTACCATTCTGCTGTTCTGCCAGTCTGCTTCCCGCTGTGCTTCCAGTGATGTATTTTTAATGTGCTCTCCCGCATTGAAATTCCACTGATGTCCCGCGCTTTACCGTGGCGCTGACAAGTCCGATCACGCTGAGAATGGCCTGGATTTTTTTGACACAAGTTTTTGCCCTGCTCCAAAGTTGCGCGCTTTGGGCAGCGCATCTCTCCGATGAAATTCTGCCGGCAGTGATCGATTTTCGATAGCCGCGATTGACGCGCTTTGTCGCTAACCACACTGCAGTCATGTCGCCCATGTGATTTTGGGGAGGGGGCGGGTCCACTGGTTGACCTGCTTCATGGATTCTTAGGTAGGTAGAAATCAACAAGCAACAACAGGGCCATTCCACCAAGCTTGAAGGGGAAAAAGTTTTTTTGGGTCCTTTGGGTCTGACTCACTCTCTCTGCAAGGTTGAAGACAACCTGACGGTGATCCTGCTCAGCCAGATCGTGTGGGACAAGTTCCGGCCCAACACAGGCTGCTTTGAGCCACTCCTGCTGCACTTCCCCAACTACAACAAAGGTACGCCCGACCACAGAACCCCCCGCCCATCTGTGTCCTCCTCCTATATAAACACTGTTAAAAACATAGCAGCGTCATTCTCTCATCTGTTTCAGCTGTACTCCTGAAATGGCCTCACCCAAAATGGTCATTTAGTAGTAGGAGTGGTAGTAGTAATAATAATAATAATTCACTTATTACTTATACACAGTGGTTCTCAAGCTTCAGAGCACTTTCCAGATAAATAAAAAATGAAATTAAAAATGAATGATAAACATAGAATAACACGAAAAAAAAGCGAGCAACGGAAATAACACAAGTAAAAGTGGTCATAAAATGAAACATCAGCAATAAAACAAAAGTCATTACAAGGCATAAAAACAGCGAAGGGTAGACGGGAGACGCTAGCGTGAGTGGGCTGTGCTGGCACAACGGCGGCACGTAGCGCTCGTAGCTCACCCCGACAACCAGAGCCGCTTAGACGTGCGCGCCTTTATTGCTGAGTTTATTGATTTTTTGCGAAGGTTGCTTCGGCCCACGTGTTCCTCGTTGTCTCGAGCCACACAGGCGGCGTTAACTTGTTGCGGAGGCTTCTATTGCAGCTGTACGTGACGTACAGTACAATTTTACGGCTGTGTTTTTTTTAACTTCTGCTCTGGAGTGAATGGGCTGATGTTGCTTTGCCGTTCTGAGATGACCTTGTGATCGTAGTGATGAACCCAACCTTTTAGTACTTCATTACCTCGTTGGGAATTTCTTTCTGAAATGTAAAACTTTATCGACGGGTTATTATCAACAACAAGATCGTCCCTTCTTTTGTCCAAAAATATACACAGATGTAGAGTGGCATTGTACTCCCGATGATTATGGTATAATAAACTTGCCACCGTGATGGCCTGTGAAATTCGAGGTTAATGAGCAGTTATCACAGGAGCCACTTGCTCTGCATGTTGTGATACAGTTCACACCTTGGAAAAGCTGAGCAGAGAGGACTGTTCATAATGAGCCATAGATATAATGACCTATATTGTATGCTGAAAAAAGGGACATTTCTTATGCTCATATCATTTCTCATAAAAAAAATATTTAGTTTAACAAGTAATGTTTATTTTTCCAGCAATAGATGCACCATAATTATACACATCCCTGTTTTCAGTACACCCTTTTTTGTACACGCTCCCTTTGCAAGGATAACAGTGCTGAGTCATCTATAATGTTTTTTTAGATTGGACAGATTGGATTAGGGGGTGGGGGGTGGTCTTTAACGTTTCCTCTATAGCGGGTGTCAAACTCCAGTCCTGGAGGGCCGCAGTGTCTGCTGGTTATCAGTGTGTTTCAGCATGAGTGATTAATTTAAGTCATTGATTGGCTAAGAGTCCACACACCTTGTTCCTAAGGCCTTAATTGGCTGCTGATTAAAATAAATAACATAATACCTGCAGACACTACGGCCCTCCAGGACTGGAGTTTGACACCCCTGCTCTTTTGAGAATCTTTAAAAATCAAAGGATCTTGAAATATTCTGTGTTGAGGAATGGTCAGAAATCCCCCAGAATATGTTGAGCAGTCATGAGACACTACAGAAGACCGCTCCGTACTGTGATACTTGTGAAGGGAAAGAAAGGGAAGGTGCACAAAATACTGAAACCACAGGTGTGACTAATGTGACCTGGCTTTTTTGGGGGGAAAATTTCAGTTGTTAAACCAAATTTTTGTGTCTAGGCAATTTACCTTGGGATTTCGTATTGCCTTTTTTGTTTATCTTTGTCAAAGATGTGAATAATTATGGAGGACACTGTTGTAGTTTGTTTCCGTTTTGCTATGCCTCATATCTGTTTCTGTATATCTGGTTTGCCCTGTGGGCTGCTGTATGTCTGTTTGGCTCCTCGTATTACTATTGCTGCAGGGCACTGCATGCCTCCATAGACCATTGTGGTGCTGTATGTTTCTCTGTCAGTATGCTTGTGTTTGACTCTGTGTTGCTTTTTGTCTCTGTGTTGCTGTATGTCTGTTGCTCTCTGTGTAGCCAAATGTCTTCATATCTGTGAGTTGCTGTATGTCTTGAGTGTGGCTTTTTGTCTTCATGTGTTGCTTTAGATCTCCCTTTCTCTGTATTTGTCTCACTGTGGTGATCTTTTGTCTCTGTTTGTTGGTTCAGCTGAGCTGCAGGAGATCCTGGCCCAGGACACTCACCCATCATACTCACCTGAGCTCTACTCCTCCTACATCAACATCCTTCTGGGCGTCTTCTACTCTGTGTGCCGTGACGTGAGGGAGCTCAGGCACCTGGTCAGAATCACACTAAGCAAATACAAACATGGACACAACACGCTCTCACACACCCCCTTACATTCATGTACTGTATATTTTATACAATATTAGGGCTGTCATAAGGGTGAGGGTATTTTGTGCTATCCACACATTTTGTCCCCCCCCCCATTCATTATTGGTAATTCTTGTAACGCCATCCCGTTAGCTTGTGTGCAAATCGACATACTTTTTTTTTTCTCCTTAAATATCAAATTTTTTTTGGAAACGTACATTGGTATGCAAATTAGAAATTTAAATTGATATTCTAATATAATGTGACAGCCCTATACAGTATATACTTATTATGTATGAATACTACTGGTGGCAGATGAAACCAAGTTGCTCAGACCTGTTCAACCGTGCAGCTGTAAAACAACAGGAAATTAACCCACCGCCAAAGCCCACCAGCCGGCTGGTTCTAGAACTCCCAGATGTAATGCCAACAGGCATAACTCAACAGGCCACCAGCAAAACTAGGGGAAAAAATAGACGTATTTAATAATCATATCTGTATTAGGGCTGCAACGATTCGTCGACGTAGTCGACGATAATCGACTACTAAAATAGTCACCGACGAATTTAATAGTCGTAGTCGCCTGAATAGTCGCGCATGCGCACATTGCGCCGTAGCGTCAAGTAGGGCTGCCGCGGGTCACGCCCACCGCAGAGTCAAGCTGATCACCGCTTCACCACAAATTATTTTTTTAAAATAATAATAATATGTTTGAAAGTTTCCACTCACAGTTGCACAGTTAATGATCGGAGAACGTGCCACCTAGAGCGTGTTTTGAAAGTGCCACCGTGCCACAGAGCATATAGGCTACCTGACTGAAAGTTCACTTCACATTAGGCTGAAATGGAAGCCGAAGCGGCAGTCACGCTTAAGGACCATAACAATCACGGAGCATTTCTGGACTCTCTCTCTCTCTGTTAATGTCAATTTAAAAAATTATAAATTAGGCTAGCCTATGTGTTTAAAATTAAAACACTCCTGAAGATTAGCCTACATTTTCACGTCATATTGATAGGCTAATTATTTAAGCGAAGATAGCCTATGCGTGATTCGTTTTTTGTTTTTAATGCTGTAGCTAATTTGCCAGTGAGTCAGTGACTTAATTCACTTGAAATACGTTTTTTGGTCAGATAAAAAAAATGTTTGTCTCCCGTTACCGACTTTACAACCAAAGCCTAGGCTACATGGGCTCGCTATAGGCTACTCAAAAAAACTGTAGCCTATTTAGGCTACGGTGAAATTAATATCTCCCCCCGCCCTACCTATAGCCTCAGTTGGTTATCCTCCGCCTGTCGAATAGGCTACCTAATTTTGTATTGTCGGCATGAACGTAATTGCGGCTGGTTGACTTGGTTAGCGAGCGTAGGCTAGCTGGCAAGATGGTATTCTATTGTTTCAAGTTAATTGCTAGCTACCTGTTATGACCTAACCATCTTTTTAGACAATCATTCCGCATTTGAACGAGGTACGGTAGGCTATGTAGCCTAAGGGCGTGTTCACACTGTCCGCATTTAAAAAAATAGGTTGCCTATTTCGGCAGCGCATTTTACATTAAAACCTATGGGGAATTATCAAAATGCGGCCGCATAATAAAATCAGCTGCGTAGCCTATATTTAAAATGCGCTGGTCAACATTTTGAGAAATCTGCAAATGACGTGGAACTGATTTTTAGTAGCCTGAACGTCTCGTAGACTCAGAAAATGTAGCCTAATGGAAACGAAATATGCTTCACGAGATCCGCATTTTTATTTGATTCTTTTCAGCACAAAATGCGCTCTTGACAACTTATCTGCAACATGAAAATGCGGACAGTGTGAACACGCCCTAAGACATGAACAAGAACACGGAGTAAACAGCTGTCATGGAACCCAGTGTTGTTATTTTTCAATAATGAATGACGTGCCTGCCGAATGCATTGCCGACCGACCAACACGCTATTCAGCAAATATGACAAGACTGGAATAAAGAAAATAATTTAGGCCTACACTGAATCGCGAATCTTCTCTGCAGCGGGGAATATATGCTCGCAAAAAAGAGCAAGCCTGAGCTCGAACCATGTGGAGATGCTGACATTCCTTAATATGAATAAAGTTTATTCATATTAACTACATGAGACTGATTAACAGTCTGTTAAGTTCTGATTAGTTCTGTTCTGCACTGTTTTACTGCTGCTAATGTGCCTGTAGTGTCCTTGGTTTACAGAATTTTTAGGCCTACTTGCAACAGAATGGTCTGTACTGTTTTACTGCTGCTATTTGCCTGTCCTTGGTTTACAGAACTTATTTATTTTTTTATCATTTTGCCCGTCTTTGTTTAAAACAATGGACAGTTTTATTTATAGTTTACGCACTATACAGATCTTTTTATTTATAGTTTTTTTTATATACTTGTAGCAGCAAGTTTATTATTAAAAGACACATTTTTGAATGAAGTTTGTTCTTTCTTGTCTTGCTAAATTTAAAAGCTGATGGCTAAATACCATAAGAGCCATTTTATATTCATGCAATTAACCCGGTTATTATTATTTAAAAAAACACCCACAAATAAACGACTAGTCGACTAATCGTTTCAATAGTCGGTGACTAGTCGACTATTAAAATAGTCGTTTGTTGCAGCCCTAATCTGTATATGCAGATATGTGTCCAAAAATATATTTAGTTATTTTTTTGCTCTGCTTGTGGCTTATGCTGTTCTGACTGTCCTGGTATGTGTGTGGTGTTGTGTGGCTTATGCTGTTGTGACTGTTCTGGTATGTGTGTTGTGTTGTGTTGTGTGGCGTATGCTGTTGTGACTGTTCTGGTATGTGTGTGGTGTTGTGTGGCTTATGCTGTTGTGACTGTTCTGGTATGTGTGTTGTGTTGTGTGGCTTATGCTGTTCTGACTGTTCTGGTATGTGTGTTGTGTTGTGTTGTGTGGCGTATGCTGTTGTGACTGTCCAGGTATGTGTGTTGTGTTGTGTGTCTTATGCTGTTGTGACTGTTCTGGTATGTGTGTGGTGTTGTGTGGCTTATGCTGTTCTGACTGTTCTGGTATGTGTGTTGTGTTGTGTTGTGTGGCGTATGCTGTTGTGACTGTCCAGGTATGTGTGTTGTGTTGTGTGTCTTATGCTGTTGTGACTGTTCTGGTATGTGTGTGGTGTTGTGTGGCTTATGCTGTTGTGACTGTTCTGGTATGTGTGTTGTGTTGTGTGGCTTATGCTGTTGTGACTGTCCTGGTATGTGTGTTGTGTTGTGTGTCTTATGCTGTTGTGACTGTTCTGGTATGTGTGTTGTGTTGTGTGGCTTATGCTGTTGTGACTGTTCTGGTATGTGTGTTGTGTTGTGTTGTGTGGCGTATGCTGTTGTGACTCTTCTGGTATGTGTGTTGTGTTGTGTGTCTTATGCTGTTGTGACTGTCCTGGTATGTGTGTTGTGTTGTGTGGCTTATGCTGTTGTGAATGTTCTGGTATGTGTGTTGTGTTGTGTGGCTTATGCTGTTGTGACTGTTCTGGTATGTGTGTTGTGTTGTGTGGCTTATGCTGTTGTGACTGTTCTGGTATGTGTGTTGTGTTGTGTGGCTTATGCTGTTGTGACTGTCCTGGTATGTGTGTTGTGTTGTGTGTCTTATGCTGTTGTGACTGTTCTGGTATGTGTGTTGTGTGTCTTATGCTGTTGTGACTGTTCTGGTATGTGTGTTGTGTTGTGTGGCTTATGCTGTTCTGACTGTTCTGGTATGTGTGTTGTGTGGCTTATGCTGTTGTGACTGTCCTGGTATGTGTGTTGTGTTGTGTGTCTTATGCTGTTGTGACTGTTCTGGTATGTGTGTTGTGTTGTGTGGCTTATGCTGTTGTGACTGTCCTGGTATGTGTGTTGTGTTGTGTGTCTTATGCTGTTGTGACTGTCCTGGTATGTGTGTTGTGTTGTGTGTCTTATGCTGTTGTGACTGTTCTGGTATGTGTGTTGTGTTGTGTGGCTTATGCTGTTGTGACTGTTCTGGTATGTGTGTTGTGTTGTGTGGCTTATGCTGTTGTGACTGTTCTGGTATGTGTGTTGTGTTGTGTGGCTTATGCTGTTGTGACTGTTCTGGTATGTGTGTTGTGTTGTGTGGCTTATGCTGTTGTGACTGTCCTGGTATGTGTGTTGTGTTGTGTGTCTTATGCTGTTGTGACTGTTCTGGTATGTGTGTTGTGTTGTGTGTCTTATGCTGTTGTGACTGTTCTGGTATGTGTGTTGTGTTGTGTGTCTTATGCTGTTGTGACTGTTCTGGTATGTGTGTTGTGTGGCTTATGCTGTTGTGACTGTTCTGGTATGTGTGTTGTGTGGCTTATGCTGTTGTGACTGTCCTGGTATGTGTGTTGTGTTCTGTGGCGTATGCTGTTCTGACCGTTCTGGTATGTGTCTTGTGTTCTGTGGCTTTCCAAAGGTTTTGCAAAGTGTTTTTCTCCCCTGGATTTTATCGATAGATGCAATCTTCAGATTTCAGCTTAGTCTACATAGTTTGGAGGGCACTTGTGAAAGCCGATAAGATTTTTCAGGACTCCAGACACACACACACACACACACACACATACACACAATTTAAGCCCTTTCACAAATAGCATTTCAGTGCTAACCTATTTTGTTGTTGAGGTACAAAGCGGGTGAGCTGTAAGAAATTGTTTGATTTTACTGGTTAAATACCATCTTTTTTCAGCCCGAGGGTCTGCGACCCCGTTTGTTTGTCGGACTGTAGTTACCAGCACAGAAATACGGAAATACTGTGCTCACAATTGCATCGTTCCTAATGATTTCTTTAAAAACACTGGACCGTAAAAATCCCCACAGTGAAGGGATTGCAGCAGAACCCTTGCTTTGTGCATGCTAATGTGCTGCTCTCTGCATATGAGGCAGTGACACGTTGCTAGTCCATGTTAGGCTTGTTCAGTGAACCGTCGCAACGCGCTGTTACTAGTTTCCTAATACCTTTTTAATGAACCATTATCAAGAGGAAAGAAAGGTAATTATACAATGCAGTGTACAAAAGTACTAGCGATTGCTATTCCGTTTTCTTTTTATGGCTTGCAAGCTTAATATTTTAACAGCAGCGTGATGGTATTATGTAAATGAGAGGGCGGGAAGTATAAGCTTATTTTTGATTTATTGGAGGATGTCAAATGCAGCTGAAAATGTGTTTGCCAGTCCACCCCTGCACTGACATGGGCCCCAGTGATCACATTCTGAGCACAAAGAGATGAGCATGTGAATGCTGATGTCATGGTCTGTATGAGTCTGTACTTTTATACACAAACAAACATGCACATGTGGTTGCACTCACGCTAGGGTTGGGCATATGGGTGCTTGCATAATTAATAGCAATGGCTTCATGGCGTAAATGATTAAACGTGACATAACGTAATTGTCATTATACAAGCAATCACTTTGTTTAAAGAGCCAGTGTCTTTGAGCAGTGTCTGGTTAAGTAGTAGTACTTCAAAGTTGCTGACTCTTATTGATATTTTATTTATTTCCTTTGTAATCATAAAGTAGCCCTACTTGCAGATAAATAAAAGGTCATTCCGGATATTGGACATTCACAAAAACTTAGCATTTTCCCCCACCATAATATATTGCATTGTTACGCTAAAAGATGAGTTATCGTTATGTTTGAAAATGTTATATCATACACATTTGTCATTTGGCCAAACACACATAGTACACACACACACACACACACACACACACACACACACACACACAGTCACTGCCCTGCTTGGCTGTGTTTGGATTGCTTTCATTAGCCAGGTAACACACACAGTCAGTCGCGCACTACTCAATATAGTTCATGATGAGTTGATTGCGCTGCCGAGGGGAGATGCCACTGATACAAGTGTGGGGGGAGTTAGACTCACATTCCCTCGGCTGAAGCATTGCTCTTTATGTTTTACTACTCTGTACTAATGTCTATACTTATTTTCTTGAAAAACAGGCTGCACTAAATTTCCTTAAGTTCTGTGAGCCTCTGGAGACTGGAGAAGGTAAAACTAAGCATGATCCTAACTATTGTATACGTTTTGAGATTTGTTTTTGTCATACATCGACAAAAAGAGTAACTGTTTTAGTAATACATTATTTTCCATCTGGTTTAGATTGAATCATGGTTAGTATGTTTTATGTCTGGTCCTGGGTATCCATGCCTTAATTAGCAATACTATAATAAGCTTGAAATGTGTGCTTTTTAGAAAACCAGAGGTGAGCAAATCATAAATCCAGGTGGTAGTCCTCTGGACAACCATGTGGCAAAATTTGGGAGTCCAGACCAGTTTGTTATAGCCCAGGTATTTACAGGTACATGTATATTGGAATACACATGGGTATATCTGTACCATTTGTATAGGAACTCTATTACACCTGTTATCTTTTATTTGCGGAGCATTGTACAGTTAAAAAATTTTTTAGATCAGAAATATGAGTAAAAAAATTTTTACTTTTACTTTCTGCTTCAAACATACTTTCTTATTTTCTGAACACTATATTAAAGCAAAAAGCAATTTTAATTAAATTAAACTTTCTCTCTGCTCGGGTTGCTCCACGCTGCCGGCTCCCAAATTTCAACTTAAATTAACATACGCAGAAAGGCAGCCTGTTAAGCTGTTATCACAATAGAAATGTCACCTGCCATTGGCATGGTAGGAATGTACAGTAAGATGGACAAGTTGGCCAGATAATGTTATCTATAAAAGCGAGAGTTTGGAGAATTAGATCAGTAACATTACATTTGGTTCCTAGAAATGCTAGCTTGCAATATTATCATCGAAATCACCCACCATATACCTAGCTTGCATTAGCAGAGACATTCCTAAATCTAGGTGATTGGCGAGTTTAAAAATGGAAAGTGCTGGAGTTTTTCTTTAATAAGGTTTCTCTTGCCTTTATGCCAACCATAATTTTGTGGGCTCCATCAAGAGGGACATTGCTCTGCTGGCATGGTTGAGCTATTTCAGAGATTCTAGCTCAGTTCTCCTGTACAAAATGCCAATCAGTGCTTTGTGCAGCCTGGAACTCCCACCTACTCATCTACTCAACTCAAGGGAGAACCAACTGAATTTCACCCAACAGAAAGACTAGTAATCTCAGCAATCCGTTCTTTTTTATTTTTGTAAACTGGTGTTCATCTAGGGCCAAGATAATTTAGTCAGTCCCCTGGGCTTTGATGCCTCATAGCTGGGTAGTCTCACAGTAGTTTGGTCATGGGCCTTTTATAGCTGTACTGTGTAACTTAATTTTATTTTTTCTCTCAGCTAAAGAAAAAGACACTCACAAACTGTGGCGCAACATTGAGCCACACCTGAAAAAAGCCATGCAGACTGTCTACCTGAGAGAGGTGTCCAGGTGTGTATGTGTGTGTAGTCTGTGATTTGTTCCTAAATCAAATTCTGACTTATAATAATATATCTATGATTAAGGATCTAGAGGCCGTCTCATTGCCATGTCTATGTTCTGGCTAGATTTGGTGCCATGTTGTACCATATTAATAATCTTGATTTTAACTAATTTTGCTGTATCTTAATATGTTTTCTCTCTCTAACGTTATGTATTTGGCTTGCTGCTGCCTGTCTTTTGTCATCTCTTGAAAAAGAGATTTTTATTCTCAATGAGCCTATCCTGGTTAAATAAAGGTAAAGAATGTGGTTTCTGGGTGCATGTTATGTTGTGGTGCTTTTTCCCTGTGTGTATCTCCTGCAGTGTGCAGTGGGAGGAGCAGCAGACGGAGGAGAGGGAGACGGCAGATCGGAGAGGTACGGGGAGAGATTGGGATTGGCGCCACGCTCTGTGAACGTGGCGGGCGCGCGGTCGGAGCCTGCAGATGCACAAAGCTCCCTGCTGGCCTGGCTTTCTGGACCGCCTGTGGACACTGAGATTGATGCAAATGTACAAACTCAAGCTGTTGGCTCAGTCCGCTTCGCTGAAGAGCGGAAATGGGCAAAACGCACATTTGCGCTCGCGTGCGCAACCAAAACCACAAACGCATGCGTGCGTACACACGGCTGCACGCACGCACGCACGCACGCACGTACATACTCCCACACGCGCGCGCAAATGACTGGTGTGGGCCGCTATGGCTTTAATGCACTCCATCAGTTTAATCTGCAGTCATTTTGAGTCATCAGACTGTGTGGTTTGTGTAAGTGGCTGCTCATGTGTCGTTCTCATGTGAACCAAATGTTGACATGGCCAGGCTATGCTAGTTTTGATTTGGCATTTAAGCCTTAGTGCCAACTGACCTGAACACACATCAAGGATGTTTTATAGCCAAACCTGACCAAAATAATGCATCATCCATTATAACATAATATCCTACCCTCCCCCTCCAAAGCTAGCACTTTTACCATAAGATTCAGTATCAAAATATAATAGTATAATATATAAAAGTTTTAGTTTTCATTTTTTGTCATTAGTTTACATTCCAGCATTTTTAGCATTTATCATTTCTTAAAAATTAATGCACCTGTGCATAGCAACAATAAAACATTCAAAATGCAAAACATTTTAATCACTTCAAATGGACATCCTGAATACTTAAATAAATCACAAATTGGATAGCTTAATACCCCGTTCTTTTTTAAACATTAATCCCGAATGGAGAGTCGTCTTGCCTTTCTTCGAACCAAAGCCACAAACCTGTTTTAATGACGTTTTGAGATTGAATGTCTTGTTTTATTATTTGTTTCGTTTTATGATGCAAACAAAAGAAAATTGATCCAATTATAATTGTTGCATCATTACCAAATAATAATAAAAAAACATTGCGTACAATAGTGTGCATGATAGCCTATTTGAAAATAAATATAGGCAGCTCTCAGCCTACACACATGTATCTACGCTTTTTAGTGATGTACTGTACGTAAATGCACATGTGGGAATGCTTTTCTTAAATCCAACCCACACTGTATTATTAAATATAAAATGTGCCTGAGCTCAGTATATGTAACTGAAGAGCCGTTTGAAAGGTAGATTGAGGTCTGTCTACCCCTCCCCTCTCTTCCCCAGGCCTGTCTGCACACGAACACGTGGAGCTGCCGTATTACTCAAAGTACCTGCTGATCGCAGCCTATCTGGCCTCCTACAACCCGGCTCGCACCGACCGCCGCTTCTTCCTCAAGGTGCAGCTCGTTCTCCTCACCGTCACGCCTTGCACACTCCCGTTCGCACGCTGCGACGGTGTCATTTCACTGCGCCGCGTCCTCTTCCGCTCCGCCATTTCACATTCCCCCGCCTCGCAGTTCTGCCACAGGGTGAGGAATACTTAGCGTGTGCATTTACATGCGTGCTGTCGATTGAGGTCCCGCACAGAGATCAGACGTGAAGCGTGATTCTGGAGGCTTTGTGAAACTGACTTCTTTGGGAACGTCAGAAGAAAATGGCGGCTGCGATCGTACATTCTGCTCTTCGCTGCAGTAGCTTCGCTGCAAGATGATCATCCATTCCTGCTTTCTCTGCCCTACAGCATCATGGGAAAATAAAGAAGACCAATTTTTTGAAGAAGCACGAGAAGGTGAATAATGACTGCATGAGTAAAAAAAAAACTGTTTCACAACTTCTTAATTTGTCCCTTGGTGTGTTGCTGTGGCATTCATTTTTTTTATTTAAAACTGACTTCATTTGCGTGGCAAAACGTGTGATATTTCCAGAGAATACATGAAATATAAACACATAAGTGAGTATATGTCGGAGGAATAATTACTAAAAGAGTAAATGGTGGTATACAAAATTGTGGAAAAGAAAATAGTTTAACAATTATATTTCCAATAGCTATGGTAATGTGATATTAAATCATTTGAATCAGGGGTGCCCAACTCATAGAGGGCTACAACATCTGCTGGTTTTTGGTGTGAGTCAGTCAATCAAGCCATTGATTGAATCCACACACCATGTTCTCAAGGCCCTAATGGCTGCTGATTGAAAGGAGAGCACAAATACCTGCAGTTACTGTGGCCCTCCAGGACTGGAGTTGGGTACCCCTGATGTAGATGTACTGTATTCAGAATGTAGTTGCAGTGCATGCTCACTCTATTCCTCTCTTTCCCTGTCTCTCACCCTCCAAGACCAGTAATCACCTATTAGGCCCCAAACCATTTCCCCTGGATCGCCTGCTGGCCATATTCTACAGCGTAGTGGACAGCAGAGTTGCCCCAACCGCCAGCGTCTTCTCTCAGGTCGGTCGAGCACTCTGGGCTTTACCTACCCCTCTCTCTCTTCTCCATTTTCAATCACACACCTCTCTCTCTCTGCACCATGTCTGTCTCCTCAAGTCAGGTCAGAGGTCATTGTGTTCTTGTGTCTTTGCATCACTTAATATAACCTTTTAATTTCAGTGGAAATGTGGTGAAAGTGTGTCTGGAGCTGCACCACTGGAACGGCTTTCATTTCTGACCTTTAAATGCAGTCGTCAGACAGTTGGAGAACAAATTAAAATGGTGGAAATGCCTGTCGGTCTAAACAATTATTGAGACTCAATGTTGCAGTACCTGTAGTTGGCCACTTGGTGTCAGTGCATGCTAATATAAGCAACGGTTGAGAGAAGGCCAGATTGCCCCTGGAGACAGCGGAGATGACTGACTCTCTCTTGGTTGCGCAGACTTCACACGGAAACTTCACACAAGAATTCAAAGTTGAAACGGAGGCCTTTTCATCCGTGACAGTCTGATTAAGCGATGTATTGCCGTGGCTGTGACAGTGTGGAAGCTGTGCTTCATTTCAGTATAATACGTCAATAAAATTGGCGTGCTTTCAGCAAGGACAAGTAAGGAAATGTTTCCCTGTGCAGTAGATTCACAGATTAAATTATCCTGCTGGATCATCCTTGAGGGAATATTGTACTACTGCAAACTGCTTTCAGCTACTGTAGGCAAACAAAAGGGCAATTTAACTTTTCAAAGATTGCCCTTTTATAATCTAAATCCCTGTGTGAATTATGCCTCTAAGACTGCAAAGGCCTGGATGTTGGAAATTCTTTAAAGGCAACGCTCTTACTAATGCGCATTAGACAAATATCACTCTGATATCTAGAAAAAAGTAACAGCAGATAAAACGTTGCACAGAAGTTCTTTTTTAAATTTTTTATAGAAAGATGTGATGCCAGTATTCGTTTCCTCTCCGTGGAAAATATGTTGAATGAGGGTTCAAGGACAATTCAAGCTGTTGAACAGACAGAAAGAAAATGCCAGGGAGGGGCGAGAGCTCTTTGCCGGAGAGACAGAGGGCGGTGGCTCAGGGAACAGACTCTGTCACAGCTGCCGTTATGGAAGAGGCTTCCATGCTGAAACAGAATGAAAACCACAAGTCACCCAAAGACCTGTTTCTGCCTCAGATATCAGGGAACAGGTTATCATATTAAAGAGTAACTGCACTCACTGTCCCAGCCTGTCTCTGCCTACTACACAATGTTTGAAAAGTACTTTGTGAGTGAGGAAAAGGGGTGGGGGGGCAGAGGAGGTGTTTCCATGCTCATTTGAATAAATTAACAATGTACAAATGAATTCGGACAACTTGGGTCAAACTAGGCGTTGCAGATCAAATATGAATCAAGATTCTTATTCAACTGCATAGCCTATTTTTCACCTCAAATAGTTTCAGAAATGTATTTTAGTGGACTATTTAGGTGGAATAAGAGTTTATGAACAGGACGCCACGTTGTTCCGGTTTAAAAATGTGGAGCCGAAACCAACGGACCGTCGTGTGTCTGACCAATCAGGTGCCGGCTATTTTCGTTGCAGGCAGCAGCAATTATCCATATGACGTAGAGGCACCTCCAAAGAGGTACTCTGACATCACAACTGGGGCGGGGGGAGAAGAAAGAATGGCAGCACCAAGACGCTTTTCCTACCAGTTTCTTCTGATATGCAATATTAATTCAGAATTGTTGAAATAATGGAATGGATGAATACGTTTCATTATAAGTTAGGCATAGAAACACGTTTACAGCTTTAAAAAAAACATGGTCTTGAGTGTAGTGACCCCTGTGAAAGTCATTTCCATCTAACATTACAACAACATATATTTTGAAAAAGTGTAGACTGTAATAAAACTTTAAAAATGTGAAACTATTTCCAGTCAGTGTTTTAGTTGGAGATAATGGGATTGAATGGACTTCTTGTGCAATGTGCGACCTGGCCTTGTGTGAACACAGTGGACAGGGAGGAAGGATCAGAGGAAGGCGGGAGGGAGGGAGAGGGACAGAAACGCTGGTACAGGATGAGAGAGATTTCGGGGGTGTAGTTGGGCTTACAGATAGAGAATTTGCTCAGCCCCCTGTGCCAATTAGCATATAAACACATTGCTTGGCTCAGGAAGGTGTGTGTGTGTGTTCGAGGGTTTGAGTGTGTGTGCATGAGCATCTGGCTCGGAAGAGATAAGGGAGGTCACGCTGGCGGCTGCTGTGTGTTCAGAATGCATAGGGTTATGGGACAGGGGTTGGGGCGGGCGTGCGATTGGGCGGCTGCTGTGTGTTCTCTAACAGAATGCATCGGGTTATGGGACGGGGGTTGGGGCTAGCGTGTGATTGGGCGCCTGGCGATTTGGGACCGCGCCCGCTCTCTTTGATACGTCTGCTCTCGCTGGCGCCGCGTCAGATAAGCTAACGCTAAACGGAGCTTTTCTGCACAAGGTTTTTTTGGGGTCACTCGGAGTGTCTCCCTGGACCTCAGCCCCCGTCTGCATGCCGCTACCCTACCAGAGCCGCCCCGCCAGCGCCCCCCGCCACCGTTACCCTCACCATCAGAGCCAGTCTCAGCATGTGCCTCCTTCCTTTTTGCTTTTCTTAAACGGATTAATCAGCAGCGGTTTCCTGCGTGCGTTCTTTGAAGCCGCCTCAGAGAGATGAGATGCGTAGGTCTGCTTCAGCCTTCTCACATTTACATTTGGGCCTTTAGCAGACTCTCCTGTCCAGAGCCTCTTGCACAGATTTTACATACAATCCATGAGTGCAGCTGCATATTCTACTGAAGTGATTCAGGTTACAACTCTCTTGCTCAAGGGTACAACGGCAGCACCCTGCTGAGGACTCAAACCCATAACCGTTACGGTTCCCTGTCTGTTATGCTGCACGACCTCACTTTTTACAAAGTGACTCTACATGCAACAGGTTAATGTTAATGCAGGTCATAATTCTGCATTGTCTGCTGTTGGTTCTTATTTAGTTATGTGGTTGGTCTGAGCAAAAAATTGAGAATTTAGCGTTATGGTGTGCAGAGTGAACATGGTCTTAACGTCCTGCATGAGGGAGACCTGGTACCTTCGGCTTTTCTACACTGAGCTTCTTAGCCTTGGAACTTAGAGTTCTGTGTCTCTGGGTGGTGTGAAATAGACCAGTAGTATGGGGGAGAGAGAGTGAGTAAATTTGATTAAGTTTTTCTCATATTTTAAAAACAAGTTTTAAATAAAAAAAAATAAAAAAATAAATGTTAAAAAAGCCACAAACCACAGAAGCATGTCTGCAGTTCAGTGCCAGGCGCTGGGCCAGGTTCACTTGGGCCGTTGTGCAGGGTAATGGAACCCATGTCCGTGTCTGGCTTTTTTCTTTAGTCAACACGAAGTGTGTGTGTGTGTGTTTTGTGTGTGTGCGCCTGTGTCTGTTTGTGCGCGCTTGTGTGTGTGTGATAAGTTTGTTGGGTCAGTGCGGAACTTGGCTGGATCCAGCCTTGGTGACCCCGCTGTGCGGTGGGGAACTCTCGCCTCTGTTTACCATTTGAATGCGGCTCCTGGCTCTCTTCCCCCCCTTTCAAGATACATTTTTATTTATTTATATTATGATTAGCTGTGCGTGTTATTTCCACAGATGGTGGTTTTTTCTTGTCCTCACTGTCTCTGAGCTCCTTTCATCCGTGACTGCAGATCAAACCAGGCTGCTGCCAACAGTGTGCTGATGCTCAGGCCCTCTGAGCGGAGCAAAATAACCCCCGGAGTAAACAAGCGATAAAAGGGAAAATACAAACTGGAAGAGGGCGGAGCGGGGGCCGGGGGGTGGGGGGGGGGGGGCAGTGCTGGCTTAGTGGGGTCTGCTTCGGGTTGTTGAGCAAAGAGGACAGTTTCTACTTTGTATCTGCAAGTCTGCCTCTGTGTGTGTCTGTTTATGCGTGTGCGTGCGAGTTGGTGTAAAAGTAGAGCTGCTGTGGTTTTAACACACACACACACACACACACACACACACACTGCCCTGCCTGGCTGTGTTTGGATTGCTCTCATTAGCCAGATAACGAGAGCGGCACTCTAACGAGGTCCGCTGTTGGGATGGGGTGATGTAGGGGTGACAGAATCGGCGGTCAGACTGATACACTCCCTCTCCAAAATCACCTTCTGTTCCACTAATCTATTAATGTCTGTTAGCCGCTTCTCTTCCCACACACAGGACTTGTGCCCATTTTCAGCACGGGTTCTGAGAGAAGTGGTAAATTTTTAGACTTAAATCTCTAAGAATAATAGTGTAAAAGTCAGAAATTATATGAATTAATATAATAATTAATTATACCCACCTTGGAAAAATATGGTTTAGCAAAACGACCTAGTGAGGTTTGGAAAAACACTTCAGTTAGTAACTTGCGCTGCTGCTGTCTCAGAGACGGAAAGCGGGACGTTCCTCCCGCTCAAGGGCTCAAAATCCCTCTTCCTCCTTTCCCATCCGAAAATGTTCTCATTTTAAATTTGTCATTCGCTGCCTCAGTCTTCCGCCGGTTGTTTTCCAGTCTTAGAATGCCGAGCCTTTTGCCTCCCGTCTGTCTGCAGGGGGGCACGTTCCACGGACTGAGTCTGCCGTTTACACAGACGTGTCCATCTGCGCCACTCCATGTTTTTGGGCCTTTGAATGGAAATTGATGCCATTTAATGGTTGTAGCTATGTTTCCGTCATGCCTTCTCTCAGTGTGTAATTTCTATTTATTTTTTAAAGGTAGCTGTGTACTTGTGGTGGAATGGGTGTCATTTTGTTTTTGATCACTAGGTGGCAGTGTGCCCATGGCCATGCATCGTGAGCCTCCCCCGGCTGGCTTTGCACATCGATGGATCCGTGCAAATACGGGCTTATCTCCCGTTTGCATCTGCAGGTATCCATATTAGTGCATCGCTCCGCTTGCCTGCGCCGTCGCTGCCTGGAGCTCAAATGCACGGACATGGGATATTTGTGGTGCATGACGTAAGCTGTCGGGTCGAGGCGTTTATCTGATTGATTTGCAGATGGTTCACCTTGTTTCGCCAAGCCGTTGGTTCCCCCCTCTACGCTGTGAATGTGGTTGTGCCAAGCAAGCTGTTGCTATTTAAGGCTGAACTCTCAGAGGGTGTCTGGATTAAATGCCCCTATCTGAGGGGGTGGAGCTTGTTGATTTGTGCACCTTGACATTCAATACCACCTTTTTCTCTCATGATAGAGAGATGGATAGATAGATAGATAGATAGCAGCTGACCCTTTGTGAAATTTTTTGAATGGGCAGATACGATTGCTATGAGAGATATGCTATTTGTTTGGGTGTGCGTTCTCTTCGATGCTCTGTGATATCTCAGAGAAACTTGACAGGTGGTCAGTGCTGTGATGTCACAGAGCAACCTCGGGGTGACCAGGTTGCTGATCTGACATCAGTGTAAGTTTCAAGCAGCCTCCCTCTCTGTTTAGCCCTACTGCTTTACCACCACTCTCCGTCTGCCCACAGAAGAGCTGGCCAAAATTCCAGGTTGAGAATAGGTGGTGTTTCACAGGGGCGGGTGCGAGGCATTTGACAGATAACGGGGATCCAGGATGTAATGCTGTTTAAAGAGGCCCCTCAGTTTGCCGTGCGTGACTGAGAGAGCGTGGTGCTCCAGCAGTCGCCCGGCTGTGTGTACCCAGGGACAAAGCAAGCATGTGGCGGCAGAATGCCTCCGCGTTCTGGGTTAAAACATTTTTACAGTCCTAAACCAACTCTATGAAACGCACACTCATGTCTACACACACACACACACACACACACACACACAGGCGGCTTTTCACTGCCATTTTTTATCCTGTCTCCTTCTCAGCTCAATCACACCACTCTGTCTCTCTTTTCTTAGTAAATTTTTCTCTCATCCATTATTGAGACGTGTTTTTTTTCCTTGTCTCTGAATAAAGAAGGGAGAACGGATCCTTTGAATTTTTAATAGTGCGCATGAAATATGTATCATCAGTCATTCTTGAATGTACAAGCTGGTAAACCTTTAAGCAGGACACGGCGCTCCCAGTCACGAGAGGGAGGGAGAGAGAGAGGGATGGAGGAAGAGAGGAAGGGAGAGAGAGGGATGGAGGAAGAGAGGGGAACGGAGCGAGGCCGCCAAGACGATGGGGTGGGGGATGGACGGAACTGGCCGAATGAAAGGCAGAGAATGAGGAGACGAGTGGAGAGGGGGATCAGGCGCTGGGTAACGGACGGAGGGGCTGGGGCTTGGGGGGGCAGGCTGCAGGACTGACCCAGGCCAAGAAACTGACAGGGGAGGGGGAGGGGGAGGGGCCGGAGGTTGTCAACAGGAGAAATGAAGCGGAGAAAAAGACAGGGGGTCAGTTGGAGGCAAAGATATCCAAAAAACAAGAGATTGGGGAAAATGCATGGCAAATTGTAGAATAAGAGAGAGACGGCGAGAGAGTCTTTGTTCTGTTTTGTGTTGGTGTGCAGACAGTTTTTGTATTCCGGGCTGTGAAGGCAGGTATTCATATTTAACGAAGGCTTGAATCGGACTCGGTTTGTTATGCATCAGGTGAAGCTGTTAGCACGCAGCGCCTGGGCTCCCCTCACCTGATACACCCGTACGCTGCCGTACCTGCCAGCACTTCAAAGGAGCCGTCTGGTTCAGGTCAGCCCCTGCGAAATGGTAAAGATGCAGGCCTGGGTACCCACCGACTACAGATTCTGCCTGACGATCCTTAGCTACTACATACAGAAACATGTATGATACGTTTGAGGGTTTGTGCGTGCGTGAAGGTTCCCACATTGGATAACTGTGTGCGCAGGTTTTGAAAGGAAACGTGTGTGAATTGCAGTTTCTGATGTGGGGATCTCGGTGGACAGGTCAAGGCTGCCCCCCCCCCTCCATCACTGTGCTCCTGTGTGATAAACCCTGCCCCCG
This sequence comes from Ilyophis sp. 1 JC-2022, assembly GCA_022702515.1. Classification (NCBI taxonomy): domain Eukaryota; kingdom Metazoa; phylum Chordata; class Actinopteri; order Anguilliformes; family Synaphobranchidae; genus Ilyophis; species Ilyophis sp. 1 JC-2022. The sequence continues at coordinate 88,601,468 of CM040404.1, read as the reverse complement.
CCGCCCTGTTGCGCTCACCAGTGACCCCTCTTCCAGCCCTATTACCTCTGTGCTTAAGGGAGGGGAGGGGGTTGGGGGGGGGGCATGGCCCAGCGGCCCCGAGGTCTCGTATATCCCAGCAATAAAGCCTGGAGCGCGTCATATTTATTTATACACTCATTTATTCCCTTGTTTCTCTAGATTGGTCCAAGCCGGTTGTAAATCATAAATCTTTCTACCATCTTAAATTGATTGAATTGAAAACACACACACTCCCTGCCAGCCCTGAGCATCGCAACCTACACACATACGCACACACAAATGACCTCTGTTCTTCCCAACTGATTTGTGAAATTTCTGTGCATGAATGTTTAAACAACGTCTACTAAATTGCCTGTAATTACAGCATATATTTTATGGGTTTTATTCATACACGTAGCAGCGGGTTGAATCAATATTGTGTATGCGCCGCATCGTATCACGGTCCTCTTAACCAATCAAATGAATTTGAGGAATGGCGTTGAGTAGTGGAGGAGTTGGGCTGACGATAGCGCTGATAATGTGCAGTTGTACTTGCAGAGGAGCCTGTGGCGAGTATCAAAGGCTCCAGTCCTGACTGCTTTGTGTGGCAGTTTAGGTGCACATTGGCTGTGCCGTAGGGTTATAACACCAGCTTGTGTCTGTGTTTCATCAATGTCGGGATGTGTCCGACATGGTGTGCGACATACTGCAAGCCCAGGTTGCCTCTCTTGTGAGGTATTTGTGTGTGTGTGTGTTGTGTGTGTGTGTGTTCCATAGAATTTCATAGTACGATTATCTTGGCCAACAGTTTCACGATATACGATATCTCAATAATTATTGGAATAAGTGGAAAGTCTTAAAACAGTATTAAAACTTTTCTACCATTCAATGACTAAAAAATACTAATTTATACCAATCAGAACATGTTTTATTGTTAAGCATTATGTTGGTGGGGGGGTGGTGGTGGTGGTAACAGTGTCAGGTTGGGTTGGTGGGTAGCAGGGTGGGGGTGGGAGTGGTGGTGTTAAGTGTTGGGTTGGTGTGGGGGTGGTGCCACTATCGATCCTGGACCCATATCAAAAGTGGGATGATCCAAATCTCAGATGGTCTCGCGGTTGCAATAATTGGCCTTCTCTCGCACGTCTCACTCACCTCTTATCCCACGATGCTTCTCCTCTGTGATCCTGTGACCTCCATCAGCACCCCGATCCCGTGTGGTGTATCCTCCCCCCTCTTCCTCCTTTCTGCACAGCAGGTGGTTCCATTGAGCTCGCTTCACATTGATCCCCAAAAATAGTCATCTTTGCAGGCTTTGATGTACACTCTTGCTTTTTGACCAAAAATGCACACCTTGATCATCCAATGATGTTATTATCCATATTATAGTGTAGTGGGCAGGAATCCACCCCGGTGTTCATTGTAATTTAGTAAAATGGCTGCTCTTGTTCAGGGATGCGGCAAGTCAAAATTGTGTGTTTTCTAAGCGATCAGGATAATGAGTTTGAAACCAGGACACTCACACTCAGGGTTTTCATTTCATCATGTCCATGTCACAAAAGCATATGTGACACAGCATACATGTGGCGTAAGTTAGGGAGTTAACTACGTGTGTGTGTGGTGTAAAAGAAAAGACGAGATTCAAATATGTGAATTAAAATGGCTACTGGTGTCGGAAGGGAAAATTAAAATGGCCGCCGCTGGTGAAATAACCAGGAGGCATTTCACATGTGTTAGACCGCTGTATGAAGAATGTATATAGCCTACAGCATGAGATCAAAATAGGACTAACAGCCTGTCAACAGGATGCCAAGAGGCAGGGGAGCAAGAGGTGAGAATGAGGAGGAAGATGCTGTTTGATATTCAAGCTAATGAGAGAGACGGAGATCTATCGGATCGGATTGGGTGGCACAAATAACCTAATCCGACAAAGGTCATGCTCTTCCATCTTCGTTATATAGCCATTTGGCTTTTTCATTGGCAGTGATGAAGTTCTAATAAGAAATTGATTTTTTTCTTGAAATATGCTGTTAAACTGGTGACCCCTTGACCTCGGAGCTCATTATTGTTTGGGGTGGGAGGAGAACAGTCGCCCTCCCCCCGAGAATCAATGGAACTGACCAGCCTTTGGATGTCGTCCAGCCGATTAGGCCGGTCTGGCCGTGAATGTGTCGGCGCCGGAGAGGAGGGGAGGGGAGGGGAGCGGAGCGGAGTGGCGAGGGGGGGTGCCCGTGTCTGCATGTGTTCCTCCTTGACCCCTGTGGGATGAGAGGATGGCAGGTGACATTTCCCCCGGTTCGGTGAGACAGTGTGGAAAACAGGAAAGAGTTCCCAGAAGACCTCCCCGGTCCTCTCTGAACATTGAATGCGGGTGCTCCGTTACGGAGCACGGAACCGCTCGCGTCACGTTGCAGGAATTGGGGACGGCACATCTCAGTTACAGGCGCTGAACGTCTGGAAAAAGAGGGATGAATAATAATGGAGAAGATGAAGCAGGGATATGGCAGCCAGACTTGAATGTTCCTGGAGAGGCTGATGAAGATATACAGTGCAGTCCGTAAGTAATTGGACGGTGGCACAATTTTTGTTGTTTTGGCTCTGTAGATGACAATGGGAAAGATTGCATGAGGAGGAAGAGAAAGGAAGTTTGAGTTCTGCTGTCGATATCTCAGTGCACAGACCTCCCCTCCATCACTGAGCTCCTCTGAATGACTTCAGAGACATGGAGCGATAGGAAGAGCGAGGACAAAAGCAGAAGGAAAAGCCTCCCGCTCCTCTGAACATGCTCGCTGTGAACATGGACATTATTTATTTAAGGATGGGGGGGTCTGCGTCCCTCACCTCCTCTCCTACTGGACCCTGCCTTCACCTGTGGATGGTTCTGTTCAGACTCCAGTTCACTGGACCAGGGAAAAGTTCTCGCTCTCTCTTTCTCTCCCTCTCCGCTATGAATAGTTCATAAAGGAAAAGAGAGACTGTCGCAGCTTGGGCCATGGCTGCTAAATGAGTTGCGTGCCTGACGCTTCCTGGAAATAAAGGTCTGTAGCTCCTGTGAGCTGGTCTTCCTCAGCTTCCTGATTCAACCCTCAATGCAACGAGTTCTGAACACCAGTTGGGTGTAGATTCAGCCTCTGTCCCAACTGGCCTTCAGTCATCTCAGTTTAGAAGCACTACTAGGCCTGTTTTTTTCTTTTGTAATGGCCATTTTACTTACACTGGCATAGTAGTCTGTGTTCCAGAGGGATGGCAGTAGACCGAGGGGTCACCCGGGCCGAGGCACGTGGGATACTGTTGGGTTGGTGTGCTTCCCACTTGCCGGGCGTGTCAGTGCTGCTTGTACGTTTTCTCTGGTACACATTTGCGTGTAATACCTGCCGAATACCTTTGGCATGTTGACAGAAATTACAGAAGTTACAAGCAGGCATCCAGAAGGTGTCTTGAACAGTTCCAAACTTGAGAGAATTGAAACCACTCACTAAACCCTCTTAAGGTCTTCAGTGAATTAATTTCTTGGTGTTACTGGTAAAGTTGTATGTGATGGCATCCTGCTTTACCAGCTTTTGTGAACCTTTAATCTGAATTTTTTTTTAAAGTTCTTTCTCGAAATATGCTGTTAAGCTGGTGACCCCTTGACCTCAAAGCTCATTGTTTGCTTGGGGCCAGAGAGGCATTTTATGTTATCAGGAGTGTTGTCGCGTGGGCTAGCGTGCGCCAGAGAAAATACTCTGCAATACCTTTTAGTGGGTCTGCTGCTGTAAAACGGGCTGTAGGCACAAAACAATGAAATAAAAAAACAGTACTTGAGTAAACGCAAGGACAAATCGGCTTGTGATTTTAGATAAAATCATAAAATGTCCCACCCCTGCTCATGAATGACTTTTGAGAAAAGAATGCCATTTCCGTGGTCTTCGTGCCCCGGCCGTACCGTCGGTGTTAATGAGGTTCTTCTGATTGGAATCTGCCTGATTAAATGGAAAGTTTCCACGCAACTCCGAGCGAATGCTGTTATTACAGCCTCCCTTCTCTCTCTTTCTCTCTGTCTCTCTCTTTCTCCGTCACTCACTGCAGAGGGAACAGCTTGTAAAACAGGTTAATTAATGATGGGCTCGTTATTCATGTATAATTATGCAACTGGTTACGGCTGATCAGAAATCTGGATATGGAGAGGAACAATGTGCGCAGACACAGAATCGTCTGAAGTCGCTTTTTTTTGACAGCCTGCTGCATTCATTTGTCTTTCTCCCTCATTTGGTCTCCTCGCGCACATTGGGCTGTTACCTTTGTCTCTCACCAGTGGGTTTTTTCCCCCTCTGTCTCCAGTTTTCTCACTCACTGTTTCAAAGTTATGTCCAGCAATGTGCACTGTGTTGCATACTGTAGTGGTTGCATTGCGTTTCAGTTGATTGTATTACTGTGGTCGATTGATTTTCTTGCATGTTCACATGTGCCGGCGGCCCGTGTGCTCACCTCGCCACCCACGCAAACACACACACGCTCGTACTAAGAAACGCTCGAATGTGCATAGGAAACACGGTCGTGCGGGCAGGCAGGCAGGCAGGCATACTCGCGCTGCACACCCGGGACAACGCCCCTTCCCCCCTCCCTTTGGTGAGTGAACATCATGTGGGATTCGCAGTCATTAGCAGGCGGTTGTTAGCGACTTGCCTAATTAAACTCATTTACAGGCTGCGCTAATCTTCCAGGGTGACCTTGGCTCTGCGTCTGGCTGATGTTTATGCCTGCGCCCGTCTGTCTATGTGCTCCGAGCATACGCTTTATGGGGTCTTCCATGCGCTGGACATGCCCGTTCCTCGTTTGTCATAATTAAGGGTCTCTGTGACTGTGTGACATTGGTGATGTCATGAACTCCATGTGGCTCTGATCCAGCAGTCCGGGCCCATAGGAAGCTTCGCGCCTGTCTATGGATGGCTTTTTTTCCTTTTTTTGCCTGGGAAACATGCTGGAATTTCACCTCCACTCCTCCTCTCCTTTCTTTTTTTCTTTCTCTCCCATTCCCTCTTCCCACGTTCCTCCTCTGTCTCCCCCTGGAATTTGGGGTAGGGTAGGGGTTGAGACCCAGAGGCTTGTGTGAGGTGCTGGTGAATGATGGTGCTCAGGCCTGGTCCCTCTCCCTCTCCTCTAACAGACACTGTTTGAATAGACCCGACGACAGTCTGACCCAATTGGACCCGACATTCATGAATGAGAGAGATAAATAATTGTGCGGTTCTAGACCTGAAGGCTAAATTACTTACCGATACCGTAATGATGAGTGAATCAGAGATCTCGGGCAGAGGGAGGCTAACTAGCGGTTTAGTTACCTAGTTTAATATAATTTAAACTCATTTTTAAAATGTCAGCTGTCTTTTAATGGCCTATGGGGTTGATTTACTAAGATCCCAAATAAGGGGTGTTATTTTGCCGGCTCAGCCAAACTATTTGCACGTGTTATCATTTTACATTTTGCAGGTGATCAACTAAGAGTCATTATGCAAATGACTCCAGCCACAAACAGCCATTCCTGTTTGGAATGGTTACACAGTGTAAGAAAATGGTGAAAAGACTGGCAGCAATGTTGCCGTTTTTTTATTGTATTTGTATTTTTTTATTTACAGTGTAGGACCTTTACACTGAGCAAGCTGGCGATTCACAACAAACTGTTTCACTGGATGCCTCTTAGTTTCTACCGGGAGTTACAGATGTTTGTCAGGACTGAAATTATCGTAACTATACTTGTAACTATACTTGTGGACCTCTACTGTCTGTTAATCTGCCTCCAATGGGCGGGTCTGCCTGTGCTGGGCTAGGAAGGGTTTCAAGTTTCATTACTGTCAGCGAGGTAACCGGTGTAATAACGTAATCCACGTAACGTCTAGGGGACTAGATGAGACCCTGACCATGATGCACGGTCCTGTCAATCTTTGTGAATCTGGAGCTTTTACACTCACACCAACAGTAGCTAGAGAGAGAGAGACTGAGACTGAGAGATTGACACGGTTACACAGTAGCCCACAGACCCAGCAAATTATGACAAATCTCAGTCAGAGACATGGGTTCTCTCACAGGAAGCAGGTGTGATCCTCAGCACTTTGTTATAAAAATAACCTTGAGGTGTGTGCGTGTGGTAGGAGGAGATGTACAGGATTGACTTAAGGGGAGCGGCAGATGGGATTGATGGAAGATGTGAGCAAGCAGAAAGAATGTGGAGGTATTCAGGAGGAGTAAGGAAGGAACGACAATGATGGAAGAACATGGAGAAGGTGGGAGCCCAGTCTCTAATGGACAATAAAGAGGTGCACAATGACTGGGAAGCTGTGACGGAAGAGTGAGAACGCAGTATGTGTGTGTGTGTGCGTATGCTCATGTGTGTGTGGCAGATGGAAAGCAGCATGTACAAGGGAGAAGGAATGAAAGGGAGAGGGGAAGAGGTTTGGGGGGGGTGGGGGACTGCGGAACTAAGGACACCACAATGTAATGAAGTTTTTAACTGTTGTCATCCTTAATCATTTTAATTGATTCATGACTTCAGTTTGTCATTGTGCATTCTTATAATTATCAAACAAATATTAATAAATGGATGGAGGTGGATGTATTGTGGCTCGCATTGTGGCGATTCAGGGGCTCGGGTGTGACCTTTGACCTCTCATTGGAACGCCCATTTGTTTGCAGATATGGGACGCAAACAGATTTAGCTGGGCTTTATCGTAGGGTGGTATCTGGCAGAGGGACACAGGAGATTTGTAATTACAGGTCTTTCTCGAGTCCCTGCAAACCCAAAGACTCATAGCAGGTGTGTTTGTTTCTCCCTCTCTGCCACTGCCTGGCCTTTGTAATGGCAGCTGTGGCATCTCTCTGTAAATATCCAAAGTGGCAGACCTGTGAAATGTGAGATACTGCATCTACACACTCCTGAATGGGAGCGGCTGCATAGCAAATCAGTGACGTGAGTTTGGCTTTACGTGCATGCGCGTGTGAATTGTAAATCCCGCAGTTAGCCTAACGTGCATTTGTGGCAGGCATGGTGCTTTAGGAGGGAGGGAGAGAGATGGAAGGAAGCGCCATCTCTTTTCCCCGAGGAGCACTTTTAATAAACCGCAACCTCATCCCAAATTGACTCCAATTTAAATTTTACGGCGGGGTGCAAATATGCCGGTTCCCTGTGGGAGCCACGGGGATGACAGCTGACCTAACCACCTCCTGACCCTGTGTAAATCAGGTCAAAGTTCATCACCCCCCTTCTCCAGTAGCCCAAACCACACTCCCTGCACCAGCGGGTGTCATTGTGTTGTAGGCCAGTAGTGACAGGCAGGGCTGACTCACAAAGCAATCTTTATGTCTAATGGCACTGGGGGTGGTGTGTACGTATGATTTTACCCGGGCTACTCAAGTAGAAAGCTTCCCAACAGTATTTGTCCTGTGTGAAACCTGACCTGAATGAGTAAGAATCATGCTTATGTAGAGCTGTTAGCACCCCACTCAGTTTTTCAGACAAAATAAACATTTTCTAGCCAACGGGGACCATATATTAAGTATGTAGAAAACTCAAATGTGTACACTGTCAGGTACGACCTGTTTAGTGTTTTCAGTGGTCAGACATATGGGCATTCAATGTATTAACTAGGGCTGGGTGCTTATTTTTAGGTATACCGGTATGAAGTCATGCAACGGTGTGCAGTTTTGAAAGACCATCATCAATGCCATTTTACTGTTTTTCGTTCAATGAATATTAATAATGGCACATTGCTACAGTATCCAAATACCGTCATACTGTCAATAATATGAAAAAATCACATGATATTTTGGCGATATCGCCCAGCCCTAGTATTAACCCAGACAGAGCGTTTTTACCAGTCCCTCCCTCCCCTGTAATTTTGGCCAGTTCACCCCTCATTTTGGTAAAATTTCCAAACCTTAATGACCAGTTTGGTCTCAAAACCCACAGATACCACGTGGCCATCATTATTGACCCTGTTCAATTATTTACTCATCTTTTCCCGTCAAGGCTAATATCATTATGATGGAGGCAGTAATGAAAGAAAGAAATAACCTGTTTTGTTTTGCACTGTTCCGCTAATCCGTCTCAACCAACCCAGGAAACATTGACCTGAAATTTTGGTGGTGCAGGTACATTGCCCCCCCCGCCCCGGTCCACTCGGTCACTGTCAGGAATGGCGGTTTGGGGCTGGGCTGGTGGGAGGGGGGTGGCTGTTATATGAAATTGAAATAAATTTGAACAGCTTTTTTCTGTGTCTCTGGAGGTGGCAGAAGGGAGGGGGGTTCTGGGTAGGGGATGTGGGGTCAGGGTAGACAACACAGGGTCATGTGGGAGCAGAGGTAGGTTTTTGTGCCTTTTAGATGGAAGCCTCGATCAGAATCGGGGACAGAGGTGGGGGTGATGTGCGTGTGTATATGGAAGGGGGGGGGGCGGCGGCGGCTTGCTGCTGTTTTAAAATGAGATTTTACTTATTTATTTATTTGAACTCTGAGCTCAAGGCCATCTCCGTGCTCCGTCTTCCACCCTCTCTCTCTCGCCCCGACCCCTCCCCTTCTCGGTCTTATAATGTGTGCGCTCTTGCACATGCTCTCGCTTGCTCTCTCTTATTTAGTGTGTATGCGTGTGAGGCAGAGAATGTGCATGTGTGTGTGCGTGTGCAGGTTTTTTTGTTTTTCTCTCCTCTATTCTGAATATAGAAGCTCTCTGAGTGCTTTGGGTAGTGATGCCCACGGTAGGTTTTTGATTCCCTTCACAGGCTGCATCTCTGCCTGTTTTGACATCTGTGGGAATCTGATACAAACACACACCTAATGAAAACCTCTCACAGTTGGACTTCAGACAGATTACCTTTGAACGCCTTTCATTTAAAAAAGAGAAAGCTGAGCCCAGAGTGAGCTTTTATATTTTAATCTTCTCCCTTTTTGTCTGCAGAAGTGATTTTATTATATATATATATTTTTTTTAGCTCTTCTCGTGTCTGCTGGGTTCTGATTACCTGAATGAAAGTGTTGCTTCAGGTGAAGCGTGCGTACGTGAACGTTTGTGAGTGTGCGCATTCATGCTCCTGTGTGCTTGTGTAACTGTGAGAGGTACTGTTATCATACTGTGGGTCGGTGTCGGTCCTTTGTGTGTACGTGCATGTTGGGATACGATGCAGTTGATCAGCCCTTTATTCTGTGCTTGGTGCATTTTTAGTTGTGTGAATGTTGGGCCATTACAGAGTGCTGGTCATCACGGTTTGTGTGCGTGTGCGTGTGTGTGTGTGTGTGTGTCACTATCTCATAGAGCACCCCCCCCCCCCCCTCACCCTAATGAACACACTCTCATAGAGCACCAACCCCCCCTCACCCTACTGAACACTCATCGAGCACCACACCCCCTCACACAACTGAACACTCTCATAGAGCACCACCCCCCCTCACCCTACTGAACACTATCTCAAGAGAATCACCCTACTGAACACTATCTCAGAGCATCACCCCCCCCGCACCCTATTGAACACACTCATAGAGCACCACACCCCTCACCCTACTGAATACTCTCATAGAGCCCCACACACACCCCCTCACCCTCCTGAACACTGAGCACCACCCCTCCCCCATCACCCTACTGAACACTCTCAGAGCACCACACCTACTGAACACTCTCATAGAGCACCACCCCTACTGAACACTCTCATAGAGCACCACCCCTACTGAACACTCTCATAGAGCACCACCCCCTCACCCTACTGAACACTCTCATAGAGCACCACCCCCCCTCAGCCTACTGAACACTATCTCAGAGCATCACCCTCCCTCACCGTACTGAACACACTCTCATAGAGCACCACGCACACACCCTCACCCTACTGAACATTCTCTCATAGAGCACCACACACACCCCCTCACCCTACTGAACACTCTCTCATACAGCGGCACACATGAAACTGCCCTCCTGTTGGGCCTGCCAAGGAAAGGCTGCTCAGGTGACCACAAATATGTGCAAGCTCTTGTTTGGTTGCCATTGCTCTTCGCTTGACTCCTTGACGGCCTTATGCAGGGCGACTTACATAGTGTACATTCTTACAGATCCATTCATGCTGGTGGAGAGATTAAGGCTTTTCTGTGGAGTCTGCAGTGCTCTGTCTGAAGATCCAGATCCATCTGGCACACCTCATGTTAGCCACTTTTCCTACCCACATATTCCTACAATACCCAAAATGCAATGGGCGAGTCTTATTACATCACATTTGTGTTGATTCTGATGGTGCCATCCATTGAGTGTGTTTTGTCCCTCATAAAGCTGCTTGGTCTCTGTCAGTCTTTTTCTTTCTCTGTCATCGTCCCTGGATCCTGATTTGGCATCTGGTTGGAGCCCCCATTCCCGGTCTGTGGCGTCTCACTTACATGCACCTGTCCCACCCCCCTCTGAATAGCCTCAGTATAGGTCTCCCCTCTCCTTACCTCCCTCCTGCACTGCAGTGAAGATGCATTGGGGCGTGACTGTGGTGCTATCAGAACGTCATGTGGCGGTGGAGGGGGGCATGTTGCTTGAATGCGAAGTGAGACCGTACCCTGTTTGCGACCCCGAGTTCATACAGACGCAAGTTTACTGCTGCAGTTGAACTGAAGTACAGTGCTCTAGGGTACACAACAGCGAGGCTCCACCAGGGAGTGGAACACACAACCTTGTGGTTAAAAGCCTCTTTTCTCAACCGCTGCATGAAATCAGAATCCTGACCACTTTTTGTTGGCAGTGAGCAGGTCAAGTGGCCCAGGCACAAATTTTTTTTTTTCCCCACGCAGTATGCAAACTAAAAACTCCAGCAAAATCAGCTGTTTGGGTTATGTTTGAGTCATCATGTCCTCATAGGCCATATTGGATCCCAGTATCAGGAATTCTTTCCTGTTCAATTTTAAGGGCCTGGAGTTTGAAAATTATTATGAGTGTATTAGTCCATCTGACGGGCATTTTGCTTGTGTCTCTTGATCAGTTTTCTCTGTTTGTACAACTGTTTATTGTTTCAAATTTTAGACCTATGGATAGAAATAGTTTTTTCTATCACTCAGTTTATATAAGCCATTTCCCCCGTTCTGTACTACCGCTCACATTCCTGACTACATTATTTTCTGCATGAGTCTTGTCACTCCACTGTGATTGAGATTGAGACATTTTGAGAAACCTATGATAATAAGTGCGTCACTTGAGTGGCTGCCTTCCGCATTCTGCCCACCTCTACTGCACAACCAACAGCAATGGGTTTTTACAATCTCGTAACATCCGTCCATCCACAGTGATAGAGTAAAACGCATCTCCCACTGCCTAAAACACAACACACATCCCCTACTCCTACAACACTACCCCCACCTCCTAAAACACAGCGCACAGCCAGCTCCTAAAACACAGCACTCATTCCTCCCGCCTAAAATACAACAGACCACACCCCTCTTAAACACAACACACATCCCCCTCCCTTCTAAAACACAACACACATCCCCCTCCCTTCTAAAACACAACGCGCATCCCCCTCCCTTCTAAAACACAACACACATCCCCCTCCCTTCTAAAACACAACACACATCCCCCTCCCTTCTAAAACACAACACGCATCCCCCTCCCTTCTAAAACACAACACACATCCCCCTCCCTTCTAAAACACAACACACATCCCCCTCCCTTCTAAAACACAACACACATCCCCCTCCCTTCTAAAACACAACACACATCCCCCTCCCTTCTTAAACACAACACACATCCCCCTCCCTTCTAAAACACAACACACACCGCCCCTAAAACATCTCATTTTTTATGGCCTGGGCCGTTGTATCTCAATTTCCTCCAACCTCTCATTTCCTTTCATTAGTTAGGTTTTCATTTCCTTTCATCAGTTTTTCATCGACGTTGTGATTGGCTAAGGAATTACGGTTGTGAGTGACCTTTTTAGCTGCACGGGGTCGGGGTTCCACTCCACAGGTTCCCTACAGCTGCCTTTCAAAATAAACCTGTTTTTGTAGCTCACCGCTGGAGCGCTTCAGTTTCCACGCCCACTCTGCACCTTCAATGCACAGGCAGCCCAACTTGCTATCCACCTCCCCAGATCATTCTGGGGTACGCACCCTTTGGCACGAGCGCGTGGCACACGCTGTAAAATCAGATGTGGAAATCCCTTTCCTGTTCATCCTCGGGGGTGGGAAGTGGTTGGGGGGAGTGGCTGCAACATTTTTTCCATGGGTGGGGGTAACTAATACAAAGCTTTGTACAATTTTTGGGATATTGGCGAGTTTTGGGCGACAGTGTGCATTCATGGGTCTTTCAGCACAATACTTTTGATTTTTTTCCCCTGCATTGACTGCAGGGTGACCCTGTACGTGTTGAGATGGATGAAGGGGGGCGGGGGGGTATTTGGGGCATTCCTGCCAGGTTCATGATACACCATTAACCCCTCGCTCGTCGCCACACAGAGGGGGTGATACCAGATCAGCTTTTCATCTTACTAATTGGAGTGTGCAAGCCAGCACTGTTAAAGTGCTCCCCAGGGCTCTCTCTCTCTCTCGCTCTTTCTGTCTATCTCTCTATCTCTCTTTTGTTGTTATTAGGCATATGAGCCAGCTCTAGTAAACAACCAGCAAGTCCAAATTAGAGCCCTTTGAGTGATGAACTGATCCCCCCCCCATTCCCGATCCCTCTCACTCTCCCCCTCTCTCTCACTTTCTCGTTCCCTCTCCCTCCCTCCCTCCAGGGCTCTCCTCTTTCTCACTCTCCATCCATCCCTCTCTCCTCTTTTGTCTGCTTGTCGTGTTCAGCCTGGTTTGGCATGTGGCCCTGTGGAGGGGGGAAAAAAACAGGTTGGGAGGGAAAGAAATGAAGATTGAGGCACACAAAGGCTCCAGCTCAACCTTGAGGTGGAAATTAATAATGGTAAAAATAATTACTGCCCCCCACCCCCCCAGCACACACATACACACACACACACATACACACACCCCTCCCACCTCTCCGACCTAGTTTCCGTAATGGAGAGAGATGGACCCCGTCTCCCTTTCTCTCTGTCTGTGTGGGTGGGTAAAGGCAGGTGAGGGGGGGCCATTTGAGGGAATTTACAGTAAATGGCAGGATTTTGGGGTACGGCAGAATGCTCGCGCTCCTCCCTCCCTTCCTCCTCACCCTGCCCTGTTTCTGTCTTTGTGAGCGGCCACACGGCGTTCCTGTGGGTTAGCGCCGATGAGCTGTGAGTGATGCTCCTCTCCTCTCCCTCCTGCAGATCTCCTCTCTGGTCACCCTGCAGCTGTTGAGTCAGACGAGCCACGACGACCAGCTGGACGCCCCCAAATACAAGTGCGCCGTCTCTCTGGACTTCATCCGGGCAATCTCCAGGTTAAAAACGAGCGCACGCACACACATCCTGTGATCTTCGGGTCAGGGTCAGGTGGCTGTAGCCAACGGGAGGGTTACACACTTTTCCACAAAGGAGAACAAACATCACCAACTGTGCTTGTGTTCATGTCTGATGCCCTCTTTCCACCAACACAAACCTAGTTCTGGTTCTGGGCTGGTGCTAGTGCCGGTTCACAGTTGGTTCAACTTGCGAACCTTCTAAGAACCGGTTTGCGTTTCCACGGGCTAGAGAGCCACGTCATTACGTCACTGTATACGTCTGTATAAGTCTCCGCTTTCCCAGCAACACTCGCGCTAACTTCAAGCACAGTAACAACAATGGCGGACTGCATCGCATCGCTAGTGTTGCTCCTGGCTTTCCGAGCCTACATTGGCATCCAAACACGACTGGTCCAACGTATCTGTGCTGCTCGTTATGCTGAAGCTCTGTTTTTTTATTTTTTTTTAATGGCCATCACAAGTTTTAGTTGATCTTGGTTGGTCACGATAATCCCGGCCCCGGCCCCTGACGTAACCCCCGGACGTAAGGGGTTCTTGGTTCAAGACCAGCTCAGTGTTGGTGTTGCTCTGGAACCAGTTTTCCTGGCCGAGAGCCGGTTTTTTTGCGCATGGCTCCGAACCGGCCCTCGAACTTGCTTGGTGGAAAAGGGGTATGAGACCTTATGACCATTCTGAGAACACGCAGATCTCAGTCTAACTGCAGGGTCAGTGCAGGAGTACCCTGTATGACTGTATATGCTCAGAAATGGGCATTGTGTGTGCGTAAGTTTTGAGTGTAGCTGTTGCCCCCAGCCTGCAGTGTGAGCAGGTGTTTGCAGTGGGGGAGAATGTGGAACAGACGGTCAGTGCTGTGCACTGAGTATCTCTCTCACACACACACACACACACACACACCTACACACACACACACACAGTACAGTTTGCACCTCATAGGATCACAGGTCTTGTCTAACAGCACTGCCTTCCCCCTGGTGTTCTCCACTCATGCTCTGTAATGAAGCAGACAATCTGACATTTCTGCCTTGTGTATATTTCACACCTGTGCTCCCAATCCTGAGATTGACTGAGGAACGCAGCCTCATTCAGAATCAATGTGCAATACATCTACATGCTATTAAAAAAAAAAAAAAAAAGATGGCAAGTTTTTAGAACTACAGTGACTTTTAAAAGTACGACAGAAAGCTGGCATCTCTACAGGTGGCTGTGTTAATGACATGAAGCCATCAAAGCCTCACATATTGAGCTCCAGTCACAGCGCTTTATTTCAACAGACAATCTCCAATGACTTAACAGCTGAGAGTAATTAAAAAGATTTAATTGAGCAAATAACAAGCCAGAGGAGCTGACCCGTGATGGAAGGAAGAGGCGTGTCCCGTGGGAGAGCGCAGAGCAGGTCCGATAAAGATGCTGTGCTGGGACATGACAGAACAACAGACAACAGCCTGATAACTGACCGTTACTGAGTACCGTGCTGTGGTGACTGACCTGAGAACAGTGGTACAGTAACTGACCTGAGTACTGTGCTGTGGTGGCTGACCTGAGAACCGTGCTGTGGTGGCTGACCTGAGAACAGTGGTACAGTAACTGACCTGAGTACTGTGCTGTGGTGGCTGACCTGAGAACCGTGCTGTGGTGGCTGACCTGAGAACAGTGCTACAGTAACTGACCTGAGAACAGTGCTACAGTAACTGACCTGAGAACAGTGCTACAGTAACTGACCTGAGAACAGTGCTACAGTAACTGACCTGAGAACAGTGCTACAGTAACTGACCTGAGAACAGTGCTACCGTAACTGACCTGAGAACAGTGCTACCGTAACTGACCTGAGAAACAATGCTGTGGTGACTGACCAGGTAACAGCGCTCTAGGGAACACGCTATTCATAGATGAGCATGACAGTAAGATGTACGGTCTGCTGGATAACAGTGCTCCTGTTAGAAGTTTAGAGCGATGGCTGAGCTGCGCTCCGGTCTGTGAGCAGACTGTCCCGTTTGTCTGACCTTGAGAAAGCCCCTCCCCTAGAAGCCAATAAAAACAGCGGAAGCATCCAAACGGCTGTGTTATTAATGGAAGCCTGCCACAGGTCACCACGCTGCAGCTCAGCCGCGGGACGCAGGGCCGCCTCCTGTAGGAGGAACAGCCAGCTGTTTGGAGCTATAGCTGCAAATAGGAGCAGCCGCGGTGAACCCAGGAGGTGTGAATTAAGGAAGGAAATGTTGGGGGGCAGGCAATCGTGGACAAGATGGAGGATCACCTGCTGGATAGGAGTCTTGTCTCGTTCTGCCAGCATGTAACATGACTAGGACCCTCTTCAGAGATGGTGAAAGGGGGAGGGGCTTGACTCCTGAGGGGTGGGGGCTGGTAGAACATGGTTATTGCATTCATCAGGAATGTATTTCACAGTGGAAGAGATGGACAGAATACTGACCAATGAACCGACACAGCTTTCTGTTGGTACTTCCCTTATTTCTGTTTGTAGGTTTAGCAGGTTTTAGACAGTGCTTACATTGCAGTCATTACTCATTTATAGTCCTGCAGGATTCATACAACAGTTTATCAAGTGTTGTCTGAAGAGATTGATATATCACCCATTCTTCAGAATTGGGACAAAACCTTTTTTTTTTGTTTTGTTTTTTGATTTTTTTTTTTTTACTCTTCATTTATGCTGGGAAAATACATTTTGAAAGATCAAAGCCTGTACAGGGGCCATCTGCCAGTCATTACATTTTTTATTAAATAACCATTTTTTTGCACTTTCTAACATTCACACAGGACTCCCATTACAAAAAGCTTTTTTTGCTGAATAAAGCAGATGTTTCAGCTATTAATGGTATTTAAATAATTTTAACTAAATTGCTGATTTCAATAACATGATTCAATTGCTCATTAGAATTGAGCTCAACCCCGTCAGATAAAACTATAGAGTTGATATTGTCCAGAGTTGACAAAATGTTGTATTGTCTCATTTCACGGCAGACCAGTAGTGAGTGTTTTTCTCAGTTGCTAAGAAGTCTCTTAATGCAAGTGAAAATACGCATTTTTAAACCATTTAAAAAAATTGATTTAGAAGGGAGATGGAGTTGACCTGTTATTTTTCAGACAATGCTGATTGCAATATTATTTCTTTCATTTTTCAAAAAATATAAAACTTGCCAGAGGACAAGTGATCTTGCTGCCTTCTGTGAAACTATGGAGTGAGGCAGGGCTCTTTAGGATATGACTAACCCTTTTTATGACTGAATAAATTCAATATTTCTGACTGTTCACAATAAACGTTCAAGGGCCAAAAATGTAATAGAAATTACATTTTAAAAAGAGGTTTATAAGAGTGGAATTTCACACCCATGTTATCAGTAAAACAAAAAATATATATATATTTTAAAGCAGCTATAGTTGTAGCATTTACAGTCATTTCAAATTAGTAAAGGTACTGTATAGTTGTAATTTGTGTGACTTTATACAGGAGTCTGTCTTAGGAGTGGGATCTGATAATCTTTGGCCTGCCACCATGTTCAGCCTATAGAAAATTGCTTCCTTCTCTGGAGCAGTTGTAGGCACAGTTGAAGTGAAAGCAGGGGGGTTGAGGAACCAGCAGGTGTATATTTGTATGATGTGTGTGTGTGTCTGTGTGTGTGTGTGTGTGTGTGTGGGGACAGGTGGTGTTGATGGGGTGGTCAGTTGATCGATGTGTGTTTTTTGGACCATAGCGAACGCTGCTGTTCATCGTCATGGAACACAGAACCCTGTGGCTCCACCTCCTCTTCTCTGACCCTGCTGGCTGAAGAGAGCTCACACATGCGCACACGCATACACACATGCACACGAATGCGTGCTCACACATACGCACACACACACACACACACACACACGCATGAATGCGCACACATACGCGCACACGTACATAAGCGGAAAACAGAATTAATGTTGTTCACACATGTTGAAAGCGTAATCAAATTTAGTTATACACACACTCCACAATACATCCACAAAAATGCTATCAGCGTAGACTCAAACACTCAGTCGCGCACACTGGAAACTGGCTTAAAATACTGTTATTGTCACAGACCTGCTAAAAACATGTCATCAGAGTTGCATCACAGGTTACACAAGTGATGATACATTGACTTTGTGAGTTGAGATGTTTTTGTGGTTTTTGTTTTGGTAAGACTCAGGAGAAAGGCATTGACTTGCATTTAAACCAGGACTCAGGCAAATGCATGCAGCTTCTGTTTTCTATTTTGTTCCTTCCCTCTACTGTTAAAATGAAGCATATATTTTAGTTGCTCATAATTTACATTTTAAAAATGCTCTGATTCCCGGCGAGAGGTGTGGCACAGTCCATAGGACGGCCAGCTCTGGACCCTCCCGTACGGGCTCGGGTTCGGTCCCCACCACTGCACCCTCTGACCTGTAATCCCTTTTCTATCTGTGACCCTCTCTGCTTACTCCCGGCCTGAATAAAGCAAAAAAATTAATAAATGTGCTCATTTAAAAAAAACAAAAAACAACCTCACGGTAAATTGATTCAGCTGAGCTGCCACCCATATTTATGCATGCGTTTAAGCTTAGTTACCAGAGGCAGGAGAACACCGAGTGGAAGTGCCACACCTCACTTGCACATACGCACATATAACTGTGGCATCAAACAGTCACTAATTTTCCTTATTTTCCTTTTTTTAATGAACTGCATAAAAATCTTGCCATGAGCATGTAGGCACAGCAGCGCTGCGGAGATAAATATGTTTTCTGTTGCAGTCGGTGATACAGATCATGTAAATTTATGTAAATTACATTGTCAGCTTTTAAATTGCACATCAATTAAACACAATTATGCCGGGCTAACAAACACCGCACTACAATGTTTTACACTTTGCGGGGCGCGCTCCGCTTCAGTGGAAAGTCTCGCTGTTATTTAGAGTGCGCAGCGATTTCATCGTTGTTTATTTATCATTGTTTTCATGTTGTGTTATTTCTAATCACCGTGAATCTTGAACATTTACAGGCACGACATGCAAATTCTTTTTCAATGATTGGATTGATTGCATTTTCCGCCTGCTTAAGACCGCAGTGCCTCGATGTGTACGCTTCACTTCTGTGACATACGGACCAGGGGTAAAATGCACCTGCAAATGATGTTGAATCAACACGTCAGTTTTCTTTTCTCTCGTCTTCTTAGAACGGTGGGCTTTGATATCCTGCGGTACCTGTACGACTTCCTGTGAGTGTGCCTTTGCAATGACACCATAGGTAAACCTGTAATAGGGGTCCCCTGGAGCCACACGGCGACGTTATGGACCGGAACCTCTTGTTTTTTCGGAGGCCTGACAGAAGGTCAGTGGCGCACTTTGCCTGACTTTATGGGGATGGTCGTCTGCTGCTGGGTGCCAGCGACGTTGCTTTGTCAAATGGAAATAAACTCTCAGACAATGAACACGAGAATATCCCTGACTTCACTCCACCTTCCTCCACCTTCAGTGAGGATTACTCTTCGACACACCAGCCATTTAGTGTGCTGTGCTGTACGCAGCGGTGCACACCTCCCTGCTGGACCAAGAGGCGACAACATTTCTCTGTAAACTACATTGTTTGATATCCGAACAATAAAGTGTGAAATCAACTTGTCATAACTGCGGTCTCATTTTTTGGGAGGGTAATCAGTGCTTTGGGTTTTTAAAATCAGTGATAAATAACTCTGTTTTGCATTTATTTGAAGTAGAACGTGTAATGAGGTTTTTCTGGCAGAGCCTTCACCCGGACCCCAAAGTAGAACGAACCTGTCCGTGTCACAACCTGACGCGCCTGCCGCTTCCTCACCCTCTACAGACGCGGGATGAGCTTCCAGATTTACGCCCGTCTGCCACTGGCCTATGATTCACCCATACCTGCCATGTCTCATCTCCTGTGTCCCACAGACATGTCGGGGGATACGCAGAAATGAACTAAAATCTCAAAACATACTGATTTACATAATTTTGTTTACAGTTGCACATAAATATTAGACACCGCATAGTCAAAATGTAGGTTTTATTCATGTGCACGTGCAGTACAGGCGGTGATATCAGGGTGATGTCAGGACCTCCAAGTGAAGGGGTTGTTACGGAACCTCAGCGATTATTTTAAACACCTCAGAGATTACAGAATCTCATAGATCATTTCAGAACCTCAGCGATTATTTCAGAACCTCAGATTATTTTACCTTGGAGATTATTTCCGCACCGAAGAAATCATTACGGAACATCAGAGCTCATTTCAGAACCTCAGAGATTATTTAATTACCACAGAAATTATAACGGAGCATCAGAGATGAGTTCAGTACCTCAAAAATAGTTTCATAACCAGGTTATTTCTGCAGTGAAACTGAAAGCATGCTCACAGCCAGGTTCCCTCTCTGAAATCTGTTGTGTGATGAAACACTGACCCTGTCTACCAGGAGTAATCTGCTGGTCCTGACCGTCTTCAAGATTGTCAAGTGTTCTTTGAAGTGGAATGGGGAAAAAAAGACAATGCCTGTAAGAAACCTACTGCTTTGTTTCAGGGATGAGTTTCTGGCTTCAGTGCGCAGTGGAGAATGTGGATTTTTCAGGTGCAAGTGAAGTTCACCACTCCTTTTATTTAATGTGCCTCGCACAAAAACAGTCTCAATGAGTCTGCTTTGGGGGGAGAATGTAGTGTTATTCTTCAAGCCGGTTGACAGCCACAAGACGAATGTATTCTAAAAAACAACAACCGTAAAAACCTTTGGGCAATGGTGTAAGTAATTTTTCAAAAGTAATAATGTATACATATTGAGAATGTTACTTAGTGGCTGGGGAGAACTGACACCCATGTCACAAATATCCCCCCCCCCCCAAACTACATTCATGGCTGTGGGGATTCTGTATTGCATTGTGGAGGAAGTTCTTGTTCAATTCATCACTGGTTTCATCATTAGTGGAGCGTAGCATGAGCTCCCGCTCTTTGAGCTGTTGCTTTACACACAGACCCTGATCCAAACCTGTAGGGCTGCGAGTCTGTTGAGTAGCTGCACTAGGTGTTTCCTCCAACCCTCACTGTTTTATTGGCGGAGTGAGTATTACAGAGGGATTGATTGCGGCGTTGCCGGTTGAGAGAGGGGGAAACCTGTTTTCCTGTACACGACAGACAGAGAGACAGATGGAGGGAGCGTGTGAGGGAAATGGAGGGAGGGACGCAGTCGCACGCAGTCTGTTCGGGCTCCAGAGACCGAGAGAGGACCGGGCTCTCATTTGGGGAGGCGGAGAAAGAGAGAGAGAGAGAAAAAGGAGAGAAAACACTATTATCACCTCAAGTCTGTCGCTGCGTGGCACTGAGATAATTTAGAACTGAGTAAGAGGGAAGGGAGAGGGAAGAGAAAGGGAGTGAGGGCCTGACAGGAAAAAGTTGGAATTTCGTATGGAAAACCCATAAAGAAGCAACAGGGAAAAAGAGAGGAAAAACATAATCATGAATTTGGGCACAATGATACTGTGGAGAAATGGCAGGGAGAGGACAGGAGTAAGAGAGGAGGGGGCGGGGGGCGGGGGGGATAACGTGAATGGGAGAGAGGGAGGAGGAGGTGTGACGCTGGGGAGCTGGGAGAGAGAGAAACCGCCTGGGGGGGGTGAGGAAAAAAAAGACAAAGAAGGAGAGAATGAACGAGAGGACCACGAAAGATGTTGGAAAGAAAGGAAACTGAAAGGGGTTTAATGAGTGAAAGAAAAACAACGCAGAAGCAAAGTCAGTGGTGGTGAAAAATAAAGCAGAGGGGTCAGAGGGAGAGATAAAGCTCAGGATAAAGGGATAGGCAGGGGAGAGAGTGATAGACTGACAGGGGGGAAAAAAGGGAGGAGAGGGATGAGAGGAGAGAGGCCGTCTCAGCCTAATGCACGTGTGGAGCTGGTGTTACAGAGAGGGAGGGAGAGAGGAAGGGAGGGAGGGTGGTGGGAGGGAGGAGAGAGAGAGAGAGAGAGAGCGGGAGGAGGGTGAGGTATTTAAGCACGGAGCAGGACAGCGCAGGCAAAGCTCTCAACTCCCAGCGAGTGTAGGGAGCACTGGAGGAGAGGGAGCAGAACGTGACAGCCCTTCAGCCACAGACACACACGCCCACGCCTGACTCTTCCCTCCCGCTTGCCCGCAGCCCCGCCCACGCGCACCTGGACTCCTGGTTTCCGTTGGGACCATACCTGTGACCGCCCCCCTGTACCCTACCCCACCTCTCTCTCTCCGTCTCTCTCTCGCTCTCTCTCTCTCTGTCTCTCTCTCTCGCTCTTTCCCTGGCTCTCGGCGAGATGGCGCGGGCCTCTTTCGGGGGCGCCCTCAGCTGCGCCCTGCTGGCCCTGGCGCTCGGCAGCAGCCTGGATTTGGGGAGCCCTCCGTCGGGCTTCTACCCCCGCTTCAACCCCTTCTTCTTCCTGTGCACCCACCACGGGGACATGGAGGGGGCCGGCATGGCGGAAGGAGGGGGCGAGGTTCTCCTCACCCTGCAGATTGTGGGGAACCCTGCCGCCTACACCCCCGGACAGGAGTACCAGGGTGAGTGTACCCCTTTAATGTGTGTGTGTGTGCGTGCGTGCAGGCGCGTGTGTCTGCACTCTCATTTGCATCGCGCATATTACGAGATGCATTTTCCGTTATAATTTTTTTTACATGTGGACAGCACTTTTATATCTGACTAGTGCTATGCCCGTGCTAGTACTTAGTTTAGTTACGTATATTAGGTTGTGTGTCACTGGAGCATCTTGGTGAATGTGTCTTTTGTAAACTCTCATTGGTAGCAGTTGTGAAGCGCTGTCACACTGTTGCTCTTGGAGAAGCGATGGGGGCGCCTCGCAGTTCGCCCAGGTCTGCGGAGTGCGGACCTGCGCAGGCGAGCGCAGCGAACCCCCAAACCCTGTGTCGTGCGATGATGTTTTTTTGTGGAGGAATAATTCGAGAATTCCAGTGACTTCCCATTTAAGGGAGCTGGCGCTCCCAGGACCACTTGGCTGGGAATGATGGAATAAAGCGGTTTTGTGCGGGTTTGTCTGCCGCTCGTATGAATGCGTGTTTATATAACAGTAATAAGTAGTGATGGGGAATGTGGGTCTTCCGCTGCTCTCTTCCCGGCGGTAGTTGCTGTGGTGGTAGTTGCCGTTGTCGGTGCTGTGATCTGGCTGCTCTCTGTGTAGGTGTTTTTTTCCTGAGGAGAAATCGCAGAAACTCTCAGGTGTGAGAAAGAGTAGGAGAAAGGGAGAGAGACAGAGACGCTCTTCACCCTGACAGAAAACAAAATAAAACGGTAAATAAAACCACAGCAGGTGGAGGAAGAAATGTGAAAAATGAAAAAGCAATGACAAAAAAAACCAAAGATTGTTTCCTGTGATCTTGTGTGTTGACACCTGTGCATAGGAGTAAGTATCAACACACAAAGTGAATACTTCTGGACTTCTGGTCACAACAGTTGAGTAACTCCTGCTGTCCGGAATGCCAGAGTAGTGACCTAAGTTTTATTACATTTTTTTACTGTAAATTTGGGCCTGTTTATTTAAATGAAACTAGGCTGCCATCTGTAAATCTCCATACATAATGGTCACCCTCAATATGTTTACTTCATCATATCCGTGCTCTTATGAACTGGAGACACTCTGGTTACACTTATGCGACCATGTCATGGTCAAAAAGGGCCTTTTGTATTTGAGCAAGATAAGAAGCAAAGAGACTGAGAAAGAGGCAGAGGGAAAGAAAGAGCGAGTGATGGAGTGAGTGAGCGATAGAGCGAGAGAGTGATAGAGTGCATGTGAAGGCAGAGCTAGAAGCAGAAGACAGTAGTGGTCTCAGTGGATTTTTAGGAGGCGGGCTCTGCTGAAGCACCTTTTAGGCAGCATTAGTGCGGATTGGAGGGGTCTGTACATCTGCTGTAGTGCTCTGATTGTGGGGAGAGAGGATGGACCAGCACGGCACTGGAAATGACACTTTTCTCCTCTCTACAATGCAATGTTTTAGCTGCCCGCTGCACAAAGAGAGAGAGGGATGTAGTGAGAAGAGAGAAGGCAGAAGGGACTATAGTATTTTATGTATTTGTATATTATTTTCTTAATTATAGTTCAATGTAATGTTCATTTTCACACTAATTCACACATGATACAGCACATACACGTAAAGGCATGTACACATGCACAGGCTAACATACATACACACACACAAACACACACTTTTATTCTATTTGTGATTATTCTGTTTGTTGTATTTTTTCATGCTTTGGATATATATATATATATATATATATATATATATGTCATGCCAATAAAGCAAATTTGAATGTTCTAGATGCACATGCATAAACACGCACACAAGTACATACGCATGTAATCTTTCGCATACAGAAACATAGTACCCGTCTTCTCCCGCATGCGTAGGCAACTATCATTTCATACGCGTACACTCACGTATACACACGCTTGTCCTCATACGTGTACGCACACACACACACACATCCCTGGTACACAACCAGTACACACATTCACATGCACACGGCAGGCTCAGTCTCTGACACGCTTCAGTGAAATCACACGCAGACATCCGCCGCGCATTAACGTTGCGCAAATGTTCTAGTGCTTTCCGCGGGAGCGAGACGGGTGCCCGGTGGGGCGCCGGGTCCAGCCGGGGTTCTAAGTGTGACCCGGGGGTCCGAGACCGCTGCTGGTTTCCGGCGGTGGTCCGGCACGCGAGCCAGGTTGGCGAGGCAGAGAGGACCTGATGTCCATCCTTCTCTCGCCGAGACCTTTTCACGTCTCTAATTACAGCTCTACCGTGTCATTCAGTCCACATGATTTTGTTTAGTCTTTCTTTTTGTCAAACTGTACTTAGGCACCATTTTTGTTGCTGAGCGAAGAAGTGTATTTATTTGTTTTTTTTTAAGGAGAGCGAGAGTCTGCACTCCTTTTTCCATAGTGAGGGTGAAAGACGGGAGTAGTGACCACAGCTGAGAAACTGTAATGTGGGGATTGTGAGGGGGGGGTCGCATTTGGCTGGAGAGCTGGCTGCCCCAAGGACTGCGCCACACGTCTTGCCAGATGCGTATTTATTTTTATTCATTTCGATACGTATCTTTTGCGCACGTAGCCTGTTGCTTTACATTAATGTTTTTTCAGGGGGGTCGAATGCGGAGGGTAAGGAATGAAAGGGATATTTGGAGAGGTTTCTTTTTTGATGGGTTTGTGATGAAAGCCATTCTTGCAAGGCGAAGGCAGACTGAATGCTTTCCGCCTGCTTCACCTGCGGTTTTATGGTGGCCGTCACTGATAAGATGCTCTGTTAGCAGCTGAGTTAGTACACTCTTGCATTATATGCGACAAGTAATATACATTTAAAGGTTTTTCATTTACTGCTCCCTGATGGATTCTGAAGACTCGGTGCGGTGGTAATTGAGTAACGATCCTCTGACCTGCCGTACGCCCCTTCCTTCCTCACCCCTCCCATTCCTTATACAGCCACTGCCTCTTCTTCTGCACTGAGGACGCATGTGTGGTGTGCTGTGTCCGTGTGTGTTCGTGTGTGTTTGTGTGTATGTGTGTGTGTGAGATCGAGAAGTCGCAGTCTCTGTGGTTGTGTTTGTGTGTGAGGTGATGGGACCTTTTCCTTTGGCTACTGGTGTAGCACTGCGCAGCTCCCCCATGTTAGTGTCAGTACCGTAACTTGTGAAAGCAAAAAAGAGAGGGAATGAAGAGAGTGAGAAAAGGGAGTTGAGAGTGAAAGAGGAAAGGCTTCCAGGAAGAGGAGAGATGGGAGAAAAGATGGAAAAGGCAGAGGGTGGAGAAGATGGAGAGAGAGAGTGCGGTGTGTGTGTGTGCGCGTGTGTGCGCATGTGTATGTGTGCATGCATGTTTGTGTGTGTGTGTGTGTGTGTGTGTATGTGTGTGCGTGTTTGTGCGCGCGCGCGTGTGTGTGTGCGCATGTGTATGTGTGCATGCATGTTTGTGTGTGTGTGTGTGTGTGTGTGCGTGTTCAGAGTACACACAGAGGTCTGTGTTCAGCAGACCCTGGGGGGCTCTTCCAGCCCACCACATCCTGGAAACAGGCCCATGTTTTCATTATTTTTCAGAATTTATTCCTAGTCATTTTTTTTTCTTTTTCCAACCAACAGCTTCTTCTTTGTGAAAAGAAATGAAAGTTGAGTGCAGATACGAGCCCCAGAGCCCAGTATGAAACCGATATGGAGCAGAGAGCTGGCTGTGGGATGCTGGATGCAGACCATGAGCCACCATAAGAATATAAGCATATGCAATGACAAGAACAGGCCATTCAGCTCATCCTCATTCACCTGTGGTCTAGAGAATATCTAGTGCTGCTATCAAGCCTTCTTTGACAGCTCTGCATAACAAAATACATTTCCAGTGCCATGCAAGGCCCTGCAATCGTAAATTCTGCTCTACAATAAAGCTTTTCACCATACAATAAAGATGTTCACCATACAATAAAGATGTTCACCATCCAATAAAGCTTTTCACCATACAATAAAGCTTTTCACCATACAATAAAGATTTTCACCATACAATAAAGCTTCACCATACAATAAAGCTTTTTACCATACAATAAAGATTTTCACCATACAATAGAGCTTTTCACCATACAATAAAGCTTTTTACCATACAATAAAGATTTTCACCATGCAATAGAGCTTTTCACCATACAATAAAGCTTTTTACCATACAATAAAGATTTTCACCATACAATAGAGTTTTTCACCATAAAATAGAACTTTTCACCATACAATAAAGCTTTTTACCATTCTGGTGAGAATGACGGGTTGGAGGAGAGACAAAGAGATGTTGTTTTGGATACACGGGGTGGGGTGTTTTTAAAGGGCAGGTGGAAACCTGGCAATGTAGTTACAGGGTAGAGAGCAAGAGTCAGCAGGTAGAGGCAGTGTGCCAGATGTGGACAAATTCGTCACCAGTCCATCCTTGCTGCTTGCCTCCTGTGATGGCGGTGGTATGACGTAAGGTCGGGGCTATGGGTGTGCTCTTGAGAAAGCCAGGGTACTTAGCCTCAACTTTCCAGTTGGCCAAGGTCAAGTGTGAAATACAGCGGTGTGTAGGCTACATTGTGTAAAGGCGTATGGAGAGCGACTAAATCAGGACCGCCCTCGATGATGTCACCTGCATGCTGCCTGTGTGGGCTGCATGTGCACAAATTCATTTTGCGTGTTGGTACGCTCACAGTGAGGTGTGTTAGTGTGTGTCTGTTAATGTGAGCTTATTTTGATAAAGATTGCATTTCCAGGCTCATATAGGTGTGCGTCTTCGTTTCAAACTGGGTGTGTTTCAGTGCTCGGAGCGAGCAAAGTTACATGCTTCAGTATGTAAGCATGTATATGTGTGCGTGCTTCTACAGTTGTGTTAAGGTGTGTGCTGCTCTGAGTGATGTGTTGAGTACGATGTTGCTCCTTCTGTGAGGAGTGGAGGTAGGCAGAGCGCTGCTCGCCCATCGTCCTGAGGCTACCCATTGTTCCACCTCCCCATAGAAATCTAAGCAGCGGCTAGCGAGCGAGCGGCTGAATGGTTGCCGAGTGCTGGTGGAGAGAGAGGGAAAGAGAGGATAGGGAGGGGGGGGGGGGGAAAGAGAGAGAGAGGAGAAAGAGAAAGGGGTTTCGCCGAGCAGTCTGCAGTCGAACGCTGTCCGTGCTAAGAGATGTTAGAAAGCCCGTTACACTGATGAAGATAAGGACCTCGTTCTGAGCCTTAATGAATCTCTTCAAGGGCACAGTATTGAAGAGGGAAAAAAACAAAACCGACATTTCAAAGGGGGATTTGCAAACAGCAATTAAATGGTGCTGGGGAGGTAGGGGGAATGGGGGCAGCTGAATTCTGCTTATCAAAGGCGGTTGGAGGGTGGGATGGAATCGGCTCCTGACAAGTGATCACCACGCAGCACAGATAAGGTTGATTACCGTAACTGCAATGAAGTATACCATATAGGAGAAATATCACCCGGTTATGGGAGCCGGCCTACGTAAGGTCACCACACAGAACGCGCTTGCTCTGCCAGAGCGGTAACCTCAATCTGACAGCAGAGAGAAATGTACAGTGTTGACATGGCACATTTTTGCCAGGACCCACTTGTGTACACTGAGCCTTGTGTGGGTTTGGTTTGTGGGTCGGAGAAGCGAGTTTAGTAATGAAGGTTGGTGAACTGTTTCTTGGTTTGGGGCAGGGCTGCACTGACAAGTCAAATATCTTGATCATAAGTCAAGCTCTGGGTTTGTCCAGGCTGACCCTCCCGTTCTGGAGGATTTACCTCCTTCTAATGTCTGGCTAACCTCTCTCCTGACCTCTGACCTCTGACCTCTCCGGTCTCCTTTTACAGCTAGAGATGCCTTTCCCAAAGGTGATTACCAGTGCACTGAGTGGAGAATCTTACTGGCCGGGTCCCACTTCCTGCCTCCGTTTCCTCCTGCCCTCTCTGTTCCAAGTGGCCGAAACGCGGGAAGCGCTGCGGGTTTTAATGAGCGGGGCCGGAAGGGCGGCGGATTGGCGGGCGGCGAAGGAAAAGGACAGGGAGGACGCTGGCCTACTTTTCGGGAGGGGGGGAGGGAGGAAGGAGAGGCAGGCAGAGGAGAGGGATTTTAATGGTTTAATAGCGCTCTCCAGCGTGCGAGGAGAAAGCGACGCGCTAATGACGGCAGTGATTTCAAGAGGCTTGAACTCCGCTAAGAGTCAATTACCGTTTCCCTGCGTACATCAGCCGCTCGTCGTGACGAGCTGTGAATTTCTCAGCTGAGCTGGTCCTTTCAACTGTGAAAGGGGAGAGGAACCAACCGTGCGTCTGTTTCGCTGTGCATTTAGGAGCTTAGTTTCTTGGGGACCTTAACTGGCAAAATGGGTTTTTATCAGCCACCCTAAATGCCCCCAACAATTGGTATCCACACCTCTGTCTGTCCCCCCCCACTTAGTCACCTATCTCACTCTGATGCAAACAGTGTGCATGCACTCGGTCATATGGAGTGTAACCTCACTCCTGTAGTTTGGGCTTGAGGGTTTTATTCCATAATGGGAGAGATGGGTGTAAAAAGATGTAGACTGTGATGAAGTCTCAACAGCCTGTACTTTAGCACCCCCAAAAGTTTATCACCCACAGATGCACATACACTGCAGCCCAAGCACCCCCGCCTGTGTGGACAGTAAGTGATCAATCATGTCTGTCAGACAAGCAGATTATTCCACTGACTGCACACTAATGTCTCGGTTAGCACACCAATGTCTCGGTTAGCACACCGCTACGGCTTTTGTTTTGTGTTAAGACTGTGTGTGTGTGTGTGTGTGTGTGTGCGTGCGCGCATCACTGGCAGAGGCCACCATAATCTTCTTGAGGCACGCTTCATGAAAGCTGCTAAGTGACCATGTAGCAGCTCCGCTCCAGAGATCACCAGACTGTGTCCCTGTCCCTCAATAAATACAACAGTCACTGTGAGAATGAATGGACTCTCCCACCACCCCCCACCCCCTCTCAAAACACGCCCACCTCACCCCTGTCACTTGCTGCTTGGCCAATGAAAGCCTGCGGCTCATGACGCCGGGTCTTCACGGTGGTCTGACTGACAAGTTTGAACGACACGGGCAGGTCCTCTTGAAGGGTGAGAAGCAGGGCTCGGCTCCTGGTCTGACAGCTGACAGGGGAAAGTCGGACATCTGCCCTGGGTCACCGAGCATCCCAGCTCCTTAGCAACGGCAATGAAGGGGAAGAGAATGAAGAACGACCCCCCCCCCCCCCTCCACCCCCAAACTGAAGAGCCAGTATTACTCACGGCCCGGACAATGAAAAACCGCTGCTCGGTTAATGGCAACTATAGTTAGAGAAAAGGAAAACATAAGCACGTCCAATTACTGCAGGAAAACAAAAAGTAATTCAAGCTGGAGCAAACAGAATGCACCCACACAGTGTTTACACACATTTTGCTCCCAAGTGGTAATTTTACATTCTACTTGGTCTTCAGTCAGTTACACAACAATGGTAAAAAAAAGAAGAAGCTAAATACAGGTTTTTGGTTTAGAAAGATAATATTAGCCGTAGCTGAAGCTCAGCTTTCTAGTTTTGTTGATCCCAATCACGCTAGTAATTGATACCTTTACTTTTCTCCAGAATAGCCAGTGATAACTTCTAACTACAATATACTATACAATAAACTGTCCTCACCTACCTATTGAAGAGCTGCTCTGACCGTATAATGAAGCACACATTTATATTTATATTTAAACGTCTATTTCAGATACTATGTTAATCATTTGTAACTTGTGTGGAAATTTGTGAGGTCGTGGTAAACAGCAGGCTTAAGTTGGAAATTTCACCAAGCCAATCTACAAGGACTGTCATAATGTTTTTGTGATATCCAGTGATGTCTGAATGGACATAACATCCACAGCACTGGAGTTAAATAATGATAGTTATTCATTATAATAATCACATTATAGTTGGGGATGTCTTCATGGCTCCAGTTCCACTGAATTTTTTCTCTTCAGTGTGATCGTCCAGCTCAGTGTAAGTTTCTATGTGCTGTAAGAGTCCATTCAGCTGCCTTGCAGACTGATCCCAAAGGACCTGCCACCAGATTAGCGAGAGCCACAATGCAGCAGTAACTAAGATAAAGGGAATGTTGCTGGTGAGCTTTGTTTTGGAAGGTTTGTATGGGTCCATTTTCTTCCTAAGTCTTTAGTTCGTAATTGTAATGTAGTTGTGTTTTTTTATGATATTGCATCCCCTCTGGTGCTTGCTGCTTGAGTGTGGCAGCTCCCGGGCTTGAGGTGATGTACGGAGCGAGCGACAGACGCGTTATCTGTGATCGTGTCCATATTGACGGGTCTGAGAGCCCTTGCCAGGAGGGCTCTCAGGCTCCGCCTCCTAGGCTTTCAGACCTGGGGTCTGGCTGGAGCCAGGCGTCCGCGGCCCTCTGCAAAATTAACCGGCCGTGTCTGGACACGGATAGTCGCCTCGGATAACGCTGGCAGGCCGTCGCGGTGCCAGAGCGCTGCCAGGTGTAGGGCGCGAGTGTGGCGGGTAGCTGGGCACAGCTGAAGCGATGCCAGGCAGCTGTTTGCTCGTGCCAGGCTTATCGGGGGGGGCAGCCGTCACACGGTGTGAATTTTTCTGTTTTCCCCCCTGCCCCCACCACTTTATTTTTCATCCAAAATCAAAAGCACTTAACGAGGAAATGTGTGTGTGTGTGTGTGTGTGTGATTATGTTTATGTATGAGAGAAATTATCTGAAGGGCGGGCTGTGTATGCCTGTTGGGTTGCGAGGTGAGCTTGCCTTGCTCTGCTGATAACAATGAGTGAGTGCGTTTTTATTTTTATCTGAAGGGGAATCAGGTGGACGGTTGGAGTGAAGGGGGGTGGGGGGGGTGTTTTAAAAAGACTGCCAGTTCCCCACACCCTCCCCCCACCCCCACTCACAACACTCCCACTCTGAGCTGTGGGAAACTGGGTGAGATTTAAAGCCTCTGCTGGAACAGGGATAGAGTCTGCTCCTTCTCCACACCAGCCCTCTCAGATAACAGCACACCCTGGGCGGCTCTGCCGGGCTTGCTGAACGGTGTCTGGAGTCACAACCACGACCAGCCGAGTACAAGGCACCGCCCCCCTCGAGAACAGCATTGAGCATAATGCCAGACCTCAACACCGAGGAAGTCATAACATGACCTCTTCTGTAATGCTGCGGTAAATAGGCTCCCCCTGAACACTTCACGGGCACAGTATTTGTGTGCAATGAAGGATATTTTAGATATGTACAGACAGTCTTTGGCGTTACGTGTATTTTCTTTAATCTAGAAACCTCCAAATTGCCCTGTACCAGACATTATAAAGTCAGCAGGTCATCAGAAACTATTGTAAATATATAAAACATCTTTCAATGCACATAAAAACTGTTTGGGCCAATGTGGGCCAGACATACACTAAAATGGAAATAATACATTTAAAAAAACCTATTTAACTCATTCATAGTGCCCCATGTGCCTTTGCTACAAAGTCATGCTCTTTACATGCAGTATCAACCAAGATCTGAAAACAAAGGAGAAATCCCATCTTCTCTGGTGACTAACCCATTTCCTCTTACCCAGCATCCCTCAATGTGAGTCACCTTTCTATTTTCTTTAGCATTCCATTTGAATTGATTGCTATACTTGTTTTCTATACTTTTTAGACTTTTGGTTCCTTTGAGTCTGAATTATCGGTTTCAGCTTTTTTCCCCCTCTTTCTGCCACTTCAGTATTACTGACTAAACATACACCTCTGACAGACCAACTACCTGGCAGGCTGTCTGCTTTCATTGGCTTAAAGATCTGTTCTTTCCTATGAGGGGGTTGGTGAATTGCACAGTGCAGGCATGCAAACAAAGAGCAGGCAAGTTTAGGAAAAGGGGAAGAAGTGTTGTAGTCTGTCACTGTTTCTGGATGTCATTGTTCAGCGTAGAGAATGGCTGGCGGCACCAGGCTGCGTCTCTTAATTGGCGCATCGGCTTTGCGGGCGCTGGCTGGGGCGGCTCTCCCCGGTTTGAATGGCGGCGAATGCGGTCGGCGGTCCCCGCCTCTCCATTCAGCGGCGCGGTGTAATCCCTGCCCCGGGGCAGCGCGGCGGCTGTGCAGATAGCATTCAGCGCGCCGTGTAGCGCTCCCGCGCCCCCTGACAACAGAGCCGCCGCGCTGTGTGTCGCGCGCAGATTAGCTGCAGCCTGAGCCGCCGAGAAACGCCGGGGTCTGGAGATCGGAGATACGGTGCATCTAAAGAGCCGTGCTCCGGAGGGGAACCCCTGCCCCGCCTCATAAATAAATCTGATCTACAACAGCCCCCACCCTCTCCCAAGTGCTCCATTCAACCCTGACCCCTACAGAGCCGCATCCAGCCCAAAAACAAATCCAATAACACTGCTTGGTGCAGGCCTTGGATTGTCAGAGTGGGTCTCTGCTTATAATAACATAAGTCCTTGGTGCAACAATAAGCCCTATGGTCTGAAGTTGAGTCCTGATTGTGCTGAATGGTTGTGAGTCACACAGGGTGACATATAATAACCCAGGGTTGGAGGGTTCATGTTGGTGGGGTGTCCCTGGCCTGATTGTGCATTAGCATCTCCCCGGTTGATTGGGCATTAGCATCTCCCAGGCTGATTATGCATTAGCTGATTGGTAGCCTGCTATCTGGGTGTGCCAGCTGTGCAGTCCTCTGGCATAACGGCCATGCAGCATGGCTGGTGGACTGCGCAGTGAAAAAGTAGCGTTGCATCGTGAAGCTGCAGAGGACGTGCTCCTGAACTGATGGAGGAAGTTGCAACATAGAGAAGGGCATTTCACAACGGAAAAAAATAAAAAGAGGAATTCAAAAATTAAACATAAAATAGACTCTCCAGATGGAAAATAAGCCGGGATTGATCTTCGAGGTGAAGCACCCATGGCCCCACTGACAAACGGCATGCACCGACAAAAGTTCTGAATTCAAGAGAGATACTGACCTCTGACCCTGGATGCACTTGCCCTAGATGAACCAGTGAAGTGGGGATCAAGTGCATGTGAAGAGTGGGGGTTGTGTAGAGTGACGTCAGAAGCTGCCTCTCTTTGGTGGGAGTGGGGTGGTGGAATGCTTTTAGGCACTGACTCATTCGCATGTCTGCCGTACTGAGATTTTATCAGTCATCCAATGAAAATGTGCACCTTGAGAGGACGACCAATCCTGGTCAGGGACAGTCGTAGGTTCCGCTGCATAATCTGTGCTTATTTGAGCTATCCACTGTCCTCCGTTGGAGGACTGCATATTTTTTTATGGCATTCACCGCCTGATGATTTAAAGACGCACGGAAGACGTGAAGGACTGCTGCATTTACAGAGCACAGCAGGGCCGGATGATGGAGGGGGATGTGTGTGTCTCACCAGACAGTCCTGTCACACCAGCGCCCCAGAGACTTGAGTAATGGTCGTAAAAACACATCACGGACCTCATGAGCAAACTTTGGAAGGCCGCAAGTTCCCGTTTTCTGCGGGAGAGCAATGAACCGGGGGAAGACGAGCCCTGCCCCCGTCCGGCTCAGATACGGCTCGGTCCAGCGTTCGCCGGGGTCGTTGCGCCGGTCAAGTGTGACATGAAAAATGGGAACAACCTCAGAACTGGCGGGACTCTTTTATAATGTAGAGAGAGGCCTCTTCATGGCGCCACCCAAACACTCAGACATAAACGTGGAGACAAAGAAAACATGTACGCCATGTGCTTTACAGAGCTGCTTTTATAATGAACTAAGTCCGGGTATTTTAATGGTTAAAAAAATAACCATTTTTTGTCTGGAGGAATTCTCCCAGGAGCCCGTTCTCTTCTCTGCTGCTACCTGTAGCGGTGAGCTTCAGCCACAGCTGTGTTCCCAGTATAATATGTGAGATCTCTGGGGGTTGAAAACGAGACTCTGGCCAGGAGGCTTTGCTCTATGTCTCTATCCTCCCCTTGTCCCTCCCCCCAACCACATCCCCACACCCCCTCATCTCTTCCCCCCCACCCACAGAGCCCCATACCCCCTCGTCTCCTTCCCCAGGGGAAGCATGGGAAATTAAACTGGCTCTCACCTCGCACCTTTGCAATTACCACCACGCCCCTGCCTCGAACAACCGTCTCCACAACCAGTGACGCCGGTGACCCCGGCCAATGAACAAACACATAGAGAATACAAAAAGAAACATCACGTGTATCGAAATGACGGTGCCAAACAAAGATGCATTTCAGCCGAAGCATGTTCAGCGTGCAGTGAGCAGTCTGATTCCGACCTCGCGGACCTAACCTCGAGCGTTTTCTGATGTCCCCGCAAAGATGAAGCAAAGCCATCAGAATATTTATGAGGATTTCACAGGTCGGTTCACAGGTCGGTTCACAGGTTAGGCACCTCGGCAGCCTCAGGCCTGGACACGATCAACGTTTATCTTTTAAGTTTGACCTGAGTGTTAGGTTCAAGTGTTCATTATTTACATCATCCTTGCATTTATTTGTCAAATTTAAAGCCAAATTAAGATTGAATCTGGTCTTTTCTTGCCAGTGGATGAGGGAACGTTTATGGTTCTCTATGGGTAAGGCAATGAGTGGCGGCCATGGGAATTCAGAGACACCCATCCCCCGTCTCCTCCTCCTCCTCCTCCGTCCATCAGGAGCTGAGGGTTTTAAGCGGTTGCTAAGCGGTATGAGACTCGGGTGAGGGGGGTGCTGTAAAAGCATTAATTATGGCAATGAGTGCGATCTCGTTAGTCTCGGCCCGGGTGATTAAGACGGCATCTCTCGGGAAAAGCTCCCCATCGATCAGATGCCTACTGTGGCCCCCGAAACTACCCTTTTAATTAGAAATCAATCCCCCACTCAGCACTATAGATTTCCTCATCGTATGCTTCACTCTTTCTTTTGTTAGGCATCCATATAAAAGACCAATGAAGGTGTTTTTAGAGTTTGAATAAAGCAAATGCTTTCATTTGGCTGCCATTACCTGCAATTTTCATGCCAAGAAGCAATAGAGAGTGCAGCATAAATAATGCTTACAGCATTCCTCCTGTCAGTCATTTCACGTTCCCTCGCATTTTTCAATTGTTTTCTTTTATTTGTGTGATAAAGTGAATCTCCACTTTCATCCTCGCGTTTGAAGTGCACAGTGGGTAATCAAAGAAATGATGCTCTCCCCGGCTCGTCAAACATTTTTTCTTGCGCGTATTTGTTGGGAGTGTGATGTGATTGCTAAGCTGGAGACTACATTTTATAATGAGCCCCTATCTTCAGATCTTCTGCCTCTGCCTCTGGGTCTCGTTGACGGGCGCTAATTCACGGAGACAAAGCAAAGTGCACAGGGAGAGGGAGAGCGAGATAGACGGATTCACTTTGCCTGCAAAGCCCTTTGGGAAGCGACAGCTGTATTATTTATGCTAAAGCTATTACGTCCTTGCTTTGAGGAACAGAAGGGACTGTTGGCGCTAGCCGACACCCCGGAGCTATCTGTAGCTGCTGTCTGGAGAAGCTCGGAGCATCGGAGGGAGAGGCTCACAGACACCACTTAGCTGTCTGCTCCTCTTTACCAAGGTGACACCCAGCTGTGTGGTTCAACACTGTCCGGAGTGCTTTTTCACAGTGTCGGTGTACTGGTCAGGCCTGTCCAGGGTGGCTCTCATCAGTCACGGTGACTGGAGGGGGAGGGCGATGGGGATATCAGTGTGTCATCTCATAGGTTGTCTTATTTAAGGTATAGAATGTGTTGAAGTGTCTTGAAGGGGGCTTGATTTATTTTTAATCTTGACCTATGGAGGTGTTTGGATTTGTCACAGCGACTGCTCTGGGTGGGGTTTATCAGTATTTTTTTTGTATACTTTGGCTTGTCTGAGGGCGAGAGTCTGTTTCTGTGAGGGGAGGGGATGGGTTTTTATCAGCGTTTCATCTGTGAGGTCGGCCCACCGGGGCCGGTATCTGTCACAGTGCGAGAGCCGGACAGGTGCAGAAACGCTCACCAGTTTGAGAGAGTGTTGAGGTCAGCAAAGAGTTAACCGCCAGGGGAGGGAAGATGCTTGTGTGGGTTCAGAGCAAATAAAGTTCATTACAGACCCAACCAAGAAAGTAAAGGATGAAAAATAGATGACCCCCCCCCCCCAGACAGTCTCACTACACACTCACACAGCTTACACATCCCCACCTCTCTCCCTCCATCTCTATATAAACCCCCTCTTTCACTTCTTCCCCTCTGCTGCTCATGTTAAACTGCTCCTTAACCGTCTTTTTCCTTTAAAGTCGCAGAGCTGTCGGCACCCCTCACATCTGGAATATGTTCCCTGTCTTTCCCACTGTGTTTCACTGGTCTATTAACTATATTAGGAAGAGGGAGAGGAGCTTATCCAAGTGAATTAAAAGCCCATAAAGTCATAAATAACACTCATATTTATATTAGCCATTATTCATCGTCATTAATCTTTTTTTGTTGTTGTTGTAATTATTAAAGTGCCTTGTTGGATAGAGATAAGCATGAGGCGGGTAGGTTTGCTTGGAGGGTCCAGACTCCAGACGGTTGTGGGGACGAGAGGGAGGTTGTATTGAAGGGCTTAACGTGCGGGTCTGGCCAGAGAGAGACGGGAAAGGTGGATTCCAGTGGTCAGCTTGCCCGGAAGAGGAGGACGCTGATTGATGTCATTGAGGTTTTCCGTCTTGGAGGTCGTAAAGCTTGTTTGAGCTCCAGTTTGAGGACTGCAAACGGCGCAGGTGCTCTAAACACAAACTTTGTGTTGTGTCATTGTTTCCTGTTTTCTCCCACGAGAACATTACCTACCACCCTGCCCATGGAATGGAAGGAATCCGCATTTAGGAGGGGCAGAGAAGGGAAATATTGGTAAACTAAGAAAAGATTCTTCATTACGTAGTAGATAAAGAAGAATTAGGAAAGTTCTCTAATAAAATTTGTTTGTAATTGTCCTAAAAGGTATTTTTTTTTTGCAGTCTGTAGGATTGGCCACTTCTCGCACATTTGGCAGAAGCTATAATACTCTGCTCTGAAAATGTTATTTTTTTTAATGCTGTCTATTGGGGGGCCTGAAAGGAAGTAGTCCAGCTGTGGGGAGTGTGGGGGTCATCGGGACTGCAGGGGTCGTGTCCCTGTTTGGGATGTCTCCGGCTGTTCCCAGGAGGGGTGCAGGGTGGTTGGGAACCGGTCAACTGTGAGACACTTCCTGTTTCCTGTGAGATCATAGCTCCGGGACAGGTGTGAGCCAGACTGGGGAGAGATGAGGACAGACCCTATTTTATTATATTTCTTTGTACCCAAAGGCAGTACATGGAAAATGACTGCTCTCTGTTTGCTCCATTAATTCCATGCGGATTAGTGTTGTATAATTTTTGTGTGTAAGCATGCGTGTGTGTGTAGGAGATTGCATCTGCTAGTTTGACATATGTGCATGTGGATTTATATGAGTGTGTGTGTGGTTGCCTGTGAGAGTCTGATAATTGGGAATATAGACATGCATGCCTGTCTATATGTTGATTTGTGCATGTGTACGTTTGTGTGAAAAATTGGGTTTTATTCATAAACAGGCAACTAAAGAACATACAAACAACCATACGCTTTAAGGGCGTGGGGAAAACGGAGAGGGAGAGCCCCAGACCTTCTCCAGTAGAACTCAGCTTCTCTGGAGGAAGTCTTTACACGAGCCTCCGACAGGTGTGCGCAATTCTGACTCTTTACGGCGCTCATGGCAACCACCGCCCCCCACTGGAGGCAGAGGGACGTAACATCACGCACGCCTATGCGTTAGTGGGCTTGTGTGCAGAGAGAGACGGGCGCTGTTGTTGGGGTTTGGGTCTTGCATCAGTACCCCATTAGTTGTGCTCCAGGCTGAGCGTGTCAGCCCGTCTGTACTCTCTGAGGTTTTTACTGCATTCCTCACATTCTCCTCCTGGAACACTGCCTGCAGTTGGAGCCCCCGCCAGCTCGCTCTCTCTTTCTCTCTCTCGCTCTCTGTCACAGAGAGAACATCATTAACCATCTCCATTCTCCAGCCCCAGTGCATAACCGCGCCGGGGATTTATTTTGTCTGTTTCTTTGTTGTTTTCAACTGGCTGCGCCTCTGGAGTCCCTCCGCTGTGCCACCCGCCCATATGAGAGGAGCACTGTGGCTAAAGCGTGTTCCTTTGGGCGCGCCACCCGCCCATATGAGAGGAGCGCTGTGGCTAAAGCGTGTTCTTTTGGGCGCGCCACCCGCCCATATGAGAGGAGTGCTGTGGCTAAAGCGTGCTCTTTTGGGCGCGCTCCCATGAGCCCACACTCCGCGGACGCGTAACGTACAGGAGAGCTAGCGCTGATTGGAGGGGAGGCCTATTTCTCACTGACGGGTAGCATGTTAGCGTGTGAGCGCCTGCTGGTCCATGGCTGGGAGGAGCTAATGCAGCGGTAACCATAGCAAACTGAAGCCCACTCGACCCCTGGTGGGATGCAGCCAATTGTGTCACTGCAGCTACAGCCAGCTATATACGTGACCCACGCCCAAACGTGTGATGCCTTGGATAAACGGCCCAAGGTGCACGTGTGGCGAACGCCTTTACCGGATGGGCCACTCGACGACCCACAAGCTGGGATATGGGGATACGCCGCATAAGCAGCGTTTCAGTCGACACATGGAACTGATAGCGACTGCCTCACAGCAGGAAAGGAAAAGCAATCGACTGCGCAGCAGATTTCCACCATCAGAATGCATGACGAAGACAAACAAAGTAAATGAAACGTTCGCTAGAGGGGAGGAATTGTTTGGTTGGAAAGAAATCTTTATAATTGCGGCAGAATATCATCGGTAGGAGGTCTGTGGACAGTCAAATATTAGCTTTTAGTTGCAGTTTGTGCACTGTGGTTATGAAGCAAATGAAGAATCCACACACTGAAAAATGCTCCCTTATGCCAAATGTATTAATAGTTACCAAATGTGACGTTTCGTGCTGCTATGCTTGTCTGACATAAAAGACAAAAAACAGAGCACCTCTATTTAAACTATGCCAAAAAGGTCACCTGACAAGTCATATGGCAGAAGATTACCAACTACAAATAAATTCATTAAATTCATTATTTATGAAGCAATGTAACTAGGCATGGGACGATGTGAAAATTTCATGTCACGATTATCCTGGCCAAAATAATTGCGATTTACGATATTATCCCGATAATCATCAAAATATGCTTAAAACTCTTAAAATGGCACTAAAACATACTGGATTCACTTTACCTTACATTTTATTAAGAAACAAATGTTTTTATTGCATCATAGGACACATATCTTTATAAGGTAAATAAGGTAAATCATAAATTATATGGTCCCCCTGCATAAATAAAGGATAAATAAATAAATAAATAGCATCATTCAGTGAGTCTGTTCTTTAAATTAAATAAAGTCCAACTGGCATTGTGGCATAGAGTTTTCAAGTCACTCGTGAGGATATTCACGCTCGTGAGGATATTCACGATTATCCCGATAATGGAAATTCACCACGATAAAATTATCTTTTGTTTTTATCCCGATAAAAGATAAAAATCTTATATCCTCTCATCCCTAACTGTAACCCATGGGCTGTAGGTTTAACCCTGGAAATGCTGTTGCACCCACATGAGTCCGCTGTAAAATGGATAACATGCAGTGTGTAATTGTGTCTAATCCACGTTGGCCCTGAAGAAGCTGTCAGTTGAGGAAACAGGCAGTGTGATGTAATGGAGATGTAATGCAGCTGTTCCTTTTGCACGCCCTGAATGGGGACACATCTCACTATTCCCTGTCGGTTCAGCTCCTGTCATCGCAAAGTTGTGTGACACACCAAGTATAGAGAGCAGTCACTGATTAATGCCATGAGCCAGTACAGACAGCTCTCTCGCAGTCACCGAGGAAACGAGAGGGAAGAGATGAGGACACTCCGCCTGTTTCCAGAACAAAACAGTCACCATATTAGTGTGCCAATGACAAAGGCTCTATTAGAAATACAAGCATATTCACTTTGTTGTATATACAGGGAATACCATATTAGCGACCACATTATAAGGCCAGGATTATATTGTCAGAACCGCAGTATTCAGTATTTTTACTTTGTAATTATTAATTATAAAATAATAGCATGCAGGTAGTAAACGTGTGAGAGATGGGCAGTGAAATGGCAAATTAATGGTATGGTATGAACAGCCCGTTTCAAATGATTAGATGTATTTATAATTATATTGAATTCCTAAATCTCTGGCTCATTATGCCTGGAATTGTATTCAAAATAAATAATGACCAAGTCACTACTCGCTTACTCCCATTGTTTTTGCTAATGTTTTTAAGGAGTCATGGGTCATGTCTGCGTGACTTGGTTGAGGCATTAAGTGAAGTCTGGCTGTGTTAGCATGTTTTTGAAGCTCTCCTGTTGTTGGATGGTCAGATGTTCAAGTCCGTGGCAAGACACGGCAACAGCACCTCAGAAGAAGTTCACCTCGGTACTTTTATTAAAAAGTGGGTTTTAGACGCAGTTGAAGTAGCGATGGATAAAAGCCTGGTCCCAAGGAGTCAATGAATAATGATAAAAGCTCCACGTGATAATTTAGTATCAAAGATACCCCTTTAGAGCTGGAGAGAAAAGCCTTTGTTTTGTGGAAAAAGGCAGCAGGTTGCGATGAAAAGAGCCGTGGAGCAGTGGAGGCCCTCTGTCCTTGTCCTCGTCCTGCTTTCTGGAGATAGGCTTTGTGAAAATGTTTTCTTTTTGTTTGTCACTCGTGCTACATGCATAATGGGAATTAGCAGGGACACTGTGTAACCTCAGATACATGTTCGCGCTGCACATGCACGCACACGTATGTACGTGAGATTTGGATTTAGATGCAAGTGATTATGTGTGAGAAACATGCTGTCAGTGACAGAACTGCTCCTTCATTCGCATGTTTCTCTGCTGCCGTTAAGGGTGAGGGTGCTTCCCTCTCTAAAGACCTTTAAAATAGACCGGTCATAGTACATCGTCTACCAGATATAGTACCACTCACAAGTAGCACACACAATCATCCACGTGTGCTAATACACAAACCATGCACAATCGTACGCGTACACACGCGTGCGCACCCTCAAGCGTACTCAGTCACAGTTTACAGGTTGGTTTCATAGTGTCCGTAGTACCGAGTGAATGCTATATTTAATAGTACTGAAGAGCACGGTGTTTTCTCAGCGCCGTGGACGCTCTCTGTACGCCTTCACTGTGTCGGCGTGTGGGGCTGGCTGCAGCAGGCGCTCACAGCGGCAGATGGCGGTGCCAGCAGGGTGGGCCGGTGCCAGCTGGTTATGCAATGGAATGACTGGGCTCAGATCAGGCTGGGGGCAGCAGCGAAGTGGCACACGTGCATACGCAGGCGTGCACACACACACACGTACACTCAAATGTACACAATCCTAAACACACGACAAATCAATCTGCGAGAGATAATGAGTTCGTCAAGGCCAACCCGACTCCAGAACTAAACGAATCGGCAGATCCGCTGACTGCTCGCGCGAAGGAAATGGAACAGCCTGTTTTCCCATCATGCCCTGCACAGGTGACTGACAGTTGAACCTGAGAAGGAAGAGCAGAGGGGATATGGCACCCCGACACAGCCCTGACTGTGGAAACAGATGGACAGAGAGCGGCCAGCCTTCATTTCCTGCTCCATTTATACCCTGGTGCATGCCAGAGAGAGCGCCATGTAGGTCAGCTGGTCAGCTATCTGTCTGTTCCACCCCACTCCGTTTTCAGGGAGTCAGTATTCTTTGGACAAACCTGAAAAGAGTGGCGTTGAATCACACGAATCAGGCAGAAGAGCACGGGATTAAACAAGCAGGAGATGGGACAAGTGGCGTTTCCGTTTTCCCAGTCGGACAGTCATCTCGGAAACGGTTTGTGACGTACGGCGCGTTGGGGCGGGAAGGGGACGGCGTGCCAGGTGCTTTTTGCGCAGTTGGTAGCCAGAGGGTGAGTGATGCGTGGGTGGCACTTCCACGACGTACCACGCTATGCCCCTGTCACAGCGGATCACGCCTTACGGCAGCTGATTGGCCGCTCGCACCTGTGTGAGGTCCGCTCGTGTCGCAGAAGGGTTCTGGTACGATGCCACGCCATTTGACTCCTACATACCACCTTTCAGTGTGCCACCATCTCTGACACGGACACTCATGTGCTGTGCTGCCACAACGCCAAAAGCCAAACAGTGGCCTCAGTAGCTATGTTTCCATCTAAATGTCATTCGAATTTTAAGCGAACTTTTGGAAAGTTCGCAAAAAGAAAATGCGAATTAGGTGCGTTTTCCAACAACTGAGAGGAGCGAAGAAAGAGGTTGCATATATATAAAAAAAAACAAAACTTGGTGCCTAACATACCCACGTGGAGAAATAACGCTTGGCAACAAAAAAAAATAAAGAGGTCTGCAGGAATTAGTTCAGCTGGGCAAAGTGTTATTGTCCTTTTCATTCAATTCAATTTATGTTGGTTTAATTAAAATTATTAAAAATTAAAAAATTAAAAATTATTAATCTCAAATCTCTCTAAGATCTTCTTTTCATGAGAGAAGTGAGATATAGTTTTTTCTCTCTCTCACACCTCACGAACGTTTGTTTGTGCTTGTTGTTGTGTTGTGTGTGTCGCGCCCGAATTGATATCCGAAAATTCCGGAACGGCGGACACGGGCGGACGGGTCACGTTTGATCAGTCAGAACTTGTTCGCTTCAATCGTGTCGTCAGAAATGTTTCGTTGCCGTTTTTTTTTTTTTTTTTTTTTTAGCAAAAAAAAAAACCCAAAAAAAAAACAAAAAAAACGTCAAGCTTTTTTTTTTTTTTTTTTTTGAATTAAGTTTTTTTTTTTTTTTTTCGATTTTTTTCCATCAACCTTTTCTGATTGCGATGATAAAAAAAAAAATAGAATAAAAAACAGTCATTAGTAAGAGTTGTATTTTTTTATTTTTTTTATTTATTTTTTTTATTTTTTATTATTATTTTTTTTTTTCAATGAATTAATAATTTCTATTTCTTTAATCAGTGAAACAAGAACTTTTTTGACCATGACATTTTGAAACTGTCATAAAAAGTCCAAAAGTGTGTGAGAATGTGTGCCAGGGAAAGTGTTTGTTTGTGCGTGTTAAGTGCTTATCAAACAGCCTGAAAAGACCATCTACTCTTCCTGTGTCTTTGTTGATGCAGAACTTGCCCTGGGTTTATTATTTCACAGAACAGCCTATGAAGTCTTCTGATCCGGGTCTGTCAAAGCCCTAAGTTATAAAGAAGGGGCTGTGTTTTTTTTGGCTCCAAGAACAGAAATGGATTGTTTGCCATCTGAAGTTCATGGACATTACAACATGCAGACCCTTTATGTGAAGCAGACTAAAGTCAGGCCTGGAGATTACA
Source organism: Ilyophis sp. 1 JC-2022 (assembly GCA_022702515.1). Classification (NCBI taxonomy): domain Eukaryota; kingdom Metazoa; phylum Chordata; class Actinopteri; order Anguilliformes; family Synaphobranchidae; genus Ilyophis; species Ilyophis sp. 1 JC-2022. The sequence goes on along the minus strand of CM040404.1, from coordinate 88,558,222 downwards.
GCTCCTTTCCTCTTCAGACAAACCCGCTTTGCTTTGGTATTACCTAAGAGTGAGGTCATGTGCAAATCCTCTGCCAATGGCTGTCGTGCTCTTTTCTTGCTGAATTTTAAATATGCCCCACTGTGGTGTTAGGCCACCAGTGGGTCCAGTTCTGTAACGCGTTGAGAGCGAGTTGCTCTTTTTCCTGTGACATCATGTAAAGTTATTAAAACCAGGGCAGCGGTATAACGCATGGGCGCACTTCAAGTTAATGTTCCATTGGGTTTCCACGGCAACGTTGTTAGCGGGGGTTCTGTTCTGCCCTGATTGATCCGAATCATTCTCCCTGGCTTTTTCAGTTGGTAGAACCTGGAGTAGGGCTGCGGTCCTCCAGAAGAAGGTTCTAGAGTTCTGCACAGTCACTGCTGGCTTTGGCTTGTTTGAACACCTTTAGGCTTTTACTTGTTTTCCTCAAGCTTACTTGGATTAATTGTCAGGGTCATTGAACCCAAACAGCCACTTGCTGATGGTTTGTAGTGCTTGCACTGGTTTCTGGGTCTTCTGTCTCCTGGAAGCTTTTCAGTTTCAGTACAGCTGCACCCTGTTCTCTGACCCTCTGGCCCTTCGAGGTCATTGTCTGCGGCTTGTCGAGCTCCGCTCCGAACGTGTCACGGCTGTGTAAGACATGAGGTGCAGCTCCCTGTCAGTGGCTGAATTATTCATCCCATCTCTCTCCTCTCACCCTCCGGGGCATTGGGGAGTGGCCCCCTGGTGCCTCTCGCTCTCCCACACCCCTCCTTCTCGCGCTGCTGTGTGCGTGCAGTGGAATGGCCTCAGGCTGACTGAGCCTAGAGCTGTCTGTCTGTCAGAGCCTTCTCCCCACTGTCAAACAGCCCCCACTAACGCGTGCACTGCTCCCTCTGCCAAAAGCTCTGTAATGCAATTCACGTTATCTCCCAAACCTCCCCCTATCACACACAAACACACATGCGCGCACACACGCACGCACAACATGCATGAACACACACACGAAACATGCATGCACACACACACACACACACACACACACACACACACGCAGATTCTCAGAAGTACAGCTCTACTGCTATACTGTAAGGTGCAACATGTCCTCTCAAACACAGCGATCTACTCTTCCCCAAACACGGCTGTGTCCTTACCCTACCCCCCCATCTTAAAACACAGAAATACAGCACACCTCTTACATCTCCTCAACACCCCCCAGCCAGTATCTCAAATATAGCACTACCCCCTCGCACCTCTTCTCTCCCCCTCCCCCTGATGCAAATGCCTCTCTGCTCTTCCACTAATCCCCCCCCTCCCATCACCTCTCAGACAGCACTCTGCTACACCACCCCCAAATCTCTACTTCACACCCTCTTTCAGCACAGGGAGGGTGTAGTGCCTGTTGTACCCAGAGGGATTAGGGGGTTTTGTATAAATCTCTTGGACCACCCCAACTCCCACTGCTCCAGGAGGAGGCTGGGGGGTGAAATAGAAAGCAAATGTGAATTGATACAGTGTTGAAGCAATGGCATCCAGGCGAAACGTCAGTTGTGGTTACCATTTTATTCTAATTTTTCTTTACTTGTAGGCATGCCAACTCACCACCAAGGCCCAGCCACCTGGTCCTGCTGTTTATTGCCCCGATTATTAATGATTTAAAAAATAAACTTTGCCGTCATACTTTTCTGTCACCCTCTTCTAACCTGACTGTGTTCTTTATTTATTTTTTAGTTATTTATTTATTAATGTATTCATGTTTTGCTAGCCTTGCATTATGGCTAAGTACTAAAATTGTGAACTCCAAGGTTCCGGTAAGGCGTTGCAAGGAGGGGGATATAAATATTAACGGAACAGGTGCGAGTTGTAACCTAAAAGGTTTTACAATAAGGGGTGGAGAAAAATTGGGGCGAGGCGGGTGCAGGTTAGAACAGGGCACAGGTGAGGCCGAGCGGTGAATCACCACCACAGGTATCAGGCAGAAAGCTCTGACACCTCTACTGGACTCTGTGAGCTGTCCATGCTGTACAAGCTGCTTTTTCTTTCATATTTTTTCCTTTCTTGTGCTTTTCTTTGTGAACGTGCTGTGCTGTACACAGTCAGGGACTCGAGGAAGGTCCCTGGCCCATCAATAGTTGAGTAGAGCCGGTGTGGCGTGTGCCGGTAATGAGACTTACCAGATCACAGCATCAATATTGTATGGTGGAACGGGGCTAGGAGTGGAGGGTCGAGAGCCAGGGGTGTGGGGGCTTTGGTGGTGTACTGTAGCGTGTAGGGGGTGGATGATGTATCACTGTGTGGACGGATTGGGGCTCCCCGGGGCAGGGTTGGGGGGAGGTTAAGTAAAAGGAGGCGTGGGTGTTCAGGTCCAGGGGAACAAGGGTGCCAAGGACCCTTGTGAGAAGAGGTTGGAGGAGGGTTTAGGAAGGATGGAGGATGGAGAGCTCTTGTGACTGCCGCTGAGTGGGCCCGTCTGAGCTGAGTGCAGCCCTGACCAGTGCTCAGAGGAGAAGGCCATATCAACTGCGCGCTAACAGCAGCACTCCCAAAGTTTTTTAACTCCAAAAAGAAAAAAAAAGGGAAAGTGCGCTCCACTTTTGCTTTCCCCAGAAAACATGGTTATTGCAAAGTTCCTGGGCTTCAGATGACTGCCGTAAACAAATAGATTTTGCTTTTAGCAGCTCTGTACTCCACTGCTTTTATGTTGCGTCTTCAGGCTCAGTGCTCTTGGCTGGGAGGGCAGGTACAGAAAGAGCGAGTAGAAGTTTGGATTTATAGTCAAAGTTAAGGGGACATATTGGACGGTAACACTTGTCAAGGCCAAAATGAATAATGCTTTTGAAAGGCCGCAATGCCACAAGATACCAGCCATTGTTGAGAAAGCAAGTCATCTTCTTCCCTGGGAGAAGTATTTGCATGAGGGTGTGATGTCACCAATCTGCCCCCTCCACACCCGCGCGCCTTCCGTCGCCCGCTTCCTCTCTGCTTGTCACTGCCGCCCTGCATGATTGTGAGGGAGCCGCGGTCTGCTTGTCCAGGTGGAAATTTGTTAACACGATCCAGATGTTTGAGGCTGTGCGACTCCTCTCTGGCAGATGTTAAACAGCTGGCTGCTTTCGCAGGACTAATTGGGTGACGTTCGCAGTTGCCAGTCAGGAAGGTGTTTTTCCTTCTTTTTCTTCAGGCTTGGGGGTCAAAAGAGAGGGGATCTTCAGAGACTGCAAGGCGGGAAACATTAAGCTTGTATTTTTCATAAAACCTTGACCCTCTCCTGTTTTAAACATGAACCTGCAGTGGAACATACCCTACAGGTGTGCGTACTGTAACCGAACAGGGACCAGAGAGAGCGCACACACGCTACTTAGTCTGCTGTTGAGCTACTGTGAGCTCCATAGCTCCGTTTCCCCCGAAACGAGGCTCTGTAAATAATTTAGATCATACATTTTTATGGATCAGGTGGTGCTCTCAGTGGACTCCTTCCCCCAACTCCACCTCCGGTCTCTGTTCTTGGGTTTGAGTGTCCCTGCAACCCCACCTCCGGCTACCCCGCTCCCCCCCCAAACCCACTTCAGATGGTGCAGGTATGCCGCTGTGTAGGACCTCAGAGAGAGAAAGAGAGAGAGGGGGAGAGAGAGAGAGCTTTTAAAACACTGCAGGGGGCTGCAGATAAGGTAACCTCTAAAAGTCAGGTCATCTGGAATGTAACATTTTTATGTTTGCTTGTGTGTGTGTGTGTGTGTGCGCATGGGTGTGTGCATGCACGTATATGTGTGTGTGTGTGTGTGTGTATGTTTTAAAGACAAAGGGAGTACATATACATGTATGAATCCATATTTGTACGGTAAATCAGTTGTTTCTAAACTCCACCTTGAATTAATCCCCGGCCTTTATTTTGAGAGTTCAGGAGATTCCAATTAGGGCTGAGAAGAGAAACAATAGAAGGGAAGAAACAACTTTTTTTATGAGCGTGTGAATGTACTGTGCATTCTCAGTATGTATGTATGAAGGCCATTGTACTTGGTAGTTTTAATAGGTGATGTCCGGTACCACCATACCCATGATTAACATGCAGTGGGACCTTCTGACCTTCTGAGTGGAGTGAAATTAAATGCAAGTTCACCACTGTTGGTTTTTAGATTTTAGAATCTCATGTGCAGAGGCATTTACGGGAACGCAGACAGATTTTGTTCTGTTGACAGAAACCACACTTTTAACTGCTTGATACATCCCCTTTCTTACGCTGTGCCTCGCCGTGGGCCGAGACCTATGGCAGAAACTCACATCGTGAGGAATTACGGCTTTTTTTTGGTTAAAAAAACCATAAAAGGAAAGAGAGGGAGAGGAGTGTCGAAATTTGGATAGCATACTGAGGGAACAGTGATGAATTATTGAGACTGCAATGTGGGGAGATGCAGAGAGACGGGGAGGAGGTGGGATATGTGCTTAATCCTGGGTGTAGCTCAGTCTGACTCTGTCACACACACACGCAGACACATAAACTATACACCCTGAGACTGACTGCAGACACAAGAACACAAATATTTGCCCACAGACGTGAAACACACACCCAAAAAACACGCAGTCAATAGAGACGTTCAGACGCAAGCCACAAACGCACAGACGAGAGGCACCAGCCACAGGGAAGACTGTCAAAACACCCAGATTTTCACAGCCCTTCCCACAATCCTCTGCAGCTAAACAGACCCAGCCCTTGGTCCATGATTCAGATGTACATTTGGATTCCATTACACTCCCCCTACCCCAGGTCTGGCCCGTTATGTGTCTGTCTCCTTGTTCTTGACATTACAGGGGGGGCAGAAACACGGATTCGTTTTTTTTTTACGAGTCTTTTTTTTCTACTCGTTTCTGGTGGGGAGTATTTTCTTTTTGGACTACTTTCATTCTGCAGTATGTGATCTGTCTGGTTGACACAATGCCAGACTATTATCCATTCACTCTACCAGCTAGTAGTGCTCGCAGGGGCATTAAAGGAAAAAGAGAGAGCATAAGAGGGTAAAAATGCCTGTTGTTAAGAACAGTCCATTCAGTCCATCCAGAGTTCTCATTTTGGCTAAGGCTGATGGATGTCTCTCCTGGTTTGCTGTATTTACCAGTAATGAAAAGAGCCCTGCACTACTAGAGCCGGTTTCCTCCTTGCGGTATTGTTTCATACTCTGTGGGCATTTTTCTACCAGGAAAGAGGTCTCTGTAATTGGGCTCATCATCCTTGTGAGTGCTCCTCGCGCAGTCGTTATGTACGAATGTTGTGTAGTCTACAGCTGTTCTATTGAGAAGCGCTGCCAGTGTCACGCCATGTGATATCAGAGCCGTATTCAGTGGAGGGAAGGGTAGCAGAGTGGTGAGTGTGACTCTGCAAAGGGCGCAGAGCTGCCATTAGGCGGTCTCGTGCTGTTCAGGTAGCATGACTCTGAGGGCTTGATTTACGAAGACCTTTAGCATGTGCAAAACATTTTAGCACATGCAAAACCAATAACATGACCAATGATTGTAACATACGACCAATGTTTTTCACTAGTCATTGGTTGTGTTATTCGTTTGCGTGTGCTAAAGGCTTAAATGCTAAAGTTCTTAGTAAATCAGGCCCTTAGAGTTACCTGTACTTGTGCCATCTGTCCCGCTGACGGCTGCAGCAAGGCGATACCGCCATGCTCCTCTCTGCCTGGCACCTGTACACACAGCTGCCCCCCCTAGGGGGAAACCACCCGCACAAATATCCCTGAATCCCCGCTCTCTTTAGCACCTGTCCATCACGCTCACGGGCGGCAGGACAGATGTGTTAAGCACTACAGCCGGCCTACACCACTCTGCACCGCGGCGGACCTCACTGTGGCGGTACAGTACTGACACGCACCGCCACCGTGGGTCATTTGAGCTGTGAGGCCGTGTGCTGAACTGTTACAAGGGATTCTCTGTGTGTCTTTATTAGCCCAATAAAGACTTTGAATTTGGTCAGTATGAGTAAATGTGTGTCACGCCACCAGTGTTTCTACACATTATGTTAACATTTTTACATATTTACATTTTTTAACCCATCAAGTATGAATGAAATTAATATAAATCAATCTTGTTTTGTATGTTTAGGGGTCCTGCCGGGATTTCATTCATACTCATTGTTCCAGATCCCTGAATTACAAAGCCCTTTTGAATATATTATATTCCTTCTTTGTGCTCATCATGTCTGACAGAACTAAAACAACAGTTTCATACTAGTGCTATTTTAATTTTGCATGGTATCGGTAGTAATGTTGTTGTCGTGACATAGATGAAGCACTAGGTTTCGCTTTATTTGCGCATACAAGCACATGCTTTTTTGTGCCCACGTGTGGACGAACGTGCGTGTGCTAAGCTTGAGGGTGAGTCATGAGGAAATAATGGCTAATATCTTAACGATTGCTTCCCCAGATTCTAGTGTTCTGCCGATACTAATTAGCTTTCTACGTTATAAGCATTATGCTGTCTCTCATTTGCCGTCTTGTCTGACTCTCTTTCAGTGACCATCACCACCAGTACATATTTCGATGGTCTGCTGGTCACGGGACTCTACACTTCTACCACTGTCCAATCAGCTCCCATTCCCGCCCCTGCTGCCTTTGGATTCGGTGAGTCACACTTGGCATCTCGGTCGAGTGGCCAATGCAATTCTGCTCTCTGTTGTTTCAGTGTCTGGGAGTTTTTGAGATCTTTAATTAAAATGTACAGTGGCAGTTCCATCTCAACACACTGTTACAGCCAATTAATAATTGCATTATAGAAACTCTACACTGTCTACACCAGGGGTATCCAATCTTATCCGTAAAGGGCCGGTGTGGGTCTTTGTTTTAGCCCAGCATTACGACATCTGGTCCAACTCATTAACTAATCATTATCTTCAATAAAGACCATAATAAGCTCAGTCTGGTGTGTTAAAACCGGGCCTTTTCAGACAAGATTGGACACTCTTGATCTTTCTACACTCTGCATGTTAGGTCTCTTACTGTAGGTTTGTCTGTCCTGTGTAAGTGCTTAAACTTGACGGCTGGGGTTGTATGTGGGCCTCTTAAACCACATTATGTCAGAAATAGCCATGCAAGCCATGAAGAATAAAATTCCCATGTTGACATTGTACTAATTGTGCTATATTGCAATGCAAACAATTCCACAAATAGAGTAAAATAATGACTGTGGTGAATCAACAGGCTTCTAATTAGGTTGTTGAACACACATGTCTAAGTACTTTCATAATTTTTTCCTTAAATGTATTAACACAATGCAGGTTTGAGTAGTTTGAGTAGTCATTTGCTTTCTGCATTATCTAATGGTTAGTTTTCATGGCCATGTATTCACATTTCCACCAATCACAAGCCTACTGATTCACCTTGGTCTTTAATTTGATCAGTTAAAAAGTTTTGTTATCTATGTAGTTATGTAACATACTATGTTTTATGTCATTATTTGCAATATGGCGCAATAATATATAGCACTGCCTATATGGAAAAGGCCTGTAAAAATCCTATATGTGCCATATACAAAACTTCTCAAATAAATATGTGATAGAGATAGAGAACCAGCATATACATTTCATACTAAAATCAAAGAGTTTCCTAACATTCATGGTACTCCCTATGAAAATTGTATGAGATTGTATAAGAATTGTATTCAAATATATAATATAATACTAATCAGCATATATGATTTTTTATAAAACTAGCAAGTATGATCATATATGATTTTTACAGGCCTTTTGCATATGGATGACCTTAGTATGGTGTGGAAAACTTGCGGGTTTTCCAGTACAGAGCTGGAACAAGGCTAGAACAAACTGGAGCCAAAGCTGGCTGACCCAGTACAGCATGATTGCTGTTTCATTGCATGACGTGCAACCAGAACTGTGGCCCATGATGTTGCACTTAGTTTGGGCATCTGCCCAGATCAAGACTTCTGTCTGGTCATTGTCTGCGGTCCAAGGCTGAGGTCTTCAAATTGGTTTAATATACCTCTGGTTATTTGCTGTGATCAGGGATGACGATGTGCTCTTTTCTCACGTTTGGCTCCGATGCTGACAGAGGCAGTGCTGCTTGCCAACTTAACCCACAGCTCACTTGAATGGAGACACACAGTAAAGCTTGCCGACTGAGCTGGCAAAGGTCAGCATGTCAGAAAAGATCATGAAACAACTAGAACTGGAAAAAGGCAATCCAGGCTATATTGAATGAGAAGGGGGTATAATGAGCCAGCCTGGTTCCAGCTCTACAGTGGGAAAGGGGTATAATGAGCCAGCCTGGTTCCAGCTCTACAGTGGGAAAGGGGTATAATGAGCCAGCCTCTGGTTCCAGCTCTACAGTGGGAAAGGGGTATAATGAGCCAGCCTGGTTTCAGCTCTACAGTGAGAAAGGGGTATAATGAGCCAGCTTGGTTCCAGCTCTACAGTGAGAAAGGGGTATAATGAGCCAGTTTGATTCCAGCTCTACAGTGAGAAAGGGGTATAATGAGCCAGCCTTGTTCCATATCTACAGTTGGAAAGGGGTATAATGAGCCAGCCTGGTTCTAGCTCTACAGTGAGAAAGGGGTATATTGAGCCAGTCTGGTTCCAGCTCTACAGTGGGAAAGGGGTATAATGAGCCAGCCTTGTTCCATATCTACAGTTGGAAAGGGGTATAATGAGCCAGCCTGGTTCCAGCTCTACAATGGGAAAGGGGTATAATGAGCCAACCTGGTTCCATCTCTACAGTGGGAAAGGGGTATAATGAGCCAGCCTGGTTCCATCTCTACAGTGGGAAAGGGGTATAATGAGCCAGCCTGGTTCCATCTCTACAGTGGGAAAGGGGTATAATGAGCCAGCCTGGTTCCATCTCTACAGTGGGAAAGGGGTATAATGAGCCAGCCTGGTTCCATCTCTACAGTGGGAAAGGGGTATAATGAGCCAGCCTGGTTCCATCTCTACAGTGGGAAAGGGGTATAATGAGCCAGCCTGGTTCCATCTCTACAGTGGGAAGGGGGTATAATGAGCCAGCTTGATTCCAGCTCTACAGTGGGAAGGGGGTATAATGAGCCAACCTGGTTCCATCTCTACAGTGGGAAAGGGCTATAATGAGCCAGCTTGGTTCCAGTTCTACAGTGAGAAAGGGGTATAATGAGCCAACCTGGTTCCATCTCTACAGTGGGAAAGGGGTATAATGAGCCAGCAGAGAGTTGTTGTTTGCAGGCTGTTTCTCTCTCATCAGTGTGCGCCTTGCCTAGGTGCTTCCACAACCAAAACCACTGTGATTAGACAGGATGTGATGGATTTTGGGTGGGATACAAAGCTTGGTTTTGGTTTGTTTATGTATTTTCTTTTTTTGTGATGGTTGATTAAAAGCGCATTTAATATGGAAACAAAGAGTTGAAGTAGACCACGAGACAGCCCTTTGCGGTTTCTATACAATAAAACATTAATAAATAGACAGCAGGGTCAAAAAAATGAAACGCTAACAACTTTTCTTTGTTTTGTGTAGACATGTTTCTCGAACTGTAAGTGATATCCAACTCGCCATCCAAGCCACAGTGGCCACATTAACGCATCCAGTGCAGTTTTACTGCGTCATTATACAGTCGGTTGCAATTCAATTGATTTTGAAAAGCACTTGCTCATGACCTCACTCAATCCTATGGAAAATACGGGGTCGAGTGTTAGCATGGTTTTTTAGTGTTAATGTAAGGGTGAGGTGGGATCTCTGAAAATATGAATTTTGGGGTGATCTACTAAACGCGTTGGACATGCAGATAGTTCACCTCCTATTTTCTCATTCCCTCTGGTGTAAAGTAAAGTGAAAAGGAAGTGTTGGTGTTCAGCGTGCTTTGTTCTAAATGAGCAGTGACTTTGCATGCTGCCATACTGGTCTGCTCCACTGCCTTCTGTTGCCTGCTGGCTGTTGCTAAGCCTGGCAGTACTTGGTTAATGCTTGGATGGTAGACCTCTGGGGAAAACTAGGGGCTGTTGCTGGAAGTGATGTGGGACAAGCGGGAAATGCCGTCTTTCAGACGAGACATTAAACCGAGTTCCTGACTCACTAGGCCTGAATCACTAAGATCCCGCAGCCAATTATCGCAAGTGAGAAAGTGTTAATCATGACACATTGGTTGAATTCCAAACCTTTGTTTAGCTGCTCAGTCCCTTAAATACCCCGCCCACTTTGTTGTCACTGGTCATTCTGGGAAATTAGTTCTCAGCTCGCCTTCCTGGTTGAATAAATGTTTAATCGATGCACTGACAAATGAAAGAGTGGAGCCGCCAGGGCGGGTGACCATGGGCAAGACTGCGGGGGAGAGTTGCTGGAGCCGTGCGCTCCCGCATGCAGCTTCACCCTGCGCTTCATGTGGCTCCCTATTGTTCTTCTCCTCACCATGTTCTGTGCCAGTGTGGTTTAGAGAAAACTGTTTTTATTTATAGCCGGATTCTTCTTCTGGGAAAGGCTCCAGGTTGGGACTGCAGGGATCCCGTCATACCCTTTTTATGGGAGTGTCTAGAACAGAGTCCTGAACCGTCAATGCGTGACAAGAGGATTTGCAGCAAGACACAAAGGCGAGGCGGGCAGCCTAAGTGTGCGTTATTGCCTGTGCGTACGGCCGTGTCTCTGTTTTACAACGCGCCTATTATGAGGGAGAACGGTCTTGATCTTCGATGTCTGTGCGTGCCTCAAATCGGTCCCCTGTGCCCTTCCACCCGTGGCCCGAACAGCAGTTTCAGGTAGTGAGCTTTGCACTAGGCTAGTGCTGTGAGAGACTTTGCCCTGATTCCTTTCTCTATTTCTCTCTCCCTCTCCTATCTCTAACTCTCTCTCTCTTTCTCTCTGTACATATTGTATCCTTGAAGAATTTCTGAACAATTGAAGAGCTGAACAATTAACCAGTGGAACCAAAATATTGGACAAACATGAACAGAGAATTGGGACGGAATCACAGACTGGCAATTTAAATTTTACCTGCTGGAGTCCAGTCAAACCCCCCCCTTCCCATAATTCTCCTCTATGTGTCCTGAGGTATGTTGCCCTGTATCTAAGGACAGAAGAAGTGCGTAGTCTAAACACTCATTTTATTTTAACAGGAAGCAGCGCCTCAAGCTATTTTTTTCTGCGAAACGCTATGAGCAGCGAGGAGCGCCTGAGGGCTTGGCGAGAGCTCTGTAATTAGTCAAAAAGCGACATTAAGACATGCTGCTGGAGAGGGCTTCTGATGTAGGGGGAACATCTGCCCGCTATGCCGAGCAGCAGTGAACTAATATTACTGCGTATGATGCAGTGCTTCTTGCTGCGGAAGGGCAAATGTGCTCCTATGAACACGCTAATGGCTGAACCGCTGCCACCAGCATGTCGAGGCCTCGGGGCGGGATCAACAGATTGCTAAGTGGGAGGTGGTTGGCGCTCAAGTGTGAGGGGGAGTGTCACCTGCCGTCTGTTTCCAAGATGGCCTCCGCGTGCCGATACCCCCGACAGGCCAACGCAGCACACCGCGGGGAGTTTTCTAACAGGAGAGCAGCTGGAGATGGGGGCGGGGGAGGGAGGGATTAGGGACATGTGGGACACAGATGTGCGGTTTGGTCGGCCGCGGCAGGAGGAATTTCAGGAATTCCCAGCTTTGGTTGATGCGCGGGATGAGCATGCAGGCCACCGCCTCCTATCTCCATTTTAACTGGCCAATTCCTTCCAAGTGAATGGCCACATCCCCTGGCCACTACCTCTGTTTACGGACAGCACTTGGGAAGAGGTGCGACGTATAAATGCAATTAATTTCTTTGTTCGTTGTACGTAGTACCAGCATGCCTCAAGCTCATGTTTCCAAGGATAGAAAGACAGCTGTTATGCAATACCAGTTACACAATCACGGAACAGGAGGAACAGAGGCCAAAAGGATGGATCTACGCTAATATATCAGTGCATCAATCTTTTGCACACATTTTAGAATACAAGCGTGAATGTCAGCACAACATGTGACTGCCTTATCATTTGAGAAGGTACATTATACATCACTCTGCCTGTTAGTACTGCGCCCGGGTGTTATGGGAGATGAACCATGTCAGTGCCTTGACGAAGCTGCTGTGGCGCGTACGGCATTGCGGCTGCAGCGTAATCACGCGGCCGGGTAGCGGTTCCTGGGGCAGGGCTGTGCCCGTACTGTGGGTTGTGGTGGGAGAGGGTTTACTGCCTGAATCAGTGCGAGGAAAGTGAGAAATCTGACATGAGGGGCCCAACAGCCCGTCTGCATCGCTCACAGCTGGAGGCAGTGAGGGGGATTTATTTATTTTATTTAGGTTATCTCTTTGTTTTTTCATCTTATTTATTCGCTCTTTACTACGTTTACTATTGTTTATATCATTGGTTTCGTACTTGATGTGTTATAGTTCATTTTTGTTTCTGTAAAAGCTTTGGTAATGTATTTGAACTTGTCGTGCCAATAAAGCATTTTGGTTTGGGTCGAATTCAAAAAGAAGAGGATTGCACACTCTAATATCAAAATGGTTCCCTCTGCTCTAAACGGGCATTGTCTCTCCCATTTCTAGAGAGAGAAACTCTATTCCAGCATATCGAAGAGACTAAATTTGATGTTTGGATGGTTTGGGTTGAATTCAAATTTTAGAGAGACAGTGAGAGAGGGATAGGGCGAGGGAGAGAGGAATAGAAGAGAGGGACAGGGCGAGGGAGAGATGCGAGGCAGGGTGTCTGGTGGGTAATGTGGTCGGAGCTGTGGTTGGATGCAGACAGCGTGACAGTGCGTCGGGCCTGAGGGTGTAAACGCCGACGTCAAGCCCCGTCAGGAGTTACTGCTGTCCTTGGAAAACTCATAAAACACTTGAAAGAACGAGAGACAGACAAGGAGGCGCAGCCTTTTTTCCTGTAGTTTTTTGTTTCAAGTTCAGCTTTAATGAAACCTTATTACTGCCAAAATTAGAAAAGGCCCCCCTGAACGTTCCCTATAAACACCGTACAAGACTTTGAGTCAAACTGTTTTGGGGGAGTCTGGAGAATTGGACACCCCCTCATTGTGGTATTAGCGAGTGGGAGCGGGTGGTGTGGAGAGCCGGTGGCACAGGGCGCTGCGGCTCTCAGGAAAAGAGCGGCGGCGATAGAAACCCGCGGAGCGAGGGAGGCCGGCGACACGCTCTGTTACCCCGGCGAGGGCTCACCGCGGAATGCTATGGCGCCGCGAGCGCAACGCGCGGTTCCACAAGCTGAAACTACGAGGTGGAAACACGCTGGGAGGCGGTGTTTAGAGCCTGGGACGCGTGGGGGGAGAGACGGGAGTGTGTAAATCCAGTGTGCTTTTGGTGAAAGGCCATGTGCAGACACGCGCCGCCCAGGCTGCCGTGCTCTTGCCCATTTTAAGGAATTGTGCGGAAAGGTGCAGGCCCGGCAGGGGAAATGGAGACACAATAAGATCTGGAAAAGAGATGAAACTGATAGGACTGAAAGGAATCTAAATATAGTCTGGAGCTAATGGGGGACACATGTAACACAGAATATGGAGGGAGTATGTGCATGTGCAGATCGTGCACGTATGTGCGTGCGTGTGCGTGCGTGTGTGTGTGTGAGTGTGTTTTGAGTGGCAGTGCACATGTCAGAGCATGCAAGAGTGTGAGTTTTGAGTGACTGTGTGTGTGGGAGTGTGTGTGTGTTTGTGTGTGAGTTTGTAACTGTGTATGTGAGAGTGTGTGTATATGGTTTCTATACGTGTTTTCTTTGGGGAGGGGAGGGGGGGGTCTGCCACCCACTCAGCCAGAAAGCAACACGAGACTGCACTGACTCAGCTGCTGGGGAATTTCGATTGCTTTTTATTCCATTAGAGGATCTTTGTTTTATTTCCAGAACTCTCTTTTTTGAAAGGGAAACTACACAGTCTAGGACTGACCTCTTTATACTGGCACCTCCTCTAATTTATCTTTTATTGGTTTTTATGTGTATCTTCATCATTATTTATTAATTCTGGGCGGCTTACAAAGAGCATAAAAACCTTCTTTTTTTTTTTTTTTTTGCTCTGTACAGAAATACACTGAGGCATCCATGGCAACAGAACCGTGGCAACCCACACATTCGGTGTGCGTATCAGAAGAAGATAATTTTATTATTGAATCTAAAATGAATGGAGTTGAGCGAATCCATAGTAAATGAAATAAGAACATGTGTGGACATTTCTAGTGCACATAACCAGAGGAAGAAGGCTTTGTCTCCTACATAAGGAGACCTCATTTTAGTTCTGATTGTATATAGCCTTTGGGGCTGCAGCGTGGTATAATGGTTAGGGAACTGGGCTCGTAAGGCAAAGGTTTGCGGGGTCGATTCTTAGCTTGGGCACTGCAGCTCTACCCTTGGGCAAGGTACTCAGTCTGAATCATTTCAGTAAAATTTCCAGCTGTATCAACCGACTGTATGTGAAAATGCAATCTCTGTGAGTGTTTGTGGGTAAAAATGTCTCCTAAACGGCTAAATGTAGCATATAGTGCGCTGAGAAGACTTAGCACTACAGAGAGGTAGCATTACGGTTAGCTTCACAGTACAGCTGCACGGCTAAGTGAACGAGAGACGTGCGAAGGGAGAGAGGTTTCTCTCTCACTCAATTTTATTATACAGGTATATTTCCATTGTAAATGGCTAGTTTTACTTTTGACACTTTGTTTTGTAATATTGTGACATTGTGGTGTGATTAGTCTTTGTGCAGATGGAGTGATACCCCCATAAGTAAGAGGAAGTGGGATGGGGAGTAAGACAGGACTGAAGGATTGTTGTGGGAGGGAAGGTGGTGCTTTATCACTCACAGTTACGCTGTGTAATTGTTGCCTCTGTGCGAGTGCTGAGTCCTGAAGATTCCAGTCAGTGACGGATCGCTTGTCAGACCCGCTGTTGTTCATTTTTGTCTGCATTTGCATATTTGTATTTATTTCCCCCGCCGGTGGGCGCCTGCGGGGGGGGGGCGGGGTATCGCGATTGGCAGAGGCCTCGGAGTGACGGATGGATCTGCGTGCTCTGATGAGATTAAAATCCCAATGCACACCTGAGGGGTCAGAGGTGACACGCAAACGGCAGCGTACGCACACGTGTACGTACGCACATACACGTGTGCCCGCGCAAGCACACGCACATTCACACATTCCCGCAAACTCCCTCTTTCTTTCACACGCCGTTGCTACGTCTTCACAAGTCATTTATAGGAAGTAGCTACTGAGTCAAAACTTGATTCTAATAACTCCAGTGAACAGGCCTCAAAATATGTCTGCGTAATGTAATAAAAATGTGTTATTTTGATAGCACAGATATGTTATCTGTGCATGGATATGTGCGCTTTTTTAGGAATAGCATATGAATATCCTGAGAGATCGTCGCTTTTATATGCTGTTTCAGAGGAGTGATGAGAGGGGGAGGGAGAGAGAAAAAGGTGTAGATAGATATAGAGGGATAGAGAGAAAGCTATCCCAGAGGAGAGAGAAGCTGCCAGTCCCTCTGAGACTTCAAACACACAGCAGCTCTGTGATCAATCTGCTCTCTGACTCTGCACTGACAGCTCTCTGACTACACCATTTACACTGCGTGCTGAGTCTTACACGCGCACACAAGCATACACACGTGCACACACCCACACACACTTACACATATATACACACACACACATATGTGCATGCACACATACACATGTATATATGTATACACACACTTTCAATTTTTTATTTAGGTCCACATTTATAAAATACAAAGGCCCACATATATTTCAGTTGCTATTTGATGTCATTAATTTGTGTAGCAGTACAACATATATAATAGATATACCAATATACAGTGCCCTCCACTATTATTGGCACCCCTGGTGAAGATGAGTAAAAAGGGTTATAAAAAATGAACCGTTTGGTAAATTAGCTTAATGTCAGACTGAAAAAATGAGACAAATCCACCCTTTAATTGAAGTAAATTTATTATGTGAAAAAAAAATCCCTCATCAAGAAATAATTATTTTTTAACAAAACCATGGGTGCCACAATTATTGGCACCCCAGCATGTATATATAGAATAAAGTATTTTTAAAAATATTTGGTCGCATATCCTTTGCATGCCATGACTTCCTGATGTCTGTGACCCAACAACATCAAAAGACTGTTTATATCTTATTTTCTGGTACTCTTACAAGTCTCTGCATTTGAATGGATCTCTATGGGAATTGGGGGGTGGGACTAGATTTAGCTGTAAATTACACCGGAACAGTATGGAACACATGGTTGACTAAATGACTGTAAGTTATCAAGGGTCTGACATATCAAACCAGCCTTAAACCATCACTCTGCTGCCAGAAATACAGTAGATATGGATGGATAACTTGAAGGGTTTCTTCTCCTGACTTATTTTTCCATAGAGTTCAATAGGAAAATTGGTCAGGAGAAACAGCCCTTAAAGTGATTCATCCATATATACTGCATATCTGGCAGCAGAGTGATGGTTTGAGGCTGGTTTGATACCTCAGACCCTTGATGACTTACAGCCATTTTACCAACCATGTATTTCATACTGTTGCAGCATAATCTACAGCTAAATCTAGTCCCACCCCCAAATTTCCATAGAGATTCATTCAGATGCAGAGACGTTATATTATCGCTTGTAAGAGCACCAGAAAATAAGATATCAAAAGTCTTTTGATGTTGTTGGGTCACAGACATCAGGAAGTCATGGCAAGCAATGAATATGTGACCAAATATTAAAAATGATTACTTTATTTTATATATAAATGCAGGGGTGCCAATAATTGTGGCACACATGGTTTTGTTAAAAAATAATTATTTCTTGATGAGGGATTCTTTTCTCATAATAAATTTACTTCAATTAAAGGTTGGATTTTTAAAAAATGTTCAGTGTGAGATTAAGCTAATTCACCAAACAGTGAATTTTTTATAATCCTTTTTACTCATCTTTACCAGGGGTGTCAATAATAGTGGAGGGCACTGTAGATATAACACTTAAAAAAAATACAGGACACACTCTCACACACTGATGCTCTCCACACTAAAACACACTCTCACACACTGATGCTCTCCACACTAAAACACACTCTCACACACTGATGCTCTCCACACTAAAACACACTCTCACACACTGATGCTCTCCACACTAAAACACACTCTCACACACTGATGCTCTCCACACTAAAACACACTCTCACACACTGATGCTCTCCACACTAAAACACACTCTCACACACTGATGCTCTCCACACTAAAACACACTCTCACACACTGATGATCGCCACACTAAAACACACTCTCACACACTGATGCTCTCCACACTAAAACACACTCTCACACACTGATGATCGCCTCACTAAAACACACTCTCACACACTGATGCTCTCCACACTAAAACACACTCTCACACACTGATGCTCTCCACACTCTCACACACTGATGCTCTCCACACTAAAACACACTCTCACACACTGATGCTCTCCACACTAAAACACACTCTCACACACTGATGCTCTCCACACTAAAACACACTCTCACACACTGATGCTCTCCACACTAAAACACACTCTCACACACTGATGCTCTCCACACTCTCACACACTGATGCTCTCCACAGTAAAACACACTCTCACACACTGATGCTCTCCACACTAAAACACACTCTCACACACTGATGCTCTCCACACTAAAACACACTCTCACACACTGATGCTCTCCACACTAAAACACACTCTCACACACTGATGCTCTCCACACTAAAACACACTCTCACACACTGATGCTCTCCACACTAAAACACACTCTCACACACTGATGCTCTCCACACTAAAACACACTCTCACACACTGATGCTCTCCACACTAAAACACACTCTCACACACTGATGATCGCCACACTAAAACACACTCTCACACACTGATGATCGCCTCACTAAAACACACTCTCACACACTGATGCTCTCCACACTAAAACACACTCTCACACACTGATGCTCTCCACACTAAAACACACTCACACACTGATGCTCTCCACACTAAAACACACTCTCACACACTGATGATCGCCACACTAAAACACACTCTCACACACTGATGCTCTCCACACTAAAACACACTCTCACACACTGATGATCGCCACACTAAAACACACTCTCACACACTGATGATCGCCTCACTAAAACACACTCTCACACACTGATGCTCTCCACACTAAAACACACTCTCACACACTGATGCTCTCCACACTAAAACACACTCTCACACACTGATGCTCTCCACACTAAAACACACTCTCACACACTGATGATCGCCACACTAAAACACACTCTCACACAGAAACTCTGCACTCATAGCTAATGATCTAGAATTATCATCAGAAGGTTCCCCGCTGAGTTTCCAAGTAAAGCACTGACATTGCTAGAAAGTGTTGCAAACCTGAATTAATTGCTTCAGTAAATATATTCAGCCATTAATATTAATGAATATAATTTGTAAAAAGGCAGTTGTATATGCCTCCCTGGATATTGGTGTGTGCTAAGTAAACGCATACAGTAATGTAATCAGTTTCATGCTCGGACCCGAGGCTGGTATCAGTACGCAGTGCATCATCGTTTACTGGACATGATGTGTTTTCAGTGCCACAGTTCCCATCACTGTTTATCGCTCTTTCATTTCCATTCTATCGCTCACTCTCTCTTTCCCTGTCTTCCCCTCCCTTTCCCCCTCTCTCTTCCTCTCTCTTTCCTTCTCTCCCTTCCTCTCTCTGTCGCTTCCCCTCCCTTTCCCCCTCTCTCTTCCTCCCTCTCTCTTTCCTTCTCTCCCTTCCTCTCTCCTCCTATCAGTTTGATTTAAATTAAATTCAATAATGCTTTATTGCAGTATTTCTGTAGCTTGCTGTCCCTGTGGCTGTGGCATTCTGACATATTGTCCTTTGTCCCTCTCCTAGAATGAGTCTCTCTCTCATCTAGGAGTAGAAAATTTAGAATTTGGTTTTTACATTTTTTTGTATTTTTCTTTTATATTTTGGAATTTTTCACAATTTAGGAGGAAGTGCATCTCTGTCTCAACCTTACCTGCCGTACAGTGACCACACATTCTTTGCTCTTTTGGTAACCAATATATTTTTTTGTCTGCCTTTTTTAATGGCTCTCTTTCTCTCTCTCTCTCTCTCTCTCTCACTCCCAATTTCAATTCAATTCATTTCAATATGCTTTATTGGCATGACAAAATTTCACAATTGTATTGCCAAAGCTTGATCAGAAAAAGGAACATGCCAACATGAGAAACTATACAAAATAACAATGATTATACATCTGAATGATATATATACAGTAACACAGTAACAGGTGTGTGTGAAGCAGATACAGGTTTGTGTGTATGTATATGTGTGTGTTTGTGTTTGTGTATGTGTGTGCATATATGCATGGTGGATTTATGTGTCAGTGCGTGTGTGTGTTCATATTGTGTGCATGTCAGTAAATGGTTGTGTTCCAATGGTTGTGCTCTCTCTTTCTCTCTCTCTCCCACACGCTCTCTCTCTCTCTCTCTCTTTCTCATGCTGGCATGAGGCATGCAGGCACAGATTGCAGAGTGTTGACTGTGGCTCTGTGGCTCTCCCTCGAACCCGCAGCCTCTGGAAGCTGACAGGTGGCTCAGCGTTTGTGCGCTCGAGCGAGGCTTTGTGCCCTTTCCACAGGTGGCCCTGCAGACGCGGGATGAAACGGGCACTCGGCTCTTCTCTCTGGCGTTCAGCCCTTCAACCCTATCGTGTCTTTTTCCATTCATTCCTTCGTCCCACGCTCGGTGGTGGCATTGGAGGGGAAGGGGCCGGGGTGGGGGCAGATGTATGACTGTGTTGGGTTCCGTAGTGAGCGCTGTGAAGCTGAAGGGATTGTGTTGTCACTGAGTAGCTTAGCGCAGTCCCAAACCGTGTGTGTGCATGTGTGTGTATTTGTGGGTGTATGTGTGCATGTACAGTCAAGCCGGAAAGTCTGCACACCCCTTTCACCTTCTCCACGTTTTATTATGTTACAGACTTATACTACAATAGATTGAGTTCATTTTTTGCCTCAAGCATCTACACGCAATGGCCAATAATGACGGAGTGAAAACTGTTTTTTAGAAAATATGCAATTTTATTTTACTGACAAAAATAGGTTATTTAGGGGTTACATATCTGTACACACCCTTAGCCTAATACTTGGTTGCTGCACCTTTGGCAGTGATTACAGCTTCAAGGCATCTTGGGAAAGAAGCTACGAGCTTGACACACTTGTTTCTGGACATTTTTGCACATTCCTCTTGGCATATTCTTGCAAGCTCCGTCAGGTTGGATGGGGAGCGTCGGTACACAGCCATTTTTAGCTCTTTCCACAGATGTTCAATTGGATTCAGGTCTGGGCTCTGGCTGGGCCACTCAAGGACATGCACAGACTTTCTCCGAAGCCACTCCTTTGTTCTCTTGGCTGTGTGCTTCGGGTCGTTAAACCTTCACCCCAGTCTGAGGTCCAGAGCACTCTGGAGCAGGTTGTCTTCAAGGATATTGGTGTACTTAGCTGCATTAATCTTTTCCTCTATCTGGACTAGTCGCCCCGTTCCCGCTGCTGAAAAACATCCCCACATCATGATGCTGCCAGCGCCATGCTTTACTGTAGGGATGGTATTAGCCAGATGATGAGCGGTGCCTGGTTTCCTCCAAACGTGACACTTGGTATTCAGGCCAAAAAGTTCCATTTTGGTTTCATCAGACCTGAGAATCTTGATTCTCATGGTTTGAGAGTCCTCTAGGTGCATTTTTGGCACACTCCAAGCGGGCTGTGATGTGCCTTTTACTAAGGAGGGGCTTCCGTCTGGCCACTACCATAAAGGCCTGATTGGTGGAGTGTTGCCTTGATGGTTGATCTTCTGAAAGGTTCTCCCATCTCCACAAGGATACGCTGGAGCTCTGTCAGAGTGACCCTCGGGTTCCTGCTCACCTCCCTGGCCAAGGCCCGTCTTTCCCGATTGCTCAGTTTGGCCGGGCGGCCAGTTCTAGGAAGATTCTTGGTGGTTCCAAACTTCTTCCATTTACAAATGATGGTGGCCACTGTGCTCTTTGGGACCTGTAAAGCTGCAGAGATTTTTCCGTACTGTTCTCCAGATCTATGCCTTGACACAATCCTGTTTCTGAGGTCTGCAGATAATTCCTTTGACCCCATTGGAGTTTGCTCTGACATGCACTGTCAACTGTGGGACCTTATATAGGCAGGTGTTGGCAATCCCCAATCATGTCCAATCAATTTAATTTATCACAGGTGGACTCCAATTAAGTTGTAGAAACATGTCAAGCAGTATCAGTGGAAACAAAATGCACCTCAGCTCACTTTTGGGTGTCATATCAAAGGGTGTGCACACTTGTGTACATATGATATTTTACATTTAGATTTTTAATAAATTAGCACAAATGTCTAAAAACCTGTTTTCACTTTGTCGTTATGGGCTATTTTCTGTAGAATTTTGAGACAGAAAATGAACTCAATCTATTGTAGAATATGTCTGTAACAAAATAAAACGTGGAGAAGGTCAAAGGGGTGTGCAGACTTTCCGGCTTGACTGTATGTGTGCATGTAGGCGGTACAGGTATCTCAGTCTGTGCTGTATATGTGTGTGTATGTATGCATGTATATGTGTGGGTGGGAGTGTGGATGTTTGTTGAATGTCAGACTGCGTGTGTATGTGTTGCAGTCTGTGTATGTGTTGCTGTGTGTAATATTTCATGTGTGTATGTGTATGTGTTGCTGTGTGTAATAGTTCAGTCTGTGTATGTGTGTGTTGCTGTGTGTAATAGTTCAGTCTGTGTATGTGTGTGTGTTGCTGTGTGTAATAGTTCAGTCTGTGTATGTGTGTGTGTTGCTGTGTGTAATAGTTCAGTCTGTGTATGTGTATATGTTGCTGTGTGTAATATTTCATGTGTGTATGTCTATGTGTATATGTTGCTGTGTGTAATAGTTCAGTTTGTGTGTGTGTGTTGCTGTGTGTAATAGTTCAGTCTATGTATGTTTGTGTGTTGCTGTGTGTAATAGTTCAGTCTGTGTATGTGTATATGTTGCTGTGTGTAATATTTCATGTGTGTATGTGTATGTGTTGCTGTGTGTAATAGTTCAGTCTGTGTATGTGTGTGTGTTCATATGTGTAAGTGTGAGAGAGAGTGACGGGCCCAGCCAGCCATGTGCTGGACTTTAATGAGGAGCTCATGGCATGTTTTTCTGTAGGAGTAATGTAATGCTCTATGAAATTGACCCATCAGAATACAATGCAGCTTTCCTTTGAAGTTGCTTGACAATAGGATAAACTGCTGGCAACCAAATAAATAAAAAATGGCCACCCAGAGCTTCTCATACAATGTATTACTGTGCAGCAAAAGGTGTGTTTGGGGTGTGTGTGTATGTCCAGTATCTATGTGTGTGTAGTATGTGTGTGTATCACAATTCTAGCAAGGGAACAAGCCTTCAACATGAAAGCAAATGTATTTGCCGAGGAACCGAATGTCTTTTCCTTGTCTGGTTCTGGTTTTAATTTCCGCTCGTAAAACTTGTTTAGCTGTAACATAAAGGAAGAAAGAGATTTAGAAAGGCACTGAAAGACAATGTGGGGACGCGGCCTCTCTGGAGGGCAGAGGGGGACAGGACCGCAGATGGGCTGTGAGCAGTCAAACAGGGACACGGTCCCCGCCCTGTCCGCGGGGTTCTTGAGCGAGTCTTTAGGAAATACTTTGACACGAGAGGCCCGAATTTGACACGAGAAGCTCGCGCCGAACGCCGAGCTGTTATCACCGCATCTTCAGTCAACAGAGGCCTCGTCTGCTTGATGGATTCTGTTTCCCAGGGCCACTTACACAGTTTACATTTTTTGCATTCTGTCCATGTACACAGATGGATGCTTACTGTAGCACCTCACTCGCAGGTCAAATGGCTGGTCTGTTTTTTTTTAAAGAGAGCAGACAGTCCGCCCCGCCCTCCTTATGTGTTTTTTCTGGACGGGGGAAAGCATGGAGGGTTACACACAGTGCAGAAAGTGCCATGGCAGGGGAAACTGCGCCACACGTTCTCTCCCAAACAGCTGTGTTTGATCTGAGGCTTAAACCTGCAATCCATCCCACTATAAGTACAGTTCCTTCAGTAAACAAATACATTTCCTAATTTGAAAATGGATATCGATTTTCAACCGAGCTGGAACTTTAGAGGAATGCATAATGATAAATAATCCTTATTTAATTAACGGAAAAAGTATTTCAGCGCAGGGTTTATTGGCAAAACTGTTGTTTCCTCGTGAATAATAAGTCCAAGCAGTTCAGTTGCCTGGTCTTCATCAGTGTGTGTGCGCTCACTTGATTTTTCAAAGGCCTAAACGTTGTAAATCCCATCTGCTGCCGGTAATATACTCAACATTGTTCAGCATTGTTTTCCGTTGCATTAGCATATTTGTTACCCATGTGCGTTTCCTTAACCACAGGGCCGCGCTACAACCCCAAAGCCCTCTCTTTACCGTGCGCTCCCTGGCCTCCACCGCATGTGAATACACACAACCTACTGGGTTTTAAATGGTCAGCAAAGAGGGGATTTTCCCTATTTTCCATCTGCATCAATTTCTAACCAATTCGGACATTGATACACGCAAATACACTTCTTTGTGCTTTTTCAGCTGCATTGGACAGAACAGTGTATAGAGAGAGAGACAGGAAGAATGGGGAGTGAGAGAAAAGGGAGAGACATGCGCTAAAGGTTACGCGGCCGGATTCGAACCGACGAGCGTGTGGACAGGCTACGCCACCCTTTCTATTCTCAAATACCATTTCTATTCTGGATTAGAATCTGTACAGGGCTGTAGAGAGAGGTATAATAGAAAGCCAAATGTACATGGTAACAGGGCCTCTTTTTCATTTCTGCACATTAGTGCGTTCCTCTTATGGGATCGTATGGCATTTGGTGTGTTACCCTGCCAATGCGCTACTCTTTCAGGCTGCCCTCCTGTGGCCTTTTCCATTTTTAAAGAAAAAAGAAGAAAGAAAACTATTATTAATGCTCACATCGACTGTCCTGGAAGCTCATAAAATATATAAAATGCATTCCCCAAATTCTGAGTACAGGAAAAGGAGTTTGGGTCCTCTTTTGGTCCTCTCTAATGGAGCTGAAAAAGCGGAGTACTGTGAAAGAGCCCTCCAATGTCCTGAGAGCAGCATCCCAAATGACCCAGATCTGGTGCAGGAAATCGCTTTGTGACCTTCTTCCTGTCTTGCCCCCCTTTTGAGATGCAGGCTGTTACAGTAATTATTCCGGTGCCTTCCAGTGCTGCTTTTTCAGATCGGCCCGGCGTTCCCCACCCACGCCCCTTCTGCAAGAATGTCATTCCTTCCTCCGGCGTTCTCCACCATCCACGCTACCCCCGCCCGTACGCCCCCTCACCCGCACAATGCCGCCCCGCCCCCCGCGCGGACGGGGTTCGCGGCGCAGCCTCGACACCTGTCCGTCTCTGTCTTCCGTCCCGCCGCCAGCCTCGACACGCGTGTCACTTGATTGCTCCCGAAGTAGCCGGCCCCCGATGTTTTTCCATGTTTGCGG
The DNA here is from genome assembly GCA_022702515.1 of Ilyophis sp. 1 JC-2022. Taxonomy (NCBI): domain Eukaryota; kingdom Metazoa; phylum Chordata; class Actinopteri; order Anguilliformes; family Synaphobranchidae; genus Ilyophis; species Ilyophis sp. 1 JC-2022. The sequence continues at coordinate 88,533,659 of CM040404.1, read as the reverse complement.
GGCGCAAAATTAGCACGAGTCAAATCGGATTAATTAATCAAGACCTCAAATAATTAACAGAGAGTCGCGTCGGATTAAAAATCAAATTAGCCTGACGCCTCCCGGCCGGAATGGCGTGGAGCGGGGATGCACATGGGGACCCCCGTGGGACAGACGGACGGACAGAAGCAGTCCCTGCCGGGGACGTGTGCTGCTCTGTCTCCTCGGGGGACTAACAGGAGAGGAGAGGAGAGGCACTCTCTGACTTTGCCACTTCTCCCAGTGAGGGGGAACAGCGGCCCTCCGTCGTTACCGCTCAGACTTTCATATCAATATTATTGTCCTTTCAAGACAGAAGTCCTTGGGTCCTGTTGAGTGGGAGTTTGGTCTTCAGACCCTCACACTTACCATCACTCAAGGTCTGGTCAAGTAGGGATAGATAGAATAAACTCTTTAGTCTATCACTATCAAAGAGGTGATATAGTTAAATCATGTGCATCATCTCTTGTGTTGTGGTTGTCCTTGCAGTGGCTGTTTATTGGTTAGTCACAGCCAATAAACAAGCCGGCCCACTAACCTTGTTTATTGGTTGTTTGAAGAGTCACACTGCACACAGGTTAGAGGCTAGTGTTGCTGCTACATGTATTCTTTGGCAGCTCTTATTGGGCCAAACTTGACTCAGGATGTACTGTGGATGGTCGGAATACCATAAGACATAACGTCTGGCACCATTCCTGATCGAATGTGTGGGACCAGGTCAAACATTATTCCTCAAAATCCCATTTAGTGATGAACAGAGGCCAAGTGACCTTAACCCTTAAATGTGCCCAGTGAACACCACTGAAGCACTGTAAGCTTATTTCAGATGAATCCTCTTTTTGTAGTCCGAAGTAACAGCTGCGCTTGTGTTGTCTGATTAGTAACGGGGACACGGCTGCAGAATTCTTGGAATTCTTGAAAAAAATTTTTTTCTATTCCTTATTTTTATTTTATCCCCTTTTTTGTGATGCCCAATTACAGTTATAAGCCCGCTGCAACACCCTGTGGCAGTTCAGGAGAGAGTAGTTTGAGCACATAAATGACAGGCAGCCAGGCACCCCTTCCTTTCACGACGCAGTTCACCAGCTAAGCTGTGCAGCCGCTGTACGCAGACATACTGCCGATGCCCCCCCCCCTCTCTATCTCTCTCTCTCTCTTTCTGTCAGCTTGTGGGGCCTGCTTAAAGCCGTAGGATGCATCATTCCTTTAGTGAAAATTGCATTCCTTTTGCTTTAGCGTGACGCACACCCTAAGAGCCCTCTAATGTGTTATCCTTTGAAGGCTAAATCATTTGTATTCCCCTTGGGAAAATGACTGGACCTCTAGATAATGTCATCTAAAAGATGACAGGATTATCGTCCCGTACAAGAATGTAAAAGTGCAGGATGATGGTTAATGGGCCTAAAAACAAGCCAGTGGACGCGCATTAAACTTAACGGAAGGTGAATGTCTTTAGTACAGTGTGAGAAACACTGTACTAGCAAAACGGGCTATTCAAGAACTCAGTGCGCTGGCTGGGTTCTGTCAAAACGGCGTTTTAACACATGCCAGCCTTCACAAAGTATCTTGGCATCTTGTTTGTGCATAACTTTGCCCTGCTAGGTTATGACCCATTGATGATGGATGGCTTCCATGAAAGATGAATTGTTCTATTGATATATGAGAGGTGGGGGGGGGGGGTGCGTTTGTTTTTTCACCCTGCACATGTATTCCTCAACAGCGCACACACACACTCGCACCCTAAGGCATGCAACAAAACTCACACACACACACACAGTAGCGGATACCTCCAGGTGCCTTTAGTGCCAGCTGAACTACCCTCCATTCATGTGGCAAATTCCCCATTTTAGTTCCCACAGTGTTTGTTGCCCCTTTTCCCCTCTCAACACTGGCAGTCCTCTCCATGGCCATTACCACACAGCTTCGTCCTGGCAGTGCCAAGCGGACCTCCGGTGTAACCATGGCCATGCCACTCTGTTGCCATGGCGGGGTGATTGGCAGATGCTGCGACGGTTCCTCTCGGCGGGCGAAGGGTGCCAGAAAAGACCGGGGCTCTTCTCCGCGCACCCCCCAAAACGTGCTGGCACCGGACTGTCTTTCCGGCCAACCTTGAGATTGTCCTCGAGAGCAAGGCTCCTCTGCGCCATCGCGCCCTAAATCTTTAGCATCGTCTGCGGGGAAAATGACGGAAGACGCATCAATCTTAAGAGCGTCGCTTCTAAGGTCAAGTGCAGACAAGATCTCAAGATCTTCTCATATTAATGTCCAAGCTTCAGCAAACACGTCCGGAATGTTCCGGAATGTCAAACCAATTTTTGCTTGGAAAATCTAAAGGGCGAAAAACTATTTGATGACAGACTGAATTGGCACTGCTGAGGGTTAGATGGAGTGTTTCAGCCATCATATGTATATATACATATATGACTGTACCATTAGCCATTTCCTTCTTTGGCGACAGTCCATCTGAACGTTCCGAGCCAGGCTTTGAGAGCTCCTGGCTGAGAGGCGCTGATGGTGGAGGGGCTGTTTGTGGAGCGAGGGCGTAAATATTTACGGTGGAGTCGTCCAGGCCAGCGGGCCGGGCCAAAGGGAGCTCGTTAGGAGGGGCGACTGCGCCGGGTCGCGGGAGCTCAGGTCACGTGCACGTGTTTCAGTGCGTGATGCAACTGGGTCTGACAGCGGGCTCGTTAGCACGTTACTGTCTGTCTGCTGTGACAGGGGATTCGGCGCTCTGCCCTCCTCCCCAGCACAGGAGAGCTCTCCTGCTGGGGAGTTTTGTCATTTCCAGATGACAGGAGGAGCAGTGAGATCACATCAGCTCCAGGGGGCTGGTGTCAAGGGGAGCGGGGGAGGGGAAGGGAGGGGAGGGGGGGGGTCGTTCTCACGCACACGCGCCATCCGCACTTGTGGATCCACTGACACACATTCTCCCACGCTGGCTCCCATTCCCCCTCTCCTGCCCCGAAAGCGCTCGCCATGGCAGAAGTGCGTGAGCGTACCCACGGTGCGGCTCTGAGCCGCCAGAATGCCGGAGAGGGACGGACCGCACGGCGGAGCGGCTCGTGGCTCCGCTCATCCCCGTATCTGCATGCGCGGCTCGTCTCTGCGCTCCTGTGGCACGCGGGAAGACAAACGATCAGCCTCATGTACGCTGATATCTGCTTTCAAACAAGCTGCTCTGGATTGCATTTCATTACAACACACACGCACACACATACACACACGCGCGCACACACACACACATACCGTCTGCAGAGATTAATATTAATAGCAGTATGAAATAAGGCTCCCTGCAGACGAAATCAAATAACCTGCACCTTTTCGCAAGAGCTCCCATCTCACATAACATTTCCTTGCTGCGCATTTAATAACTCGCATGGCGAATCTTCTCGGATGTGCTTGTGCTGTAATGCAGAAATATTCAGTGCTGCGTAAACACGGTCAGACCCCGAGGTGATGTTCCTTTTTAACGTTCCCGGGTTTCGCACTGGTCGGGGCCCACCTACGGTCCTGTTGAATCTTCAGTATGTGTTCAGAGGGGGGGTCGTCATGCGGGCTGGTCCAGGCCTGAGCTTTCATGTGGGAGCGAAGGACTGACATCTTTGAATGAGTAAGAAGCAGAAAAAGAAATGAACAGCAGGTCTGTTAATATTACTTAACCTGTAGAGACATCTCTTATTCAGGGTATTCCAGGAACTCATTAGGCGTAGTGTCCATTCATAAATATGGATATTAATTAAAGAACTCCAGGTTAAATGCTGTGCCACACTTGGGATTTGAACATGCAACCTTCTATTCTATTAAAAGACTTGCAATCTGCAAAATTATAAATAATTTGTTGCTGTAAGCTAGGTGCAGGAAAGCCAATTTCACAAATGAATTTAAAGTCAAATATGGGGCTAATTGATCAAATGGAACACCAGTCCATGTTTTGGGTTCAAAAGTACTTTATGTAGTTATGACCTAATATGTAGCATGTAAACTATAACATTTTAGAAACTGAACATTTTGCTGGATTTACTGATAAAATATTTAACTCTGCTAAGATGTTTAGACATTAAAACAAAAACAAGTGATGAAAAAACACATGATATTTATCATTGTCATTTGTATCTGCAGCTCATCCTGCAATTGGCACCATCTTTTGACCCTGAATGTTCAGCGAATTATCATTTTTCTGGAGTACTGATCATAAATATAGGGATGGTTGGGTCTGCTGTTATCTCTCTCTTCTTGTCCTGGAGTGCACCAGACTGTTGCGCCCGGCTGCCGCTCACCCATCTGTTCCAACATGGGGACCAGGTTTTGCGGAGAGAGAGATGGGGTGCTGGGAAATGAGAAGACGTTGATGGAGTGATATAAAGACGAGACAAAGAAAGCAAGAGGAGACGGAGAGTGGAGTGCAAGGCAGAGAGATGGGTTTGAAAAAGATAAACTGGGCAGGAAAGACGTGGCTGGGAGGGCAGAAGAGGGAACAAAGGCCCTTGTATTAAAGCTGATTATGAAATGGACTGCGATGCATTCATTAATAGAGCAGCGCATTGTCTGTATTCAACATCATATTAACATCAACCCCCCCCCGACCCAGCCACACCACAATGCCCACACCCTGCCGTTTACCCCCCCCCCACCTCTTCAGTCACCCGTACTTCACACATCCTCATACGCTCTGCCAGACCGTAATCGTTCACATCTATGGCTAATGGGAATGCTCCGTGAAGCGGTCTCAGCCCCCACTGTCAATCATGGGATGCCCCGCCCCCTCCCCCACCCACAATTCTTCATACAGCCCCCCAGCTTTCTCGTGTCTGAGCGTTTGCATTCATATTTGCTGAGATTACTCTGCAGAGCTGTAGCGTGGGAGTTAACAGGTCACTTTCCGCTGTAATTAATCACATCGGACGGCTCAGAAGTGCTCAATCTGCATATGAAAGGGGTTGGAGGTTGGGGATGTGTGATTTGGGGGGGGTGCTCTTTAGTACTGATTTTTAACTGTTGTTGCAGCAACTGTAATGTGACTGCACTACAATAACTGACAATCCTGCTCCTGTTGCACAAGTTGATTGGTTATACTTAAGAATATGATGCAGTATTACGTGTTTAATAAAACACGAATAACTGCATAATCCTTTATTTTGGACACTATGTCTGAAAAATACTTTTCTCATGTTTAGTCCGACCTTTCTACATTTTTCTAAATATGCACAGCAGGCCAGCGTTGCCAGAAAGTAAATTTCCACACAAAGTTACAATAAGTAGTGTATATGAGTCCATTAGGGACTACATGTACTCTGTAACACTAAAGATCTTACTGTGCATAAGAAAGAAGCTTAAGTGCTGTTAATTGTTATGCACACCCCTGTACACACCCTCTTACCGCTCAGATTTCAACTGGCAGAATTCCATTTCGTGCTACATTTATCAAGCATCCAAATTTAGAACTTTCTATGTCAATGTTATTTTTCAGCTACTGTCATGTATTTAGTGAATAATAATGTATTTCATTTTAATCTCTTATCTCTGGACCATCGGTATTTCGGATTGACTGTGAAAGATGTTGTTTGAAGCTAGCAGGAGCCAGCACAGTACGGTTCAGAGGTCAGGCCCAGTTGTGACAGTGATAGTTATACTTCCTGAAACATTAATGGTTGTATCCCAGAAAACTATTTTGGGGTACAAGTGGCCCCATAAATTAGTCACATGCACAGAGGATGAAACTGTTGTGAAAGAGACCAACAGCTGGGAACAGTGAGAATTCACCTTCTCTAAAGTGGGCTCCTATCTTGAGGCAGAGACTGAGGGGAAGAGAGGTCAGAGACAGGATAACATGCTGCACTGTCAGAGAGTTACGCTGTAATGTAGAAGAGGTACGCTGTGCTGTAGGTGAGGAGAGATACGCTGTACTGTAGAAGAGATGCACTGTACTGTAGAAGAGATGCACTGTACTGTAGAAGAGATACGCTGTATTGTAGAAGAGATACGCTGTACTGTAGGAGAGATACGCTGTACTGTAGGAGAGATACGCTGTACTGTAGGAGAGTTACGCTGTACTGTAGGAGAGATACGCTGTACTGTAGGAGAGATACGCTGTACTGTAGGAGAGATACGCTGTACTGTAGGAGAGATACGCTGTACTGTAGGAGAGTTACGCTGTACTGTAGGAGAGATACGCTGTACTGTAGGAGAAATACGCTGTACTGTAGGAGAGATACGCTGTACTGTAGGAGAGATACGCTGTACTGTAGGAGAGATACGCTGTACTGTAGGAGAGATACGCTGTACTGTAGGAGAGATACGCTGTACTGTAGGAGAAATACGCTGTACTGTAGGAGAGATACGCTGTACTGTAGGAGAGATACGCTGTACTGTAGGAGAGATACGCTGTACTGTAGGAGAGATACGCTGTACTGTAGGAGAGATACGCTGTACTGTAGGAGAGATATGCTGTACTGTAGGAGAAATACGCTGTATTGTAGGAGAGATATGCTGTACTGTAGGAGAGATACGCTGTACTGTAGGAGAGATACGCTGTACTGTAGGAGAGATACGCTGTACTGTAGGAGAAATACGCTGTACTGTAGGAGAGATACGCTGTACTGTAGGAGAGTTACGCTGTACTGTA